>OX246737.1:98017371-98617371 GCA_945910005.1 Isoperla grammatica
GCAACAAAGAGACAACAAGCCGTTCGCCACAATTTTGGGGATACTGCTTAATTTTATAATTTGCCATGGGAATAGAGGTTTAAGATCTTGTAACCGTTGCCTGCCGTGCGCCACAATTTTGGTGATCTTGCCGGATTTCATGGCGTCAATTTTAGTTTGCCGAGAGAGAGGCAAAAATGTCGACACTGTTTTACATTTTAAGTGCCTAAAATGGGTTTTAAGCAAGAAGGGTCAGACAATTGTTAGCTATTAGCTCACCCCACTGTGGATTGATAGAAGCGTGCATTTCACTAAACGTGTAGGCCTAGAGTGTACACCCCTGTTTGTAAAGCCATGTTGGCATCCGTGGCTCCCGGTTCCATCCATGTTTTTTCCATGTCAAAATTATTCCTAGGCCTAGTTCAATTATTCCGCCCAAAATATTAACTTTTTGATATTGAAGACTGGTGGCTGATATAGGACACTCAAAAGACGTTGATTGTGTTAGTGTTTGCTGCCACTAGGATTGGGTGACCATGATTCCAAAATGAAAAACCAGGACACATGGAGATTGTGATCATGTAGGCCAGCGGTACTCGAACTGCAGCCCGCGGGCAGCATGCGGCCCTCCATTAACAATTTTGCGGCCCAGAGCTTTTGTGTTTTCATTAATATATTTTACTACTTTAACTGACTATTTGTTTACTGTATATAAAAATAATATTGTATTCGTGATGAATTATGATATATCGCAAACCAACTAAACTTTACTTGGTATTTGTTACCTGTAACGTAATATAAACTAATGGGTAATGCTTCGAGTTTTACGCTTTGACTCGAAAAAGCACGAAATATCTATAATAGTCGAACAAATTTCGCGCCTTCGGCGAAAAGACCTCCGGCGGCTGGGGCTTTGCCACACCTCACTTTTCCCTGCTAACCCCCCCCCCCCCCCCCCCCCAAAATAATTCCTAGTTACGCTACTGCATACTTGTATTAGTGCGGCCCAGCTTTACTTGGATTTTTGGAAAAGTGGCCCTCCAGGAAAAAAGTAGAGTACCACTGATGTAGGCCTACCTGCGTGGTGCATCAGGAGTCTGGGGCAGAGCCCCAGTTGCCAGAGGCAAAAATTTTGTTCAGTATTTTTGACCTCAAGGTACGATAGTCTTTAGAGCGATTTGAGCAAGGAAGGCACTAAATTACTTATTACAACAAATTTAAATTTGAAAGAAAACTTATTATTAGTGTGTTTAATTTTTAGAACATAATATTTGTTGTTTTTTATTTTGTATAGGCCTAAATATTCAGTTGCCTCGTGCACCTTCTTGGATGTAACCAAAAGCGCTATATTAAATAAATAAATAAAATAATAGGCCTACTGTAATAATAAACTTACACAAATGAAATCTTGTGTTACTTGCCTTGTAGGCGTACCTTAGCCTATTTGCCGAGTTGGATTTCTCCTTTGTTATTAATGCTAGATCAAATTTCAGTTGAAAACGTAGACCTATAGAATTAATACTAATTTGATGGAAAAAAGAAATAATAGGTTGAATTCTGAAAACCGTGACGTTTTGCCATCCCGACAATTATTTTTGGGACACTGGGACAGACCTTAAAAAACAGGGACGATCCCAGTAAAACCGAAACGTCTGGTCACCCTACACTAGGAGGAACACAAGATTATATTCAATATTAATATTACGCAAAGTCAAAATAGTTTTGAAAATTAATTTTTAGCAAGTAGGCTTATGTAGTTGTAGGCTAATTAAAGTAAATTCACTCTCTTGCGAGTGAATTATTATTATTATTTGATACACTCAAGATAATGTACAATGGTCTTCGGCGTGAGTTTCCTCGAGTTCCCCCCCCCCCCCCCCGCTACCCGCCCGCGTCCATGGTCGAGCACGTACTTCAAAGATTTGTGCCATGTGGTTGGTATTTTCAAATGAACCGGGCAGACAAGATCAGCCCATCTAATAAAATAATTTCCTTTTTAGTTCCTCCTGAAGGTGAACACAGTAACAGGCCTGCTGTATAGCTAGGCAATCAACCAAGATTTTATTTAATACATGGTATTGGTAGGCCTAAATATTGTTTTGTTCCAGATACATTCTACTACATACTGGCACAGCATACTTGCAATGTTTCAAATTGCGGTTAAATAATAATAGTGACAAATAATTATTATTCTTTGAGAAAAATTGACTACCTACCAAATTGTTGGGCCCAATTCACTATGGAGACTTCAATGGATTTTGATACCCTCTTGATGAGCACTCTAATGGATTGTAAAATAAATCCCATTGATGGGTCTTTTTGTGGATATGTCGACACAGAAGACACTTTTAAAGACCTAATGACAAACATACAAGCTTGTGGCTACTGTTACTCTATAAGAGGTAGTCACGTGTATGCCGCTTCTCAGAAGACACAAACAAGAACCCCACCCAGATCAGGTAAGAATACGGTATACTATTTTCCTATAACATGCTTTAGAATCAAACTCAACAGGGCAAAGTGCAGCTTTAGTGACCTAGTCCACAGTCGATTATCGCATTAGGGTAGGGTTCCTATTTTTGTGAAAATTCTGAGGATGGGCGGACATGTGTTATGATACTACCCTACCTCTCTACCTTTCTGGTTTCTATATACAACTTGACATTAACATCCTTGATACAGTAGGCTAGTTCCCGTTTTATTAACAACCCTAAAAACTCCCAATTCAAAATAGGTACACAATTTTGTATTAAAATAACATTAACAGGGCTCGAATTTAACGCTTGCCCGGTCGCCGCAAGTGTGTTGTTGGGCGGGTAAACCATATCCCACTCTCTCAGAAATTATATCAGTGATTTTAACAATACAAAGTTAATTACAATGACCGAGAAGACCTGCCACTAAGACCTTAGATAGACTGCAAGACGAGCCAGAAAGTAGTGATGGGAGTACAAACAGTTCCGACGTGGCCGATGAGGATTACTAAGCCAGTTCAAATGTGTTCGCGTCTGCAATATTTGTGCTACTAGTTAGTTGTAAATTGAAATTACGTAGGTCTATTCGATTTAATGATGGTTTAGTAGTGGCTAGGAGTAGAACGGGACTAGTTTCTTTCATTTTTGGATTAGTCTATTTACAAGAGTGCAAAATATTTTAAAATCGAGCCCTGATTATACCAAAACTTTCTGCAGGTACTTCATTAGCCTACTTAGTTTGAATTAAACATAGGGTTTAATCTGGATTAACAAGGGACTATCATGTTACTAGAAAGGCAGGTAGGATGCATTTCTAAAGTAAAGTGTTATAATTTAATTTGTCTTTAGGATATTGAAACACACTGTTTTAAACCACTCATGTATCAACAATCGTATCATTATATCCAAATAATAGCCCTATTGAATGTTGCTGTTTAATTAGTAACTGTGACTTTCCAGCACTAGTCATGCAAACTTTTGTTTTTTTGTTCAGGTGATGAGTCTGCTTTCTACGGCAACTCTCCAGATTCTCCGGATATAATATCTCATTATAGTACACCTTTAAAAGACAAAGACAAAACAAGTATCCATTTCAAGTCTCAACAAGGGTCCGTGCCAATACCATACTTCGGATTAGGTTTCACAATTGAAAGGAATACGTACTTCGAATGCTCGCAAGGACCACGCTATTATAAGAAGAGAGTACCAAAGGAAAACGTAATAACGGTAAGAGATTCCACACCTCTTGGCTTGTGCCCAACCCATTGAACATATTTAATGGACATGCGGGACCAGGGTGCCTAGTCTAGTCATCTTCCAAACATTGGCCTCCCATAAGAAAGCCATTTATGTATGCTGTCAATTCAGTATGTAGACAATTCAAACCTGCCCCGCTGTGACGTGTTTTTTGCTCCACAATCGACCTCTCTCCAAAATAAGTTTTCCCTCATAATCAATGAACCAGTGAACCGATTAAGAGATTTTTTCGTCATTCCTATTTTCTGTTGGGACTTTATCACATAGGCCTAATCATGCATCGCTTCAAACCGATATACTACCTTTAATCAGAGTGACAGTTATAAACATGTGGGGTTGGGGGCATTCAAGTAAGAGAGAGAAAATACATGGGGAAATAAAGCTTTATGAAAGAACCTAGAAATAAATGTATTGGTTTGGTGTTAGGTTTCAGATGATAAGTGGTGTGAAATTAGCTGGAGTAGGCCTAAAGGATAGTTATTTTATTTTAGAGAAAAGATAGTTATCAGATAACTCCCCCTGTGAGGGAATAGTAGATCTGTAGAATAGAATTTTCCATTTCAGGATATGGGTACTGAGCGAGTGGTGAGACGCCGCAACGCCTCTTCAAAGAAGAGAAACTGTCCAGCAGTGATACTACTTAAATGTATCCGAATATTCCCAGAGTTTGTTGAAGCAGGGTCCAAAGAACCGCATTGGAAAATAAAGCGGGAAGTGAGTACACAATAATAAATTGTTTTCATCCTAGTTAGTTGACCAACCTGTCTTTTAACCCTTTTGCTCTTCTAAGGTTCAGACATAAATATGAATGTGCCATATGAATCTTAACTTATCTTACGATCTCATTGATTTTCTTATCCCCTCCCATAGGACACCAACTGATTCTTAACGATTTTTGTTAATACCATAGGCTGATTTAAAGTTGAAATGCAATTCCTTTTCTTACGACAGTTGTTACAATGATAGGGAGATGGGAAGAGAAGGTGAAGGTCACAGGTGTGAATTTTACTAAGTGATAACGAATGGGTCCTACTCCTACGTACGTAATAGTATTGGAGGCCATTCATTGGGTATTGGGTTTAAACTATCAAACACTGGAACAATCAATTACAGTATTTTGAATTCTTAGTTTTGACATTGTAAGCCAATTTAACACAACACCGAGAGAAAAAGTCTTTTAATTTGGCACATTGGTTGATGGCACATTTTTTACGCGATCGACTGACACAATTGAGAGAAGATTCGGCTATTTAGCGGAACCACAGATAAGGGATTGTCTGTGGCGGAACTCAGCTCTGGGGCTTTGATAATGCCAGAAAGCAGCTATCACTATGTTTGGGCGGGAAAGTCGCTGGGTTGACGAAGTGGTGCAAAGCTGATACAAACATATTGACAATATAGGGTGTGCATTACATAGGCCGGAAAATCATTGAAACATACAGAAGTCGAGTAAGTCCCGTAGGCATATATAAGGTTATTAATTATTAGCTGCCATTTAACTCGGGTCTTCCGTGACCCGGTATTGAACCGATGGCAACCCAGCAATTGGGTTGCAATCTGTAGCTTGGGAAAGCTGATCTGTATGATAATAGTGTTCATGTTAACACTAAACACTTAACAGTGACTTTAGAACCATTATAGCAATGAAGCACAAAATAAATTATATTTATAATGTACCCCACTGTAAATCAGTTCTTGTAATCGGTTGATTCTTGTGGAGTGGGTAGCCTAAATACAAAAGTGTATTAATTTATTTACATACTAAATGTTTCCCTCCACAACTAAGATTGTTGGAAACATATTGCAGTGCAAATGTACATTAACTAGAAATTTTATTTTGTTTTGAGACAAAGCACATTTTTCAGGTATGCATTAGGGATGACATCGGGTAATAAAATTCGGAACCAGTTCCAGCTCTCATATTACCCGGGTACCCGGATCCTGAAAACGTATTTTTCGATGTGTAGGCTTGATTTTGAAGGTCGTCGCTAGGCCTTGTGAAGGGCGCGGGGCGCGAAGACGAGGGACGAATGACATGAATGCCGCCTGCTTGAATAGCCCCTTGGAGTACGCCTGCAGTAATCACGTCGAGTTAAAAAAAACATTTTGCAATACACAACTGAGCACGTACATAAAACATGCTATTTCAAGTAAAATAAATTGTAATAGAACAAGTGTTAGCCAGAATGTTCACCAGAATGTTAAACAATGAACAAACAGTAACGAATGCAAGTCGGTTCGCGGCTGTTGTGTTCCCCGCCGGGTCACGTGTTGTGGAAGGGTAGGCTCGCGCCGTACCTGCTGGCTCCATCAAAATCAACCGCAGCAATACTGGCGCGTAAATATAGCCTAGAAACGGACTAAAAATTACCCGGACCCGAAAAACGGCTCCGGGTAATACTTTGGAGCCGGGTACCCGATGTCATCCCTAGTATGCATATTATGGGTATATTTTCAAACCCTACTGTTTTCGACATCATGGACAGAAAAATGTATTGAAACTTGAAAGGGAATTTTTAAATTTTTTAAATATATTTTTTACATAATACTAGTACTATAGATAAGTGTAGTGATCCTTCACTTGTTACCCAGGCCAATGTACATTCCAGAGTAGTGTAGTTGGACCTCAATATAAACAACTAGGTACTGAAGGATCTTATGTTTGGCAAGTTGTACACTATACTAGGCCTATACTAGGGCTGAGTTGTGTAAACCCTCGCTCTAACATACACGTGTACAAATATCCATACACATTTAACCGCGTCTTATACCCCACCCGACCAATTCCCTTTCCCCGCCACCCCCACCCAAAACCCAAACTCGCAGATTTTAGTGATGTCACGGCTCTTACAGGCCACTAATTTGAGGTTGGGTTACGGGGTTGAGGGGAGGCGACGAGCCGACGAGGCATAGCTTAGTATGTGGACTGTGGAGTCAATATGACTATGGACAGTTGGATACAAAAAGGTGGAGGTATAAACAACAATGAAAAATATAATAAATCACCCGTGTTATTTTGTTGAGATTTTTTTTCTCAAACATTACAACTCTTTTTTTGTTATTATTTTCTGAACAGAAGGGGTGTTAAATTTAAATATGAACTATTCGGAAAAATAAACGTTAACAAAATTAAACGTTTTCTCCCAGCCCTAGCCTATAGGCACCGAGTTTGGCCACGCTCAAGTGGCAATATCACGCAACTTTCTGATGAAGCAGCGTCGTTTTTCCTACGTCGATAATGGCAAAATTGTGAAAATTGTTTATTTAAATAGCCTACGCCTTTCAAAAATTTTGGGCAGATTATGAATCCTGTCAGTCCGTCTTAAAAGGCAAGGCGCCATTTAAATCAAGACACGTCTTAGACTTGCGAACAACAAACAACACAAACCAAACACAAACAAAACCAGACAATAAAAAACAAACACAAAACAAAATAAAACACATCAACAAGAAAAAACAAAAAAATAAGATACTTCACGATAATATCTGGCACTATTTACAACCGCGGAATGGAATCTTCACCAATAAATTGCTACATTTGGCCACATATAGCGGTCTATGTAGGCCTATACATGTAGCAAGTTTGTGTTCTTTTTTTTAATAACAATCCATACTGTATTTAACACTAAGTTAGTGGTTGATCATTGGCCAGCTTCAGTTTGATAAGGTTTTGCTCTTGGCAAGGTAGACAGCCTTTTTATCGAACAATGCTTAAGCTAGCACTATCTATTCCCCCAAAGCATATTTCCCATCCATTCCTAGCTTTTTCTTGCAAACCTTGGGTAACAATATGTTTGCTTTGATATTGTCAATTAGTCTCAAGTCTAAAGTTCACGTTGCCCCCAGCAGAATCACCACCTACTGTTAAGGTGAATCTACCCCCCCTGAAAAAACACTTTTGCTAGGAATTACTTGTAAATGTGTATGTGTGACGTCTGAAGTGTACCCCTCCTCCCCCCCACTTCCGCAACTCCGACCGACCTCCGCGCGCTTCGTTCTGATTTCAGTCGAGCGCTGGCTCTGGTCAAAGCAAGGTCACGCCTGGCAAGGCACCGCTCCGCTTACTGGGTGTCATGTTTCCCCCCAATACTTGGATTAAATCTGTACATTTGCGTTCTCAACAACTGTTGAGCGGTGCTAGGACACAAGGAGACAATTTCTTTGCGCAAATTACCTGTCTAGACCCGTAAAGTAGTTACGGCTGGACTGAGACACGAGCAAACTGGTGCGCTTTACATCCGTGTACGTAAATCACCAACAATCGAAAAGTTTTTTACGTAGGCTTGAGACTGCAAGCATTTTGGGAAGATAAGGGTCGAGCGCATGATATGCACTTTATTTCTTGAAAGTGACTCTTTTCATAATTAAGTTATGGAATAGTAAAAACAGCATATACTCAAGTGCCTTTTCACCGGGACACGAAAAAATTCATTAAAAAAATCTGGTCACATAATTGTGTTTCAAAATTGTATTTCATCATTCCTAAGATAGCAACCTATAGCATACTACATTTTCGTGTACTTGACAAATATGGTCTAGAGGTTGAATTACATGAACGTAAAGACTTTTAAAGCTATCGGTACACGTAAAAAATAAAAGTGTAATTTTTTTAAAACCACTTTTTGCAGATATAATATCAATGTTTATCAACCTTCATCAAAAAAACTTAATTTAAAAATGTTAAGTTACCTAGATACCTTCACCTTAACTTATTGTAAGCTAGGTATTTGATTGGATAGTTTTTGTTGTTGATTGCCATAATAAGGTGTTTTTGTCTAGTTTGGAGTTTTCTTCATGTAATTGGGATTTTATATTTTAACCTAGACCTACATCTTTTCCTAAGATTTTAGAATAACTTAAACAATTAAAACCTGTATTATTGTTCTAAGATTTTGGAATAAAGCTTAAGAGATAGGAAATAAGCCGATATGTTGGAATTCTTCCAGGTAGCTGATCAAATAAGGAAAGCCCTCAAGTCGTCTCCCGGTCCCATGAGTTTTCTGCGCTATTATATCAAGGCGTCTCCGCAAAACTGTCATTCCCACGAGACTGAGGCGGAGAAGGAAAGAAGACTATTTGCCCGGTACGAACTAAAGAAAGAAAGGAGCCGTATGTACAAGAAAGCCCGCTTACTACGGAAGAGACAACAACAAGAAATGGTAGACGTGAATGAAACACTCACGTTGGAGAAGAACAGTGAAATACAGGGTACATTGATAGAAAATGATTTCATTATGGAAGAGAGTTTTGAAGCGAGGTGCACTAGTGAAGAAATAGACTTGGTGGTAGAGCCAGACCAACTAGAAATCGGAGATCACATGGTGATGGCAGACGGACAATTATTAGAAATAAAAGTACTAGATGATCAGTTTGAAATGGTAGAAGAACAATTAGAAATAGAGGAGGAAATATTGGAAACAGAGGAGGAACAAATTTTAGACACTGAAGAAGAGGATGTAAATGAGTTGTTGTTAAACCTACGAAAAGAAGCCCAGAAAATAGTCACCTTATCATCAAGTTGTAAAAATGTGCAAGTCATTAACCAAACCATTTCCCTGCTTAAAGAAGCGTCAACGTTATTGGAAGAGCCATCATCATTAGTCACTGCAAGCTCGGTCATGAAGAAGGTTACAATTCCCATTAACGAAGTATTTACTAGCCACTCGGACAATTTCTTCACGTTCACCCTGAATGAAGCATGTAGCAAGCCTACTTGTGTGGTGTTTGTGCAGTGATCTTCAAGAGCTAATACTACATAGTAGGCTTACATATATCACGATTGTGAAGAAGACTTAATGTTTCTAATGCCGAGGTTGTTATCTACTCATACAATTCACAATTTCACAAATCAGCTAATTTCTCAGACAATTTCTTCCCCATTCACCCTCAATGAGGCATGTGTAATGTCTTCTTGCTGCTAGTGTGGTTTATCACTATTTGGGAAGAGTAATAGGATTTCAAATCTGAGTCACAATTGATGATATTAACAAGGCCATGTGCAGTTAGTTGATAACCATCAGTCAATCATCATAATGTTTAGAAACTGGCATTAGAATTTACTTGAATAATTTCTTCTTGACACTATGAGTCTATGACACCAGTCTGCAATCTGCATTGAAGTTCTGTCAAATGAAGGATGTCAAAGTATGTGGGACCACTAATACTCAAAATACGTCTGATATTATTCATGCTCGCTGTTACTTTACTTACCGCGATCAAATGCATTTTTGCAGTGTTATTTATATAAAGACTATAAAGTGCACTGGCATGTAGGATCAGATCTCATCAGAAACAATCCATGAATTGTTACTAATTTGGATACTGGTATTGCATGGAACTTTTTTACATATATAGAACCTTGGGTGTATGTAGGCCTATATGTACATACATATGTATGTATTTTTATTTACTTATTAGCATCTTGTAGACCTTTGAACAGTACAATGGTATAAGATTTGTTTGGTCAAAAAAGAGCTTCTATTGCTGGCTCATTTTATGGATATGCTTGAAGTTCACACACATGTAAAAACTGTTGGTGTAATGTGCTACGCCATTAGTTTAGTTCTAGTATAATAATGCAAACATGATATTCTTCACTCACTTCCTATTTCCAGTACGTAACAGTGATCCCCTAATTTTGTTTCCAAACGTGAATACTATACCTTAAAAGTTAAAAGCACATTATTATGAAAGCCAATCAGAATTAGAGTGGACTAGTACTATACTATTATTATGTACGGTACTATTCTAGTCAAAAGTCATAGTATCATACATGTACGTACATTTTTTATGGTCAACAGATTTTAAACTTTAATTTGTGATTTAGAAATTAACAGTGAAACAAGTATGCAATTACTACATTTACATGCAGGTTTGAAATCGATATCAGAACGTTTTGAGTTTTCAAAACTGCATATAAACACTTCGAAAGTGGGTTTGGATTGGTTCGAGTCAACCCTGTTTGCTCATAGGGTTGACTTGAAAACTAATTTTGGAAACTGCCATGTAAACACCACACTGCCACCAATACGTTTCAACTTTGCGGGCTAATTAGCAAACTAAACCGGTGGTGGCAGTGCAAATTGAGGTTTTGTTTACACTTTTTTTTACCGCGCTCATTCTCTCGTCTGTGGGATGTCTCATTCCAAGAGGAATGTTGTGACAGATAAGGGAGTATTATTTATGTTGCTACCTTTGTTGTTCCAACCTTTCTTTAAAAAGCAGTGTAATGTCTTGATTTAAGTGGCACTGTATACAGTACAAGGAAATGTATTAACTAAATAATGATTTGAGGACGTTTCCAGATTGATGGCATGTAAACGATCGACGCATTGGTTTGACTCGTGTCAAAACTTTTTCAAACCTGTATGTAAACGTAGTAATGAATATCCAGGTAAGAGCTGGTGAATAATATAAACCTATGTACGTAATCAATAAAAGTGAATGTGCTATTAACTGCATAACATTTGTTAGGCAGTGGTACTATCTCGTGTTTGATCTTTGTTATAAATTGATTGGTTCATACTGATGTTCCTGGCCCATGCTTGTTGCTGAAGCGTAAGTCAAGTAACCTCTCCGACGTAAATAAATCAAGTCAAGTCGAGATATCTTCTTTTATCAACACCTCTTCACAATAGTTTGGAGTTCCTATTCGTGGTTAAATTCAACAAGAGAATGTGCCACCGTCAGCTGTCAACAAAGCAATATGGCCGTAGAATCGAGGTAGTTCCTGTTTGTACCACATGGGTGCGTATTGCAAGTTTGCAACTTCTAATCACGAAAATGCGCCACCACCATCTGTCAACAAAGCAATATGGCTAAGCAATAGCCTAGGCTATAAGCAATATACACTAAGATATACTGTCGTCTGGATGTATCTGGAAACACCTTGTGAAAATTAGTACGTATATTTCTTGACTTGAATAGACACATTTGGCCCCTCTCATCCATCGGGCTAGTGACATACAATTTTTGCTAGCCCGAGCAAAGTTTCACTAACCTCAAACGATCGTTATTTTCTACCCCTGATCATGACTGTTGCCTGATGGATCATCATTTCCCTCCGAAATACAAGCCTTGAAAACATTGAGACAGCAAGACATGAATATACAGCAAGCGATGGCTCTGTGGCAACGAAACGTGTACCTTTTATCTGCACAATAATAGTTGATTTCTATTGAGCATCGAGTTATAAGCTGTAGTATGTTTCTGAGCGACTTAAATTAGAAATAAATCATGGCTTATAATATGCAGAGACAGAAAAGTATGGAGAAAATTTGTTGCAAATTTCGTTTTTAGGATTTAAAAATGTGGTGAATTGGTGGTGAATATTCTGGCAAAAATTGTTTTTTATAGCAGTGTTAATTTTTTGCCATTTTCAGCTACTTTGGGACAGTGGAAAATGCATAGACTAAAAACAGGAACACATTATGTATCAACTTCCATGTATTGGTGGTGATACTATTATGAATACATGCATAAATCAATGATTTTTTTTGTGGGGGGGGGGACTTTAAGTCAAATAGTTAGAAGTTGAACAGTGAATTGTGAATATTTCCTTGTTTCATTTTATCTAACCTTATTTGTGAATAATCAGTAAATCGCTCAAATCGCGGCTATGCTCGTACATATTTAAAAATCGTAGAAATTCCTGGCAAAAAGGATTTCATTTCCAGCACCACAAGTGCCTAAAACGTCCACATCTGTCGATCAAAAACATTTTCTAAGAAAAATCCGTTTATCGTTATTACCATAAAATCATGCCTCTGCAGTAAATGCAATAATGTAATTAGAAGATCAAATAAAACCCTTGACAATGTAAGCTAAATCTTCAAAGCCTTGAATAAATCAAGTGATCTGAAGATGGGTCGGCACGTTGTATTGAACGGAGCCCCAATCATTGCTCTGACTATCCTTTTTTGTATAATAAATATTCTTCGTGCTTGTGGTGATCTGCCCCAGAAGATGACGCCATAGGACATATGACTGTATACTAGGCCATAGTAGACTAAGCTTAAGGTGTTGTAGCTCACCACTTTACGTAGGTTGCGTATAATGTATGTCGCAGGCGACAGCTTAGTGGCAACTAGTTGAACAATGTTTTTGATTTTATGTTGCCACCTTGAGATTTACGTTCCGTTTTACCAAGAAATTTCAGAATTCTGAATGTCTACTCTCTCGATCCGTTCAACTCAGTGCAAAGAGAGAACTACGAGTATGTCATGCAGTAGAGTTGTAAAGGTAATGTTGCAACACGGAGCGTATGCGTATTTGAGGGTCACATTCACGTGATATGCAAGAGAGTATAAATAAAGGGATTAAAACAAAGTGTAGCAGAAAAGTAATCCACTACATTTCTTATGAAGTACAAATTTAGGATTGGTAAATTTAAAAGATGCAGTAAAAAGTAAAGTACCCAGCACCAGCAGAACTATTTTTTTTTATCAACTGCATCCATCATGGTACTTATACAAAGTAGTGCCGCCCAGACTGGTCATCTGGAGGTACGTTCTTCTAATGAAGCTTAAAGGTTCCCTGCACACATTATAATATAATGGACCTATAATAGGAACTTCGTTATAAGTCCATGATAATGTGATTCCGAACCATCCCAGTGAACCAAGAATTAAATTAGCTGTGCTGGTAGAAGTTAAACCTGTAGTTTGGAATGGCAAATGTCCCAGAATTAAATTAAATTGTCCAAAAAATAAATGTTACATCTTACAAATTATTGTAGGATCCTTTTAACTTGCCGGTTTTTATGGAGTATGCTGTTACACTTCGAAGTTCGAACTTTACATTTGAAAAAGGTGTCATTCATGTTTGTGTTGTATGATTACATCTATGAAATTAAAAATGAATGATACCTTTGTCAAATTATATTAATACTTAATAATATGAATAAAATCCATTATTTTGAAGTTTGCGAAGAGTCCCAGTCCATTAACATGTGTGTAACGGCAGCGAAATGGAAATTTGAAGGAACTTCAACGGCCAAATTAATAAACTACCCAAATAATTTTGATCGACTGTAACATAAAAAACAGTGGGTTTTTGGTGTATTTCTTGGGAAAAAAGGTGAGTTCAAAAAGTGTAACAGCACGCGTCCATAAATACCCAATTTTTAATTCTTATGCTTCTAGCAAGAGAGAGAGAAAGAGCAAATAAAAATGTACTTTTCTAAAAGAGAAATGAGCTGGCCGTATGTATCATTTCTCTGTGGCCATATGGGCATCGAGAGAGTGGTTGGAAGAAGATCAGACAGGGGAGCAAGTGAGAATCGCATTTGAAAGCTAAAAAGGTTTGAATGAATAAAAATGGGCAAATCATCTAAAGACAAACGCGATGTGTATTATCGGCTGGCTAAAGAGGAGGGTTGGCGGGCTAGAAGTGCATTCAAATTGTTACAAATTGATAATGAATTTAACATTTTTGAAGGTAAGCCCATCTGTCATTTTCCTAACCTCACTTTTTTGTTATTCTTTCTAGAATACATAATAAGTAGGGGAGTAGGCAGGTTTACACGTAAAGGCTGTACGTTTAAAACATACAAATTTACATTTAGGCTTACCTACCAGTATATTTAACTGATACATATTAGTACATAATAGAATGGATGGAAAAGAAGAGGGCTGCCTCTATTTGCACCCAAGTTGGGTGAGCGCAACATTTAAAATGCTATTTTCCCCCAAGTTCTGCGCATGTCGGGTGTGTCCAGCATTTAAAATGCTATTTGCACCCAAGTTGTTTTCACCCAAGTTGGGTGTGTCCAACACTTAAAATGCTATTTGCACCCAAGTTATTTTCACCCAAGTTGGGTGTGTCCAACACTTAAAATGCTATTTGCACCCAAGTTGTTTTCACCCAAGGTGGGTGTGTCCAACACTTAAAATGCTATTTGCACCCAAGTTGTTTTCACCCAAGTTGGGTGTGTCCAACACTTAAAATGCTATTTGCACCCAAGTTGTTTTCACCCAAGGTGGGTGTGTCCAACACTTAAAATGCTATTTGCACCCAAGTTATTTTCACCCAAGCTGGGTGTGTCGAACACTTAAAATTCTATTTGCACCCATGTTGTTTTCACCCAAGTTGGGTGTGCCCAACATTTAAATGCTATTTGCACCCAAGTGAACCCCAACTTGGGTGAAAACAACGTGGGTGCAAATAGCATTTTAAATGTTGGACACACCCAACTTGGGGGAGCCTGAATAGCGCCGAATGGAACAACGCCGAATCGATCGTGTGTACTGCACTTTCAAGTATAATCCTAACCCAAAAAAGTAGACCTTGTAACCTGGATCAACGCCGAATCTTTTTTACGTTAATCCACCGGAACAACGCCGAATCTTTTTCGGCTTAAATCCACCGGAACAAAGCCGAATCTTTTTCGGCGTAAATCCACCGGAACAACGCCGAATCTCACAGTGTTGGTTATAATTCTTTTCAAAAAAATTGTTTTTAGGTTCGTCAGTATACATTGTACCATATTGTACTCACTGCACCGTTCAAACCGTGTATTACACAGAAAATGATTCGGCGTTTTTCCAGTGGATTCAAGCCGAAAAAGATTCGGCGTTGTTCCGGTGGATCTACGCCGAAAAAGATTCGGCGTTGTTCTGGTGGATTAACGTCGAAAATTTGTCGGCGTTGTTCCGGTGGATTAACGCAGAAAAAGATTCGGCGTTGTTCCAGGTTACAAGGTCTACTTTTTTGGGTTAGGATTATACTTGAAAGTGCAGTACACACGATAGATTCGGCGTTGTTCCATTCGGCGCTATTCAGCGTCCCCCCAACTTGGGTGCATTTCAAGTGTTTGACACCTTACTATCTTTGCACCCAACTTGGGTGAAAACAACGTGGGTGCAAATAGAATTTTAAGTGTTCGACACACCCAACTTGGGTGAAAATAACTTGGGTGCAAATAGCATTTTAAATGTTGGACACACCCAACTTGGGTGAAAACTGAAAACAACTTGGGTGCAAATAGCATTTTAAGTGTTGGACACACCCAACTTGGGTGTAAGCCACTTGGGTGCAAATAGCATTTTAAATGTTGGACACACCCAACTTGGGTGTAAGCCACTTGGGTGCAAATAGCATTTTAAGTGTTGGACACACCCAACTTGGGTGAAAACAACTTGGGTGCAAATAGCATTTTAAGTGTTGGACACACCCAACTTGGGTGAAAACAACTTGGGTGCAAATAGCATTTTAAATGCTGGACACACCCGCGCATGCGCAGAACTTGGGTAAAAATAGCATATTAAATGTTGCGCTCACCCAACTTGGGTGCAAATAGCCACTCCGAAAGAAGAGCTTGCTTAAGCAGACTTCTGTGTGAGCATAAGGCTAGGGCCAGACATTGCGTTTTTGACGGACCGTTATCAACGGTCCGTTGTGAGTTGTGACGGAAAGAGGGCAATACGTTGTTTTTAATCTTTGCGCCCACACACATCCGTTGTCTCCGGTTTTCAACGCAGCCAACGGAAGCTCCCAGAGTTTGCTGTGCTCAAAACGGATCAACGGATTGGCAAGGCGAACACATGTAGTTGAATGAAGCCTGGTTTATGATTGACGGAAACGGAATTGGGAAACGTGATTGTGAATGTTGGTAGATAGCTAACACGGCGGAGCGTTTATGATTGACGGGTTGCCAACGCGAGACGGCAACGCGATCGGTAAAGTTCGCCAAGTCCCAACTTTGGCGTTCACGTTGCCGTCTCCGACACGGTGTACGCATGCGCAGAGTAAACAAACATGGACGACACCAAACCAACCAATCACAAAGGCAGCTGACAGCAACAACAACAAGCCGAGAATGGTCGATTTACGGCGAATAGACCCGAACATATTCCGAGTTCCAGTCAATCGTAAACGCTTATTTCACGTCTTCAGAACACACTTCCAACCACGATTCCGTTTCCGTCAATCATAAACGAGACTTGAGTGGAGTCACACACGACCGTTGGCAACGCGTCCGATGCGGACAGATAACATTCATTCACTCGCTATCACTCGTTTGTGACACTTCGTACTATACGTCACACTTTGTACGATGTTTGATATCGATAAATTTATACAGTGCGTACAAAAGCACCCGTCAATATGTGTGAATTGTTTTGTTATATGAGGGCGTATAATTTCAAAAAGTGTGTCGAAAGAAGAGATAGACATCCGATAATATCCCAAAAACTTACTTTCATATTTTCTTATGTTGTTATAAAATTTTCCGCATTGATCACTCTTTTCACAGTTAGTGTACAAAGGGTGAACCCAATGCTCTCTTTTAACCGGCTCATTAAGCAAACCAGCTGCTTCAGCCACACAAATAATATGTAACTGGTTATTAAACATGTCCACTGGTCGCCATTTCGTTGAAGACTGACAAGGGTTCGTCAAACCCAACAGACCCGTAACAACGCAATGTGTAGTTCGGACAAATTGTCTGTTGATAACGGTCCGTCAAAAACGCAATGTGTGGCCCTAGCCTAATACATGATAATGTTTGAAAGGTAAGACTGTGGATTGTGGTAAAATTGTGTGGGAGTATGAGCATTGGGTTTTCAGTTGTCCTGTAGGCCTACGTGTATTTTATCTTTGCAGGTGTAACTCGAGCAGTGGATCTGTGTGCTGCTCCTGGCAGCTGGAGCCAAGTACTTTCAAGAAAACTCCGGTAAGATACTTAAAGAAGGGTCTAAACTCTAACTTGAAATAGCCTTTATTTGAAGCCATGATTGTTTTTAGAAGATAACCAGTGCTCCTTAAAATATGTTCTCCATAGTTACTAGTTATTGAATCATTTGGATGTAAAACAAAGTGCTATTTAATAATAATGATAACTTATTGCTTAGTAGGTGTTGACTAATTAGACCTAGGCTACTTTGAAATCACACCAATGTGTGAATCTGGGGACTTTCTACCCTATGGCTACCCGCAAAATTGTGTAATTGTGTAGCCTAGGCCTATGTGCTCTGTACATTTTGATTTGGTAATTTTAATATTGTTTTGTTTTTGTTTTTATATTATATTATACAGTATAGTATATCAATGTAGGTTTGAGGACATTAAACAGATAAGAAGAGTAAATGAAAAATGCCTCACGTCTGCGGTTTGTCTGTTTTGTTCAATGTTCTGTCGCTTTGTACATAGCTCATATGCTTCATCTACCCCCCACCATTTCCCACACGGTTGGCCTCTGTTTACTGGTGACTGGCCGGCCTTGATCACATCGCTATGGTAACTTTGTTGCTTGTCGGTCAGACGAGTTGGTGACTCACGTTTTGTCCAAAATATTTACTACCTATAGAAGAAGATACATAATATAGGCCCTATTGAAGAGTGGGAAATCTTGGCTGTATATCGAGCTCGGATAGTCGATGTCTTGCTGCATGCTCTCTTAAAATGCACAATACCACAGATTTTTCAACTACGTATGTAAATTCCCAAAACACAAGTTTTAACTACATTATGTTTATGTTAAAAATTAAAATAAGCTTAATTTCTTTTGAAATATGGAGTTAGTAGGCAATCTTATGGTGTTTTCCAATGGCTACACTGGACCGCACTGAGTGCGCCTTTAACAATAATGGTACGTTTACAGCTACGCGTTGCGTACGAAAGCGAGGGCGCGAGCTCCAATCAACGGCCGAGTTTCATGCAAAGAAGTTAATAGTTTCACGCAAACTCGGCCACTGATTGGAGCTCGTGCCTTTGCTTTGCTCGCAACGCGTAGCTGTAAACGTACCATTAGAACAACAATACAATAGAGACGCACCAGTGCGCACTCAGTGCGGTCCATTGGAAAACTCCATTACATGCAAGCCAAAAGTAGTACATATATAGTACCTCCAAGCATCTCTTCCAGACCAAGTCGCATCTTGAAATTTTAACACACGTAGTTAAAGAAATTACATGTACAAACTGAAAATTAACAAGGAGAACGAAAGGGAATCCACATTTTTGTTTTTCTTTTAATTCGAAGGGTCTTGAGTATACTCTTGTACCAGTCGTCTCGTCTCCCGTGATGCTTTGAGGTCACTTGGATAAGGGTAGATTTAACCACAAATGAGCTAAATAACCCTGGTGCCTACAAATTCCCCAGATATATTTTTTTAAACTTCAGTGAAAATATTAATATCAATTTATGAGATGCAGTTTTGCACAACAAACACATTTTAAAACAGCAGTTTTATTTTGACTTAAATTAATATTTATGGGGAAAAGAGCAAAATGGCGCTTTCTGAATAGCAAAATGTGTACATACATGTAACTTGCAAGCCAGCAATTCAATTAGGCTAGAATTTTGAAGAGTTAATTTATGTTACCCATGATTTGTGGAAAGTACTTGCTCCATTTAGATAGGTGAATGTTCCATTGAGTTTTCTTCAATTCAAGGCAAAAACAATTCAAAGAAAGTGGAGCATTGCTGAATTTTATTATCTGTGTTGTAAGTTTTGATTTTTTACTTCTTTTTGATGTTTTCCCTCTCTCTTGTACAGCATAGTGAAGCATAGTAAATGTTAACAACTATTTTCCATCAAATTTCCATCTTTTTTGACCAAATTGTCATCGTGCGATCACGACAAACATCTGCCAGGGAATTTACGTTGTAGATAACTTTTTTTGTAGGGCTGTACATCATCTATGGCACAGATAACGGATTGTAGGATGGCAATGGGCTTTTAGGCATATAAGACTGTTCAATTCACAAAGAATAAATAAGGTGTCACTATATATCTGATGTTTCTATTTCAATTCTTTTGGACGGTGAAGACGAAGATAGGAGTTCGTGTTTTTCAGAAGATGAGTACAACAATCTCCCCATCCGTTGGTTTTAGTGATGTTGAACAAGATATCCGTAATCCTATAATGCATTTGGAGCCATTATCAAATTTAATATGGTCCATGTACTATTAATTAATGTATGTGTTTTTTCAACTTTTTTGTAAAACAACTACCTGACTTTCTCCCAAAATGCACAGATTATTACAAGAGAGACAGGTTAAAATGTTATTTTGTTACAAAAGAACAACTTTCATTTTTTGGAATGCCTAACAAAATTTTCTTTTCTTTTAAGTTAAAATTAACTTTATAAAACTAAGTTTCAGCATTTCATTGCTGCAAAAGAGGAAAGTACTGGTTTCTTCTTATAGGCCTAAAGTTGATAAATGTGTCACTGTCATATGTAAAATTTTGCTTTTAATTACATCATTTTAAGTTTCATCAATCACATTTTGTCCTTGACTAGTAACGAGAGCAATGCAGACAACGTCAAGATCGTTGCCGTGGACCTCCAAGCAATGGCTCCGTTGCCTGGCATCACTCAGATCCAAGGGGACATAACCAAAGTGAGCACTGCCCAAGCCATCATCAGTCACTTGGAAGGGAGCGCTGCCGATCTTGTCATATGCGATGGCGCTCCTGACGGTAGGCACAATAGCACACTCAGATCCAAGGGGACATAACCAAAGTGAGCACTGCCCAAGCCATCATCAGTCACTTGGAAGGGAGCGCTGCAGACCTTGTCATATGCGATGGCGCCCCTGACGGTAGGCTCAATAGCACACTCAGATCCAAGGGGACATAACCAAAGTGAGCACTGCCCAAGCCATCATCAGTCACTTGGAAGGGAGCGCTGCAGACCTTGTCATATGCGATGGCGCCCCTGACGGTAGGCTCAATAGCACACTCAGATCCAAGGGGACATAACCAAAGTGAGCACTGCCCAAGCCATCATCAGTCACTTGGAAGGGAGCGCTGCAGACCTTGTCATATGCGATGGCGCCCCTGACGGTAGGCACAATAGCACACTCAGATCCAAGGGGACATAACCAAAGTGAGCACTGCCCAAGCCATCATCAGTCACTTGGAAGGGAGCGCTGCAGACCTTGTCATATGCGATGGCGCCCCTGACGGTAGGCACAATAGCACACTCAGATCCAAGGGGACATAACCAAAGTGAGCACTGCCCAAGCCATCATCAGTCACTTGGAAGGGAGCGCTGCAGATCGTGTCATATGCGATGGCGCCCCTGACGGTAGGCACAATAGCACACTCAGATCCAAGGGGACATAACCAAAGTGAGCACTGCCCAAGCCATCATCAGTCACTTGGAAGGGAGCGCTGCAGATCTTGTCATATGCGATGGCGCCCCTGACGGTAATACTTCTAGAGCACAATAGCAATACGACCAGGTTTTAGTATGTATCAAGCATTGGAAGGAGACTGGTATTGACAGGAGTTAAATACTATCAGAGCCTAATGGGTGGACAAATTTGCTAATATAGATTCAATTCTATCACTTCTAGTCTTGAGAATAAGTAAACGGTGACCTTGGAGCCGTCCTGTAGCAACAAAGCATTTAATAAATTCAAAGTTGTTCTGAATTGGGTTGTTGATTCTGGCATTTGTCCGCTAGTGTTCGCGCTGTCCAACCACTGATTTTTCCATATTTCATATTTAAATGTCGATCTTTGGTTGGTTATCGCTCATTTGTCGATGGCGGAAGCTACAGGGTCTAGTCATAGTTGCTTTAAATTTAAATTAAAGTCTCCCACTGAAATCAGTTAAATGTGACTGAGAAGGTAGTCTAAATTATACAGATTTTTTTTTTTTGACGGAACTTTAGAGTCCCAGCAGCTGCCAGAAATTTATGAAAAGCCCAGTGCAATAAAATGCAGCCTGTTTTGTTTTCTACATATTTTAAATGCCTTTATGTGTATTATACTTGTATAAAAATACCTGCCAGAATGATTTGCAAGAGAAAACCATATTTTAAAGCCATTTAAAGGCCTTTATGTGTATTATATTTGTATAAAAATACCTGCCAGAATGATTTGCAAGAGAAAACCTTGGTAGTATAAAGTATTATACAAATAGGGTTGCCGTTCGATATGGAATTCAGGTTGGAATTCATAGTCGGCCCCTACACCTAGGGGCGCCCATTGTTACTAAGGTAACAGTTGTTTCCATGTTATTTCCCATAAACAAAACAAATCCATAGCAACAATGGGTGCCCCTAGGTGTAGGGGCCGACTATGAATTCCAACAGTATCGATAATCGGGCCAGTTAAATCGATTATCGATTGCGATAATCGATTTAAAAAAGTATAAACCGATAATCGAATCAAATTGTCCCTTTCCACGTGGGCCTGCGGGGCGGAGGTTTTACGAGTTTCATATTTTTTTAAATTATATATCAAGGGCCTGGACCTTCACATGCCTAATGAGTCACATAATTTAGGCATGTGTGTTTGTTGCCATCAGTTACCGGGCTACACGATATCGACGAGTACATCCAGGCACAACTCCTGCTGGCAGCTTTAAACATAACGACGCACGTGTTGAAACTGGGCGGCACGTTCATCGCCAAGATCTTCCGAGGCAAAGACATATCCCTGCTGTACTCGCAGCTGAGTATTTTCTTCACACATGTCACCGTCGCAAAACCCCTCAGCTCTCGAAACTCTAGTATTGGTGAGTAAATTATTTCTCTTTAAATAAAACCTCGATTCTCTGAACTGGTTTCACACAAACCTTTTCGTCTTGCATACACATAATCTGTACGTTTTACATCAATTAATTTCCTGCAAGCATATTATGTTTTTTGCATTACGTAGTAGTACGGTAATTGAAGCCTGTGATAAGCCCCTCAAAGTAATAAATAATTATGTATTTACTTTTTTATTCCATTTGGCTATATTTTAGAATCCACAAACACTCACTGATTGTCTTTAACCATATTGCCACTGGGGGTTCATCCGGTTCAATGTAGATAGCCTAAATGGAACATTTTGGGTTATTCCAGAGGATATGAGCACTTAATGTTTCCTGTTTGTATTTAGAATAACTTTTAAAATAAAAATTGTGGTTCAATACCCCAGCTGGTATCAGGGTGTACAGATAACTATAAAAGATATATGGAAAATTCATTGCGTTTGGATTAAATCCGATGATTGAGATATTATTGTATTATCGGCATTAATCCAAACATGATGAATTTTGCATTTATTTCTTCCATTATTTATATCTAGCCTATTTATATCTAGACCTTGATAATATCTAGCAAGGGGTATCTACCCACAATTCCGAATTTGAAAGTTGTTTTAAAGTCTATAAAAACAGCCCACCTTAAATTCTCATGCTTTTTGAGCTCTGGTTCCTGTAGGTACTTAATGGATCATTTTAGTGTCGATCATTTAGGTCTTAATGTGAGCTTGTTCCAAGCATGCGTTCATTAAAACTTGAATTTGTGGTTTTCAGAAGCGTTTGTTGTGTGCCAGGATTACCGCCCACCAGCCAATTATCAACCCACTATGGCTAATCCGCTGCTCCTAGGTGCTACGTGTAACTGGAGCAAGCTGGAGGAACCTAATCGGTCCATCGTTCCATTTCTGGCATGTGGGGATTTACAGGCTTTTGATTCAGATACAACTTATTCCTTACAGGTAAAGTGCACCGATCGATAAGACTTTGAAGCTATGTATCGTAATTTTTTTTTTTTGTCCTGTGCAGAGTTGGCCTCTTCAACCATTCTTCTTTCTTGCCATCCAATACAAGGCTGCCTCCTTCTCTGTCCTGCTCATTGAGCCGGGTCAACCAAGACGCCTATAACAAAAGAAAGTAGCAATTAAATAGGATTTGTTTCATTTCCCCAGTAAACATGGAAAGAGCAGGATAGTTTAATCCCCATTCGGGACCAATTTATAATACATTTGCTATCTCTCACTAGTCCAAGCATGTAATTAACACGCAACAATGTGTGTAGCGGAAGTAGAAACATGATAAAATGTAGTCTACCACAGTTTTATAACGTGACTTCCCATCGTTAGGCCTACCATGTGTCTAGATACGTTTTGTCATTGTTTTATGGATGTGTGCATCTCTTGCTTGCAGTTACATGACCGAGGCAAATACGAACATAAACCGCCAACCCAGGGTCCAATATCACCGCCTTACGAGGAGTCGGTGGCCCTTCGAAGGTCGGGCGCTCTCAGTAAATCTCTCAACTTCGTAAAACAGAATTCAATTCCTGGGGCGAGTGCGGCGTCTTCGAGCTCAACCGTGAGTGTGTTCACTGCTCCATCGCTCAAGGCCAGTTTACAATTGGCATCGACGCTAACCTTAACTTCAACACCTTATTCAATCTGTTTATTCATATGAGAGCATTCACGATTGCGGAAATGTGTCAAACTGTCAACTTCAACCGTCAACATCAGTGTTCAACTTTGAAGTTGATGTTCACACCTGCCACTTGTGCATGCGCATTCGCATGTCACCGTAGAGGTTATAACAAAAATTGAGTTTTTTTTCTGAAGCAAACTGTTTCCTGCTTTTGACTTATTTTGAAGTTCATTGTATTGTTGTTGTTTTCTTATGCCCACATCTACTTTATTAGTCATGTGTTTAGCCACCCAGTAAAGATATGCCTCCCAGTCATTTCTGTCCACGGTGTGGTGTACTGTTTTAGTTCTCTACGTTGGTGTTATATTATAAATGAATGGGCATACAGTCAAACTTCGTTAGGACGTTTCTGAAGGGCCAGGAAAAAAAAAACGTCGTAAACGTGAAAACGTCATAACGAAAATAAATAAAAATATGTCAGAATTGAATATTCTTTAATTTGAAATACATCGATGTTTTAGCTAGTATAAAAAGAATGAAAAAATACTTCAATATCAAAAGTTATTAATATTTTAAAGGCCTATATTGTGAAGCTGGCTACTATAAATAATAAAATACATACTATATACTAATTAAAATATTGAAATCACTCGTCGCGCGCTTCTGAATAACAACGAAAGCGCCCGCGCGTTGCCGTCAGTTAGTCTGGCTGAACTCAACCACACCAGACAGTCACCCGCCCGCTCCCCTCTACACTGACCGTGGACTGACAAACCAAAAAAACCTGTCAAGCGGGTTATATTTTATCTCAATAGCCTGTGTCACGGCCTTGCTACGCTCACTGTGGATGGCCGGGGGGGGGGGGGTTAAGGGGAAGGACCTTGAAATGAGAGCGAGAGCGCCCGCGCGCCCACGGAAAAGAGAAAGAGATAATTTTGATAAGATTATCACGTGAAAATAACGTACCATTTTAGACAGGTTTGAAGGCGAGCTCGCTTTCATGTTGGTTCCGCGAATTGGTTCTCTTGAATCTTTACTCTATTTTTTATAATGGTGTTCAGTGTTGACGCGGGAATCTCTAATGTTTTTGACAATTCGGTTCGCGTCTTATTGGGGTTGCGATCAACAATGTCAATAATTTCCAGTTTTCTTTTCAAAGAAAACTGAGTTGGTTTTCGTTTAGCCATAATGACGGACCTGCTTGTAGAATAACACAAAGAACATTGACGGCTGTCTGAACAAAACTCGGGCCAGACTGCACGTGCGAAGATCAGGTAGCGGGAGGGTTGGGGTGGGTCAGCATACTGTAGTCTATTTATAGCGAGCACAGTAGACCGCCGCAGGCCGCTGTATTGTTGTTAGTCGGCGCCTGGCGAGGCGGGGGGGGGGGGATATCTCCAGGCAGGGTTGTGCTGCCACTGACGTTGGGCGGTCGCCGTCAAGGGGAAAAGGGTCTCAGCTAGGCCTCGTAGATAACAAGCTGTCATTTTTTAAAGACCACGGCTCCTCGAAAACGTGGTAAACGCAAATAAAGTCGGCACGGGACAAAGAAATTATTGCGTCCTAAGCGTGAAAACGTGCTATTGGAGAACGTCATAACGAATAAAAATAACATAAGTCTTATGCAACTTGAGCGTGACAACTCATAATTCGACGTGTTAACCGTGAAAACGTCCTAACGGAGAACGTCATAACGAAGTTTGACTGTATTATTAAAGGCGGTGCAATAACAAAGATCAACGAAGTTAACTGATGAGTACCGTCGTGAACGACAGTTGCCGCAGTAGTACAGTAATCTTTATTATAGTTTATGCTAAGGCTGGGCGTCGACATCGATTAATCGATGTCGGTGACGATTTTCGACATCGATTTTTTTTGGTTTTAATCGATTTTTTCGTCAATTAATTAAATAACTAATCAATTGTCAATTCACGCGAGAAATGGGAACTTTCAACTATAGGGCGGCATAGTTATTCGTCCACGGCCGCTTTTAGTCCAAACTGACCCGTATCAAAGGATACCCCACACTCTCAAGCCCCCCCCCCCCCCCCCAAGTATTCTGCAGATTGCGCGTACTAAAGCGCGAGCCATCCCTTGGTTCAGGCCGGCACTCGACAAGTGAGATCAGATGCGGCCGAACGAGAAAGAGCGAGAGAACAATGGTCTGAGCGAGACGCGACGAAGTAGTTCGCCGTGTCGGCTGCTATCGGCCGCCGTGAGAGAGAGAGAGAAAGCGCTAGTCGCAGGACGCATGAGTGGAAGCGAGATCGCGATAGACGCAGGCGAGTGGAATGCAAGCGGCCGCCTGTTGACAGTTACTACGCAGCAAGTAATCAAGAACGGATTAATGAAAAACGACTTGAATAAGCCTCTACAATCGGATATTGCGTTAAAATAAATTGAAATCAATATCCACAATTGTGTTTATGACGACAAAAATAAGCTGACCGGCCCGCATGGCCGTCACGTAGGCCTAGAAGGCCTAGCCTAGGCCTAGGTCAGTTATCTCCCGTTGCAGACGAAAACTGAGTTTTGTTGCCGTATTAACTGATTAAAAACCGGTTCGATTAACCGGTTAGTGAAATGCTTAACCGTCGTCATCCCTACATTTAACAGGTGACAAAGTTTTTTTTATTAATAATTGATTAATTATCAATTTAAAAAAAACGATGTCGATTATTTTCGTTTCGATGTCGATGTCGAAAATATTCCGACATTGCGATTCGACATCGATTATTTGTCGTCGATGTCGTCGATTTACATCGATGCCCAGCCTTAGTATATGCTAGTTTTACACAAGCCTATAGTGCAGTACAAAGTTTTATAAACGCCCTACAGACATAACATAAGGTAGTTTTGGTACATTTTATGAAGCACTTACCAGTGTTGTTAAGTAGCGCGCTACAAGTACTGCATGTTACTTTTTTTGGTAGCGAGACTGGTAGCGAGCTACATTTGAAAATGCAGTAAAGTAGCGAGTAGCAAGCTACTATATACGAGTATTTGTAGCGGAAATTCGCCGCTACTCTATTTTTTGCAATAAACAAACACACGTTTGTTTTGCCCGCCACAATTTCCACCACCACAGGTTCGGAATGATGACTGACATTGGCCTTCTTGCTCTATATAGTCCCAAAACCGCCTCCCCAGTGCTGAGTTTCCTGTTTCACCCCATGAGCTGTGATATGAGTATGACTCACTTCCAGACCGTACCACGGTTTCAATAAATAGTACATACTCTTGGTCCTTTATAAAAAATGAAGTAGATGTAAAGTAGCGTCACTACTTTTTTGAGTAGCTGTACAAGTAGCGAGCTACTTGACAAAATACAGTAGCTGAAAAGTAGCTAAGTTACTTTCAAAGATCAAGTAGGTAGCTGAAGCTGTAACAGTGCTACTTTTAAAAAGTAGCTTTAACAACACTGGCACTTACTGATGTTAGTATTATTGTTCATGTAGGCCTACCTCAATTGCATTCTCATTGTATCATTCATTATACATATAGTCAGTATTAATATTATAATTCTTTGTCCTGTTTTTAGGATGGTAAGTTGATTCAACAATCAATTGCCACTGTTGAGAGTACAGAGGACTGTGAGAAACTGGTTGAAGTGGAACAAAATCTAAACAAACTACAGTGTTGAAGACTGGTAGGCTATTGAACTTCGGGACTAACAAGGAATCTAGAAGAAAATGTTAATTATATCATTGAATTTATTAGAAACTCAATATTAACAACTGTGAAACAATCATTGTTTATTAATTATTAAATAATAAATAGGTAATGTTATTCTTCTGTCTCATTCTCATCCTTTTGTGAAGTGTTGCAAACATTAAAAAATGCAATTCGTGATGTATTCTACTGTATGATTTACTTTACTGTACGGTATATGTATATTTTGTATGAAAACTAAGAGATTGATTGATTGATATTTGGGCTTAACGTCTTATATTTTTGTATGTGAAAACTAAGAGGGTCTCACATATTAATATTATTAAATGGTTACCCTACATATAAACCTACTTGGGGAAGGAACTTTAAAAAAGGACGCGTTCACATGAACGCGTTCTAATTATGCCGAACTTTTGAACGAACGCATTCATTTTTGGCAAGTATGAACTTGTACTTGAAAACGTTCATTATTTTTGTGAACTTTTCAAAGTTTGAAAAGTTTGCATATTTCTATTGCGCAGTACACATTACTAGCGGAACTAGGAAGTTGGCAGTCTGTAGAACACAAAAACGCAAACACAATGTCTAAAATTTGGACAAAATCTGTTATTGGTTCGTAGAATACCCGGGAAATCACTGAGCACCAATGAGATCGAGAGCAAACATTCCATGTCAACTTTGATCAAAGAGCGCATTGCTTTCGGAATGATCTTATCCACATGCTGGTTAAAAGACATGTTCGCACTTAGAGTAACACCAAGGTCACTAATCGACATACTTCTCTTAAGCCCAAATAATCATATTCTCTGTAGCCTGTCAACACCAATAAGGTAATTAGAAGTTACAATGTCTCCCTTATTTGTAAATGTAATTACACTACATTTAGAGATATTTAATGCAAGTTTCCATTTACAACACCATTTGTACACAGCATCTAAGTCCATTTGCAGTAGCTTGCAGTCAGAGGTGGAAACAATTGCTTTATACAATTTAATGTCATCAGCATACATCAATACATTTGAAAATTTCACACATTTTGGTAAGTCATTTACATAAAGTATAAATAAAAGAGGACCAAGAATGGATCCCTGTGGCACACCAGTCTACCAGATGTTACGACCACTTCATCAGACTGCTCGCCGTTGACACAAACTGATTGCTTTCTGTCACACAGCTAGCTTTTAAATTAATACAGAACCACTAATCCCAAACCACTCAAGTTTACACATAAGCAAACTGTGGTCCACCGTATCAAAAGCTTTTGTAAAATCAGTATAAATTGCATCACTCTGGATACTATTATTAACATTAGTTGACACATCGCCAGTAAATATAGCCAAATTAGTGACAGTAGATCGCCTAGGAACAAAGCCATGTTGAAAAACTGAAAGACAGTTTGAAACGTGCTACGTTGTAAAACAAATTCAAAGACCTTAGAAAATGTTGATAAGAGGGTAATGGGCCAGTAGTTTGTTACTTTATAGCGACTGTCTTTCTTCAACACGTCCACACTTCCATCTCTTAGGAAAGACGCCTTTTTGTTTTGTTGTTGGTTGGGAAGGAATGTCCCAGGGCTTATAGTATGACCGTAGGTACTATTATAAATCCATGGTATGACTCAGTCCCAGCCTTAACGACTGAGGAAAATCTCGGAAAAACCTTCAGTCAGGACTGCTGGTGGCGGGAATCAAACCGGCGACCTCCCGAATTAGGAGTCTCGCGTCTTACCGCTGAGCCACCTCTATCGGCCTTCTTACCGAAGAAACACCCTGCCGTCACTAACCTCAAAGGAGGCGATACGATGTTATTGTGTACATAATCGATGTCAATCATCCCCATTATTCAAGAAAGCACTCACCTTCTTGGCCGGTACCGATAGCTAAAAACACCACGGACAAATAACTTGACCACTACGGATACAGCTAACCCTGGGGAAGGTCACTGAATCGACTGTCGCTGGAGATTTTAGACATAACTGACATTTACAAATCACCAAAGAAGGCGACTTTAGGTTGGAACCAAGTAGTACAGCACCAGCTCCCGCGGGTGGGTGGAGTCAAATACCTATTGTAAGGTATTTGGTGGAGTGTTGAAATGCAAGGAAGTTGCCGCCTAGTTCAAATATCGTGACGTATGGAGGCGGTGAGTTGCAAGAAGTAGGCCGTAGGCGGCAGTGCAATAAACACAACAAACATGGCGTGCTCAGTTAATATTTCAGTGGAAGCGCCTAGTGAAAATCAAATACAAGAAATCACTTACGATGGCCAAGAAGTGTATCAGTCGTAAGTATCTCTATATTATTACACAATTAATCAAATTAATTAATAGGCCTAGGATGCCTCAGCCTATATTTATTTGCTGATAAAGTCGGCTAGTAGGCTGGCGTAGGCCTAGGCTAGGCCTAGGCCTAGCCTAGCCAATGGCCTAGCCTTCATTCATGGCAGAAAGTGGATGGATGACCGGTCTAAAAGGATCATGTTTAGTTATATTTCCAGTGGACTAGCCTAGGAACTTTAAAACTCTTTACATAAGGCCTAGGCCTCTAGGTAGCCTAGGCCTAGCTAGGGTTAAGTTACCCAGGCCCTACCCTAGGCCTAGGCCTACGACTTCAATTTGAAACCCAAATGTTAGGGGTCCGTCTAAAATCCCAGGTTTTAGAATTCTAGGCCTACCTGGCCTATGTCCTGCATGTCTTTTTATCAAAACACTGAAGAATTTTGCATTGGAGAACCATGGGCCTAGGCCTAGGTGGCTATGAGATAACAACAACAAGCCTAAATTTTATAGCCTAGGCTTAAGTTAGGCTAGGGCCACACATTGCGTTTTTGACATCTGGACCGTTCTGACGGAAAGAGGGCAACACATTGTTTTTAATCTTTGCGCCCACACACATCCGTTGTCTCCGGTTTTCAACGCAGCCAACGGAAGCTCCCAGAGTTTGCTGCGATCAAAACGGATCAACGGATTGGCAAGGCGAACATATGTAGTTGAATGAGTGGAGTCACACACGACCGTTGGCAACGCGTCTGATGCGGACAGACACCATTCATTCACTCGCTATCACTCGTTTGCGACACTTCGTACTATACTACACACTTCGTAGGATGTTTGATAACGATAAATTTATACAGTGCGTACAAAAGCTCCCGTCAATATGGGAGATGGAGATACACATCCGATACATCCAAAAAACTTACTTTCATATTTTCTTATTGATCACTCTTTTCACGGTTAGTGTAGAAAGGGTGAACCCAATGCTCTCTTTTTACTGGCTCATTAAGCAAACCAGCTGCCTCAGCCACACAAATAATATGTAACTGGTTATTAAACATGTCCACTGGTCGGCATTTCGATGAAGACTGACAAGGGTTCGTCAAACCCAACGGACCGTCAAAAACGCAATGTGTGGCCCTAGCCTTAAGCTACTGTATGTCCAAGTCTTTAGAAACATACTGTATGCATAGCAAGATGGAAGCAAGAGAGAGACAGAGACCTAGGACGTGTCCAAATATAATTCTTAATGGTAGGCCTAATTCTAGTTCTTATTCTTGGTCTTCTTCTTTGTTTAGGTCTAGATCTTATTGTAGCACCAGTTTTGCCAGCAGCAACAACAAAGTTCCATAATGTTGTTCCTTTATAACATCTCAAAGCTTTGTTTGCCAATGCAAGATTGGTCTTTGATTTGCCAAGTGTGCACTTTTAGTTCTAGCTACAGGCTAGTTCGTATTTTTGGTGGCACCACCAAGTCCCATGTGATTATTCGGACATTGCTATTTGCTTGTGACGTCACCAACGATTGATGACGTACAATCGAGAACTAGAACAAGAAATTATTGTAACACTGTTTTGGTACTATGTGGTGACGTCCCTAGGCTAGGGCTAGGCCTGCTACAAATAATTAACTGAAATTTAAGTATTTGTGTGTGTGAGTGTGTGCTGCCTGTCGTGGAAAGAACCACCTTGATTACGTCCCTCTAACAGGGATAGGCCTATAGGCTACTAATATTTATCTTGTTTTTTTTTCTAGGCAGCTTTCCATGTCAGAGAGTTTGGCCAAATTGGCTCAAAAAATTGATTTTAGTAAGCCAAACATAGAGGAGATCAAGAAGGAAAATGGGGATTTACTTGATAAAAGTGACGATGAATCGTCGACTAAAGATCCAGTGACCTTTCAGTCTTCCTTGTGGCCATGGGATTCTGTTAGAAACAAACTCAGGTAAGTTCGTGTTACTGTAGCTCGTGTAAATCGATCGTGCCCCAGCATTAAGAGCGATGGCTACCTCTACGTCAAAAAACGCAGACAGTTTTCATTTTTACATTATATCTGAAGAATGCTACTCGAAATCGAAAATGTGCGTAAACAGCGCACTGTGTTTGGGTAAGTCCTACAGACGGAATGAAATATTATAATCAGTAACTTAACTTCTATTACTAAATTGATTATTAGTAATTAAATTAAATCAAATAAAAACCATAGGCCTAGGGTACTGGTTAAAGCCTAATGAAATGAAGAAACATTTAGAGCATTCAGTCTGTAGGGCTTACCAAGCTACCACAGTGCTCTGTTGATTAAGATTTTCGATTTCGAAGTCCATTCTTGAGATATAAGTAGGCGGAGGCCTATAATTTAAAAAATGAAAATTGTGTGCGGCTTTTGACGTAGAGGTATCGTTTGCTCTTAATGATGTTTTGTATATGCCTACCTTACAGTATGGTGGGCCTAGATGGTTTTAACAAAAAATGCAAATTATTGAAACGTGCAACTTTTTTGACATCTTCACATTCCACGTTATTGTGATACTAAATGGGCCTAGGCCTGTGCCTACCTAGCCTATATGGTTAACTTATTGTTTCCATGAATTTTTGTGATATTGGGCATTGGCATTTTCAAGAGATTTTCTTAAATCTGCTATTAGGCTGTGTAACATTGGCAATATTGACTAGATGTAGGCCTAACATTCTAGATTTTCCGATAAAATTTTATTTTTTATTTTTCTAAATTCTGTAACTCATGAGAAGAACCACATTACATCATAGACATAATTTCAGAAAAACTCAGACTAGCAGCCGCAGTTCTGTGACGTCCATGGTCCGTCAATCCCCTAGCGGAGGTTCGGTAAAACTTAGGAGTTTGACAAGCACCGTCTAGGCGATTAATGGACCTATTTGTCCGAACCCCTGTCTATCATTGCTAAGTTCAGTTCTAGGTCCGGATTTGATGTCATCAACAATGAGTAAGTACCCTCCGTTCATTTCTTGTTGATGATTGTTGATAGTCATATCTGGACGTCGACCTGGATTTAGCAACGTTAGAGTCTACTTTCGGACACGCACGTCCTTACTCTACAGTCTTATAACTGTATCTTTTCCCATCCAAAGTAGATCAACCAAACAAAAGTAGTTTTGACATTTGAATTTTGAAATTTACCGGTTCTTTGCCACTTTTTAGATTTTAAAAACAAAATGTGTCCTTTTTTAATCACCACAAATTCAGGGCTCTTTAAATAGCTATAGTCATGTAAATAATTCACTCAATGATTAGGAATGGCTTTGGGTAGCCCTACCTGAAAACCGGATTGGAACCGATTGTATCGCGATCCAGATATGATTTTTGAAACCGGCCTATCTTTTGCTCGAAAGTTGCAAATACGTATTGGGAAGAAGTTGCACACCTAGGCCTACTACATAATATCCTACATAATTCACCTTGAATTAGGTGCGATTTATTATTAGTTTCAGTCAAGGTCTACTAGATCGCTTGTAGCGCGCGCGCAATTACTCCGCTAGGAGTAAATCCAGTAGACCTTGGTTTCAGTGAGTGTTGCGGTTGCCAATTGCCATGTTCCTAGCATAATATAGGCAACATATTATTTGAATTGTTTTTAGGCCCGTCTGGGCCCGGGGAAGAATAGGTCCAGAGTGACTCTGCTAGTGGTAAGAGGCGACAAAAGGAGACCCTATCCCTTCCCCCCCCCCCCCCCCCCCACTGTCCCACTGCATATTTCTCCTCCCACCCTGCCCACCCTTGATGGACTCCCGTATGACGACTCACGCGACGTACAATGGATCTGATTCGGATGCACAGCTTTATTTTTCATCATCATCTTCTCATCAAGTCATTATCACCCGCTTATCGTCTCGATTAGCCATTGTTGCACAAATATGAGATGTTAAGTCCAATTAATCAATCAATGAATTGTTTTTAGTAGTTTTTGAATGAAAAACGAAAAACTTACTTATCATAGCTGGAGATTTTTGAAATTGGTATGGAACTGGTTTCCAACAATATCCTGCGTACAAGAACCATATTCTAATTTTTAGATGTGAAGTCATTCCTTGCTTTGCTCTAGGCTAAATCACTCGGTACATGACCAACCTAGGCCTACTTCTTGTTTTAGGCTGGATTGATACTGTATGTAGTTTACAGTATCGTAACTTAATGTTTCTATTTCTTCCGACAGAAACGCTCTGACTGAAATATGCGTGTTGTCTGACGTGTTGTCAATAGCAAAAGAGAAACGTTACATGGTATTGGATCCAATTCTCACTGAAACGGTAGATACAAAACCAATCGTTCAAGTGTACGCGAGGAAGAAGGCGTTGGCTGGTGCAGCATCCGTTCTCCTAACAGGTGCCGAACGTTTACGACTCTCTCAAAATGAATTGGCAAGAAATAGGACTACACCCGACTTCCACATTGAGTTGCTTCGGTTGCGACAGAACTGGCGGCTAAAGAAGGTGTCGAATTCCATCATCGGAGACTTGAGTTATCGCACAGCAGGTCAGTTCGAGATAGTAATTAATTACGGTTTTACTACGATGACACCTCATTGGGGGGGGGGAAGAATATGAATCCCGACAGCTTACTTTGAGACATGGTGTTGTTCCTCGGGAACTCAAAGTAGATTTACATGTACACATATATTTTTATGTTTGTTTGTATTGTTTGTATTTATCTACTCCGAGTTGCTGACAAACACCATCAGTCCATCACTTCTCTAGGTAAACACAAACAATACAAGAACGTACAAATACATGTGTGTATTATTATGTATCTACTCCCGAGTTCTCATCGAACATCACTTCTCAAGGTAAACTGTTGGGACTCCTCCTACTCTTCCCCGCAATCAACTACCCAGCCATTAGGCCTACTTTCACCAATCTATCATCATTTTTACTATGATAGTAAGTTATTTAAGGGGAAGGACTACTCGCCAATATTAAACCCCGCGAAATGAACGTATTTTCATCATATCTCAATAACGCCACACAATATCGAAAAAGTGACAACTACGCATATTTTGGATTCGTGAGACCTCAATACCATATGAAAAAGATTTATTAGTTTGCACTTATTATAATTATTATTTCAAATTTAATTAATTCACAAGTTAATTAGAAATTACAACTATAATTACTGCAATCCACGAAATCTTTTTCATATGGTATTGAGCTCTCACGAATCTAAAATATGCGTAGTTGTCACTTTTTCGATATTGTGTGGCGTTATTGAGATATGATGAAAATACGTTAATTTTGCGGGTTTTAATATTGGCGAGTAGTCCTTCCTGTTAAGCTCAGATGTGATTGCAGCACATTTTACATAGTGTTTAAAAATGTCATGAAATATTTCAACAGCCAAAAAGTTGTATTAGGCTAACTCCCCAATTGTAAAGTAGCCTAATAGGTAATTAAATGTTAAACAAGATAAGTAATGAATTGTTAGTATATTTAAGAGAATATACCATCAGTATAGTACAAGTCCAACACAACTTACTGATTTTTAGATAATTGGCCATAAATGTCTATAAAAAAAAATCGTGAACAACGATACATCAATCAATGCTAATCTTAGCAAACCGGCTATAGTGTGAAATTTCAGCTTTTCACTGGTATGCCTGTTGTGTTAGCCGGTAACCGGCTCGTAGGCCTACCTCCCGAAAAAATGCAATGCTTCTAGTTCTATGTAGGTCTATGTATTGTTAAATTGGAAATAAATGTAGTAGTTCAGTGTTGCCCTTTCTCAGGATTTTATTTATCTCTTTTTTTAAGGATTTTTACTTTTAAGAATGTTTACTGTTTAGTGTTTGTTTAATATTAAGATTTTTGGCAAAATTTGAGGGTTTTCTACTGTTATTCAAAATTCAGTGGAGAGGACTTGCATAGCCTAATTATTATTACATGACTACGTATGTATTGTTTTTGTATGCAGCTTGTACAAATATGTAACGGCCTGCAATGAGGAAATCTGCATGTCTAATTTAATGGAGTCATGCATATCTTTAATTTAGTTCTCAAAATACCATCTGGCATCTACAATTTCACATAGGCCTACCCTACCGCATTTTTGTACAAAAACCACGGAATCGTTTTATTCCTTCACAATTATGCTGAATAGGCCTACAGTAGTGTTTTTAATTCGAATTGCAAAGGAACCTTAAAATTCCACTTTGAATTAAAAGAACATTTAATACAGCCTTATGCCTGAAGCTTCTTACAGAGGGATTACTGTAAAGCGTAAAAATACTAAATAAATACAGGTATTTTCGAGGATTTCTCAGTTTTTTGGGGGGTAGGGTAGGCCTATAGGGGAGGCCTATCGATTTAAAAAAAACACTTGAAGCCAATTTGGCCTGGACTCTATGATGAAGTAAGAATGATCTTTAAGAAGGTATGGTCAGTTCATAAAATAAAAAAATAAAAAACCTGTTTGTACGATCTTGACAACCTTAGCTACTGCATCATTCAAATCCCTATGACAATGTTTGTCTCAGGTTCGAAGTACGCCCAGACGGGAATGTTCGAGGTGACGAAAGCCGAAGAGGAGGCGCCCCCCAGTACCTCCCCCCCTCCGTCCCCGGGGGCGGGCACCAAGCCCACGTCTGCACTGAGGGTCACCGTACCCAGCGAGCTACAGGGCGTCGCATACATCGAGGTCCTCTGCCAGAAAGGTGGGATGACGTTTGTTACACTGTGGATAATATAAAATACTAGATCTAGGTTGGCCGTTCTTTCTTATCCTCTGATTAAATAGTAGTCATAGTCTTCATAATCATAGTCTTCATAATCAATAGTCTTCATACCTATCTTATTTGTATTGCCCATCTAGCAAGAAAGAAGATTGGTTGAAGAGGCCAACTCTGCACAGGACAAAAAAAAAAAAGGTTGGCCGTTAGTTGTTTAAAAGTTACGTTTCAATATTTTGAGCATTTGTACGACTCGGTTTTGTTACTTATTGAAGTGTTTAAGATAGGATCTTGCTTTGATATACTGTATCAAGCTTAGGATTAATGAAGACAGGACTTAATACTTGGAGTGGCTAGCAGGCCTATTTTGTTGACTCGGTAGTCTTCTATTTACAACGGTATATCAAATATATATTCATTAAAGCTTCATGATATCGAGTAGGAATCAACTCCTAGATTGGCAATACAAATAAGATAGGTATGAAGACTATTGATTATGAAGACTATTATTATGAAGACTATGATATAACTATTTAATCGGAGGATAATAATAAAACAACAAATCAACAAAACAAGCCATTACGAACACGTGGTATCAATTTAAAAACACCAACAAACTTGGAACGACGATCTGCATAGACAGACGCTCTGTGAAACGTAGTTTTGGGGGGGGGTGGGGGTTGAGGGGCTAGCACAATGCCTCAGGGCTTGGGCTACCTGCCAAGAGCCGGCCGGTTGTGATCCAGTGTAGCGAATGGGAAGAGGGGAGGGGGGCAAAGCGGGTTGACTGCTTGACAATAACAACATTCCATTCTCGCGCATTGACAGCTGCATATCCCGAACGAGATAAAGCTTGCGCTTCCAGGAAGTTATTTCCGATGACAAATAAAAACAATTAGCGTGTAATCACTACCAAGATGTCTGGGGGGAACCATTTCTGTCGCATATAACTAAAAATAACTTATAACCAAATAACGTATAATTAAATTATTTTAACACATGGTTATGGGGATGGCCGGGACCATATAGAAATCACGTGTAAGTACAAAACGTATAATCGATGCTCCACTGTATAATGGACGGTATAAAACTGAGGGGGGAGAGCAACTTAAAGTGGCTTGAAAAGGGAAGTAACGTGTGACAGAACTCTTTTTATTATTCATTTAAGTTAATTAACTGTACATAAATACTTTTTTTGTACAGGATATTACAGGATATTTTCATGTTTCCTACAAGATATTTTTACTTGAAACAGTGGCAGCCCTGGCCTTGGGCATTTCAAGACAAATTTGGACATTTTTGCAAGAACTTGGGCCTGGATTCACAAAGATGTCTAACTCTAAGTTATCCTCACTTATGCAAATCTTAGTTAAATTGTTGATATTTTGGTACTATATTTTATCCTTATCACATTGCAGAACGACATGATGCATGACTTATATCACTAAGATTTGCCTAAACTAGGACTTAGCACTTAGGCAACTTTGTGAATCTGGGCCCAGGAAGTCAAGTAGGCCTACAGGTTTCATCGCATGATTATTATTTATTATTTTCTTTCAATCACATTCGGTCCTCGGATATGTTCGGAAATCTTCGGGTCATGCCACTTTCTTATTGGTTCATTTTTACCCTACGCTTAAGTTTATTTCCTACGAAAAAGTTTGGGGTTTGCAAACTTTTGAAAGTTTAAGTCAGCGGTTAAGTTTACTTTTATGGTCAAGTTGGAATCATGAACCTTACCCTAAGTTGTAAGTTAGCGGCTAAGTTTTGTCGTGAATGAGCCTTACCGTCCACTGGAACTAGTCTTGTCGGACGTGTTATTGAACGTCGACATGTTTGGTTGCCCCAGACCAGGAGGACCTCTGCAGTGCCAGCATCAACCTGCTGGGGTCCGGACCAACCAGCTCCAGCCCCGACCTCCACTGGCAGCAGAAGCTGGAGGCTGCTCAGAACGTTCTCTTCTGCAAGGAGCTGTTCAACCAACTGGCGCAGGAGGCCGTCCAGTTGCAGGCGCCCATTCCGCACATGGTCGTCGGCAACCAGATCATGGCCACGGTGAGAGCTCTCCTCGCCCCTCTTGTGTGCCCGTTACAATATCATCTGTTGCCAGAGCTGGGTAGTAACCAGTCTTGGGTAAATTACTATTGAAAAGTAATGAAATTACTTTTGAAAAGTAATGAAATTACTTTTGAAAAGTAATGAAATTACTTTACTCATTAGTCATTACCTTTCATTAAAACTAATGAAGTTACTTTACTAATTACTTCATTCTTAAAGTAATGGCATCACTATACTTTTCCCCCAAAAAAATAATATTACTTTTGTAATTACTTTTGTGATCTTATCAATATTATGGATAGGATAAGGTCGAATTTGGTACATGTCATCAAATTATTTTTGAATGCAGATGCATGCTGCAACGTGGTTACCAGAGTGCTTTATTTATCAACCTAGGATATATCTTTCATTAAAACTAATGAAGTTACTTTACTACTTACTTAATTCTTAAAGTAATGGCATCACTATACTTTTCCCCCAAAAAAATAATATTACTTTTGTAATTACTTTTGTGATCTTATCAATATTATGGATATGATAAGGTCGAATTTGGTGCATGTCATCAAATTATTTTTGAATGCAGATGCATGCTGCAACGTGGTTACCAGAGTGCTTTTAGACCTTGGGCCAGCTATAACCCCCCCTCCCCCCCCCCCCCGGTGCGGAAGGTTTGAAAGTGGTTTTGAGTACTTTGATATATTGACTTTCGAGTTTTACTTGTTAGCCAACATGGTTTTGGTGGGTGCACCCACCAGGGGTGTCCAAATGTGGTGCTGTGAAAACCATACAAATATTAATTGAGGTATGTTGCCAGTTCAAAGAATTAACTATTTTTATAAGGATGTACTCTTTTATACGTAAGCTACTAAATAATACAATTTGTTGATTTTCAGGGTTACACAAACTAGTTATCTATTCATGTTTTGTTTTTATTTCGAGCAAAACATTTATATAGTTTGGCCGCTCTGTAACGCCCCACCCCTCAAATAATGGAAGGTCTAAAAGTGGTTTCGATTACTATTATATATGTACTTTTGATTTTCACTTGTTAGCCAACATGGTTTTGGCGGGTGCATCTACCAGGGTTGTCCAAATGTGCCACCATACTAATCGATATTAATATTATATGCAATTCTTGAGAATAAATCAAAATAGTTGTAAGTATATAACCTCACGCATCTAAAATGCTTGATAACATGAATTTTTTATTTTTCAGGGGTGAGAAAAACATTCTATACACATTTTATGTGAATTTTTTAGGTTAAAATGTATCATGTTTGCCCCATCTGTAACTCCCCACCCCTCCAATATTGGAAGGTCTGAAAGTGTTTTTGTATACTTTGATACATGACCTTTTGATTTTTACTTGTAAGCCAAGATGGTTATTTGTGAGTGCACTTACCAGGGCTATCCAAAATGTCGAAATAGTGAGCAATATTATGATAATTGTGATATTGACAATAAAATGAACATTTTTGGAATTAAGTAACCTTTAACACATTGAAATTGTTAATTATACATTTTCCCATTTAAATGGTCGCACAACACAATATATAATACATTGAATTTAATAATTTATACATTTTATTTGTTTACTTGGAGCATAACATGTATAGGGTTTACCCCATTTGTAACCCGCCGTTCCCCATATGCCGGAAAGTTTAGAACTGTTTTTGGATACTTTGGTACACTGTCTTTCGATTTAAGCTTGTTAGCCAACATAGTTTTGGTGGATGCACCCACCAGGGGTATCCAAACATGGCGAAATAAGGAGCAATATTGATGTTAATTGCGATTCTGGACAGTAAATTAACAATTCTGGACGTATATATTCTTTAACATTCAAAATACTTAATTAAATACATTTTTCCATTTAAGGGGCGCACAAAACTTTCCAAATACATTTTTTGGTTTACTTAGAGTAGATAGTATATATAGTTTTGCCAGTCTATGACCTCCCATATTACCCACATTGTGGAAGATGATAGAAGCGGGTTTGAGAACTTGAATAGATTGTCTTTGCATTTTTACTCAATACACAACACGGTTCTAGCGAATGCACCCACCAGGGGTGTCAAAATGTGGCATCTCAAATGTATATACATAAATATTAATTGCGTTTCTTGAGCGTTTATGTAAGTATGTTTGTTATTTTGTGACTTTTGACTGTTCCACCAACTAAGTGACATGAATTTGTATTATAAAAGCTGCACAATCCTTAAATAAACGTGTTTCTTTTTTAACGACGTTAATTAATGAAAAAAAATTAAATTAAAAATTAAAACAATAACCTAAAATGGATATTATCCCATGGAAATCACATATTACAAACAATGTTAATACACTTAGGCCTACATATATTCCAAAGTTACAAAGAAAAAAAATGGAAACTTCTCACCTTTATTAGCTAATAGTGCAAAAATAGCGATCGACGATGGATTTTGGCGTTTAAAGCGTGATTACCCCTGAAAATGTATTATTAACATGTATAATAAATAACTTATTCGTAATGTACTCATCAAGACCTTTCATTAGAGTGGTCGCAAACGACATTTGTGACTAAAGAATTTCATGATGTCCAAAAAGACACAGGGTGATATCTCCGAAGATAATAACCAATTGGGTCTCAAACAATTTTTAGAAATAAGACAATAATATACATAGTTATAACCTTACGTAAAACTAACTACTTTCTTACTACAAGACTCACAATTAATATTTGTACTATTTAGACCAAACTCTTTGGACACCCCTGGTTGGCTGTTCCACCAAAGTTGTGTTGGCTAACAAGTGAAAATCAAAATGTAATATTAAGAGGTTTACAAAACCACTTTCAAACCTTCCGCACCGGGGGGGGGGGAGGGTTTCTATTAGCTGGCCCATGGTCTATTTATTTATCAACGTAGGATAGGATCAGTAGGACGGCTAGGCCTAGCTTCCTCAATCCCATCTGTGCTTGTGGGTGTATCAAACAAGGTTGTCAAAAGACGAACGATTAATTATTAAATATACACCGGATCACGTTTTTACAAGGTTTGTTCAGTTGTCGTGAATTAAATAAATGTGGGCAAAACCCTATTCTCGTTTCCACTGATGGTGGAGATTATAGGCTGTATAAGATTATGTACCGTATTGACCCAAATATAATACGGCCTCGAATATAATACGAGTGTGGATTTTGGAGTAGGCAGTGGGGAAAATATCATATATCTCGAATATAATACGATCAGAATAAACAACAATACAGCACGTCAGCTACTGCCGCCTTGCCGGCGCTGCGAGCCAGGTGGCCAGCGCCCGTGAGGTAGGCAGCCCCGCGCCACAGTAAACCTGTTACGAACGCTCGATCGGGGCCGCCTAGCAGACATGGAACGATGTCCGCCCGGCCTGTACTCATGCTAGCAGTCTCGCACAGAACACGACAACGCATTCTAGCGGAGACATTGCGCAGCGGAGCGCTGGCGTGGTGTATAAACTCTCCAGTAGAGTGCAATAGGCTCGAGCACTCGCCACGGAGCCGTGATTCGTCGATCTGCGATAGTACGCATGTATACGCGGGCGGGAAATTTGAATTCACGCGTCGAAAACCTTAGACCGCGAATATAATACGAATACAATTTTAGATTATTTTTTTAGGGGAAAAAACCTTGTATTATATTTGGGTCAATACGGTAAATCAGGCTTGGGTACAAAAGTTGGAGAAACACCATTTGTCTTGACTCTCTGCATCGGTTACACGATTCACATTGTTCTCGTGTCCAGGTGCTTCCGGGTATCCAGTTGATCATCGGCCTGTGCCACAGCACGGGCACGGACAAGAAGCCCAACGCCACCCCGCCGCAGAAGACGGAACACGACCACGTACTGGAACACTCGCTCCACCAGTTGCTGCGACAGGTCCACCACAAGAACACGCACCACCCCTTCCCCCACCCCTCGTCCGGCCCGATTGGGCCCAGCAAGAAGCGGTGCCTCGCCGGCCCGACGGCGGCCGACCGGTACCAGCTGTACGAGATGACCAAGAGGTATTCACTCACCTAAGAGTGTTCGGCATACTACAGTAAAATCTTTTTAATTCAAATTGCAAGTGACCCTTAAAACCCCAATTTGAATTACGACATTTTGAATGAAAAGAATATTTAACATTAAGCCTTAAATGAGCTAACCTTCAGCAGGGACTTGATCATTAATTTGAATTACACGTCATACATTTGAATTAAGTGAGTTTGAATTAATGAGGTTTTAGCGTATCTTTAATCATTAGCTTAGTTTTCTTCCTCTTCCTGATAGCTTGCAAAGCGTAAGAAGTTAGAAAAGTTTTTCGTGGCTTTAAAATTAAACTCATTATCAAAATTTTGAAATGATGCAGGGCTTGATCTTATCAAGATCTACAAATAAATATTCTCAAAAAAGAATGCATTTATTGTTGTTAGATTATTTGGATAAAGAAGACAATTCCAATAACAATCTCAAACTGTCAATTGATCCAAATGTTAGCCATTATTTTTTTTTAGAATAGTCTATCTAGTAGAGCTTAGCCCTGCATAATTCCAAAGTTTATACTTTTCGAGCTATTTGTATTGAACGCTCTTAAACCTAGAGTATAGAAAATCTACGGCCAACCGTTCATCATCATTAGAGATTTGTAGGCCCTAATAAAATTATCATTTTTGTTGTGAATATTTGATAAAACAAACATATCAATAAAAATACGTCCATTTTATGGCTAAAAGATACTGTAAAATGAACACATAACCTTATGTTTTACTTTTTGAATTTAATTTTTTATTTTTACTACTTTTTGACAAGTTTTGACTAGCTATAATTTAACGGCTGGGGATTCACAAAAATCGAGATAACAAGTCATCATTCATGTGAAACCATAACCTTGGTAGCAATCCAATGTGAAATATATCGGTATGTTATGTTCTCAGTCAGACGTTATTGGAGCAGATAATTCAGCAGGCTCAGCACTTCTTCATGCGACTAAGAACAGAATACGTCCTGGACACAATCGCCAAGGAGGTGAAGGACCCCCTGATTGTCTCCCACTGGAACGCGCTCAACTCGCCGACACAGTCGTGCGTAAAGATCAACATCATGACGCACGGCTACGACACGGTGAGCCCTAGAACGCTACTCGAGCACCGACACCGGAAAGATATCACTTTATGACGTAACTCACATTAAGTGGAGATACGGAACAATCGTATAAACGATAAGTGCGATGGAAAAATAATTCATCCTTTATCACTTTGCCGGTGGCATTTAAAAGCCATTTTATTTTTGCAAATATTTGCAATGCCAGCCATTTAATGTGACATCCTCCTATATCTGCGAAATGCTTGCGATTTACTTGAAAACGCGCTTTTTATCGTTGGTTTGGAGTATTTTTGCCACTTTACAAAGAAACTAGCTATTTGACGTCATTTTAGGCTTTTTGCTAGAATTCGCCCGCATCGAACATAGTCGAAATGATGCCTCGAAGTCGATAAACAAAGTTCACTAAAGCCGATCGACTAGTAGAACCCTTACCGACCCTACATTAAAAGATGTGTTGCCAACTGTAATAACAAAATTAAAGGGAACTGCAAGTAAAGAACGATCCCAGGTAGCAAGAAATTTCCCCTCCTCGTTACCACCTCCACTCGGCAAAGGTGAGAGTGCTCGCGAGGTGTTGAAATGCGGTAGGCCGCATGACCCATTCATCCAGGTGTCATTGTTAAGAAAGCAATTTTTTGATGTACGGTAGTTAAAATGTCATAATTTATCTTTTATTTTCAAATATATGGAATAAGCACGTAAAATTAATGTAAAATAAACTTTATATTTTTAAAATAGCTTGAAAACTGCCGTAATTAGAGCAAGTTGTAACTTTATATGGGATTGCTCTAATTACGGCAGTTTTCAAGCTATTTTAAAAATACGAAGTTTATTTTACTTTAATTTTGCGTGATTATTCCATACAGTAGAACCGCCTTTGTACGTTTCGCTTTTCTACGTTTTTTACGTTTGTGTGTTTTTTTTACGAGGTCCCGGCAAAGCCTTATGGCATTTATGCATAATTTATTTCTTTAATACGTTTCCCAATATTACGTTTTTTACGTTAATGCGTTTCAAAAATTAGTCCGTCAAGGTAATTAGATCCTATAGTACGTTTTCTGTGTTCTCATAATCGTTTTTTCCGGCCAGCCAGTGAGTCGAATTACAAGTTGTTATTGTTCAAGCCGACCACGTTAGTCATTCATTCATCCCCGAAACGTCCCCCCCCCCACCCCCTTCCCTCGCTCAACACAATGCAACCCAGCGGCCAGTGAGTGCCTTGACCTTGACCAGCCCAGCTGCATCTCGTTCCGTGTGGGAGGGGGGGGGGGTCTCTGAAAGGGTCCTTTTATCTACGATCTCGGCTGCCGGCACTGAGGTTCTTTACCTGCTTACCATAAATAACAAACCCTCGTCCAGTGGTCCTCTTTACAAAAGGCTTTTGTCAAACTACAGAGATAATTAACATTGCCCTCCCACTTCGACTACTTCTATTGTCCTAAGTATAGACAACAATATTTTTACCCACTCCAGTTTTTTATAATACGTCATCACAGCCTATAGCTGCATGACCTTGGTCGCCAGGCCTCGCTTACGACCCTTCTTAGATAAGAATGAAGAATGGTGTCCGGGGGGGGGGGGGGGAGCTTTTACAAGATTATAAGTGTTAGGAATGTATGAAAAGACAAATTTGAAGCATTTCAATAGTGCGTTTTTCCCGTTACCACGTTTTTTTGTCTCGGGTCCCTCGAAAACGTACAAAGGAGGTTTTACTGTATTTGAAAATAAATGAGAAATTATAACATTTTAACTACATCAAAAAATTGCTTTCTTAACAATGACACCTGGATGAATGGGTCATGCGGCCTACCGCATTCCAACGCCTCGCGAGCACTCTCACCCGTGCCGAGTGGTGGGGGTAACGAGGCGGGGAAATTTCTTGCTACCTCTGGGATCGTTCTTTACTTGCAGTTCACTTTAGTTAGTTTTTTCGTATTTCATCTAAATAGTTGTTTTTAATTACGAGTTCTTGATTTTTGCAATAACATCGCGATAAAATGCCGTTATTAAAATAACAAATGTGATAAAATCGAATTATTAATGCTATTTTTCCGCATCTCTAGTGATATACATATAGGCAGAAGTAAATATCACAAAAAGTGGGGTTATATCTCGAGTACTACCACCGTTAAACGTAGATTTCACTTAAAGTGAGTTATCGCACAATGTGACAACTTTCAGAAATATGGGCCCTGGAGAACCGGTAGAATTCATAGTCGGCCCCTACACCTAGGGGCGCCCATTGTTACCAAGGTAACAATTGTTTGCATGTTATTTCCCATAAACAAAACAAATCCATAGCAACAATGGGTGCCCCTAGGTGTAGGGGCCGACTATGAATTCCAACACAATCACCCACGTAGGTGGAGTTTGCGCTTACAACATTGTCTTTCCTTCAAATGGGGGGGGGGGGGTGTATTTTTTTTTTGCTTTCTTACTTTTTAGTCAATTCCTCTTGTTTTTTTGCCTTGTTTTTTGTTTTGCAACTTGACAGTGTAGACCTAAGCCAGAAATTAGTGATAGCGCACTGTTAATAAATAGAGTTTTATACTGAAGGAAGACAAGGGAGACTGCAGGCGGCCACATGTGGCGCATCTAAGACGTGGGCTGTAGGCCTAGGCCTACTTAGTGCAACAGGACCCCTATTCGGTAACTTTCCCATTTCTGCCTGAAATGAAAGCAGCCGAAACGAATGCAGGCAGAAATTATTTGCCCGTTTCAGCCGTCGCCAAAGATGAACAAAAGAGCGATTCTATAACAGCGCCTGAAATGTGTATGTACGCTTTGGGAGGACATCACAAGGCGACTGAGCCACCGAGACTTCAAGCCAATCATAAACCGACAATATCATGATTTAGAGGGCCGTGATCACTGCAACCAAACTGCAACACGGCTCAAATCAAAACAAACATAACCCTACACAGTTACATGAACGCGTCTTTTACAACACAAGAAGCAACCTAGAATACCATATTTCTCTATTCTAGGAATGTCTCTATGTTCTAGGAAGCCTACAAGGTAATGCCTAGGCCTACGCCAATATCTAATTATGTCTTAACACTGAATTTATATGTATCGGCCTAGTAATACGGCAGTCCTAGTGATACAATAGGCCTAGGCTAGAGTTGTTTACGTAATATTCCTCTAATGGCGGGCGTCACTAGACCGCGGCGCCGGCTGAGATTTTCGAATAATAAAGACTGCCTCAAATGAAAAGTAAAGACGTTGTTTATTGGTGTTTTTCACTCATTATAATGGAACATAATTATTAAATGCAGTTTGCAGTACAATATCACGCGTCAACAGTTATTATCCATGCTTAATATTACGGCTGATTTCGTTTCACCAGTAAAAAAGCTACTGAAACCATATCAGGACCACGGAAATGGATTCAGGCGGAAACGGGCACCAAAAAAGTTACAAAATCGCAATTATCCGATCAACGTCGAATTCAGGCAGAAACCATATCAGGACCTACGAAAAAAAGTTACAGAATACGGGTCCTGGACTAAGGAGGTTCTGGATTTTTTTCCTTTGCTCCTATATTTGTGGAACTATCATGTTATTGATTGTTAATGGTTGGACAGTTCAATTAAGGTTCAATAAGTACACTTTTTAATTAAATAATTTCAAATCGTTTATTTCAAATTTAAATTAGGCCTACATCTGTAAAAAATATGTGTTAAGATGTATATTTTATGGTCGCACTCTGTCGGTGACTTTGCGCACTGCGTCGTGATAATCGTCGATCGTTATTATTCTCGTTTTATATTTTGTGGTGGTGCATCATGACTACATGATGCTTTATTTAACCAAAAAAATTTCGAACTCGTCTGGAGCCTGCCAAATCCTTTCTCGCACACCCCTACTCATACGTAATCGCTAATCAATCAACAGACGGAGTGACACAGCACGTGTATTGTCAAAAGGACGAGCCGGAGTGATGTATTTAATTGTTGTTGCAGGTTTGCCGGACATCCCTGGTTGTGCACGTGGGTGAGAAGTCATTGAAGTGCGTGTGTAGAGACGGCCGAGTCATGCACATGTCTTACGAGCCTCAGGAGCTAAGGGACCTCATATTCTGTCAGGTGCGCATACAGTAATTAAGCGAGCATCTCCATTCTACTCTTATGGCACTTTCTGTTTTATTTGTTTGTTTTTTCATTCTTTTTTATGTCTCGCGAGAAAACTTCTTGACGGATTTAAATAATATTTCGTGCAATTATTAGCAACATGTCATGAAATAATATACACAAATTCTAAGGTTGTAAGTTGAACCACCATATTGTAAAAAGAATCATATGTCTATTATAAAGGTTTTTTTTTTGTAATCTAGTAATATGATGTGCAATTGATTAACCTGACAGTTGTCATCTTGCTTCAGATCTACCAGCATCAGATCAACGCCGTACAAGCGCTAGCCAAGTGCATGGGCTGGCAGTTCCTGTCAAACAGTTCCCATCTTGGTCTGGGAGCAGTGGAGCCACTTGGGAATGCAAGCAGCTGCATTCTGGCATCGCCCATTGGAGACAGGTGAGGAACATCATGTCTAGGGGTGGCATGAAGCTTGGCTCTAGTGAAGATTGCTCGTCATTGTTGGCTTCCTAGCTGTGACAGGGCCCGGTATGTTTGTGATCAACAACAACGCTAGATACAGCTATTCTAGTGGCTGATGTGGCAATTCAGTTTGATGCTATTAATTTAGTAACCTGTTCCTAATTATTTCTTTTTATTTACTAGAGTAGTAATTTTATCCAGAGAGATAGTGTACAAATTACTAATCAGTCTAGTGGTAGGTACATTTTTTTGTTTACTATAGCAGCCTACTTTGAAGCTATTTTCATAATTTATTATTTTAGTTTGGTTGTTTTATGACATACTGGACAGCTGGGTAATATGACGTCGGCCAAATCTAATCCATCGCACATGGCTGGGGTCATCATAAGGCGGAACGGAATCGTTTCGAGGGGTATAGGGGTGGGGGGTTGTTGTGCGTTTTGGTCTCAAAGAGTGCTGCTACGAATAAGGTAAGAAACAATGACAAAAAGAAGGGGAAAGCGAGCAAGATCATGATGAATGAGACAAGAGCATAAGAGCCCTCTTTGCAGGCACCGGTCACCATGACGAGGGACCCACCTTGACTCATTATTATTTGCTGTAAGGTAGCTTTGTAAAGTTCCTCTATTTTATGCTACCATGTTAACTAGATTTTCAAATTTATTTGAACTATTGATTAATTTAAAACTCAAAAGTAAATTTTTAAGGCTTGTTCTAAGCTAGTTCAACAATCTCATATGTGCAGCGCCGGCGTAGGCCCTATTCTAGGTGGTGGTACAAACATTGAACACACACACACACACAGAGCGTTTTTCTAGTAATATTTACGTAGCCCTGTAGACCTAACTACTTTGTCTCGGGAATGGATTTTATGTGGTTAGGGGCTTAGAAATCTTGAAATATTAGAAAATAAAATATCTAGCCGCTGTCACCTGACTGCAATGTTCGTACCGTCCGTCGCCCATGCTGCGATCACATGAGTAAAAACATTAACTACAATTGTTGTCATATAGGATTACAACCCTCGAAAATTCCACTCGCCAGCTCGCCATTGGCGAGTGAAAAAATGTTAATGGCGAGTGGCTCTCACTCGCACCATTAGCAAAACTTCAAATGTCCCGCCCGCTGTACCATGCGCCAGGCCTCCGCGCAGTTACAGATGTCCGCGAGCTCCCAACTTCTACCGAAATAATTTGTGTTGTGGGTGATCGGTCTTTGGTTATAATGTGCGGTTAACGGTGTTTGGGGGGGGGGAGGGGGTTGGTTCGGGGCAACACGAAGCTGTGGCGCCTGTGACCTTCATAGACCCGAACAAAGCCGACAGGCGACGAGGCTCTGGAACACGTAGGATGTAACTGACGATAACATCTCCAGCATTGAAGGAACAATGCCTAAGTATACATCAAAACGAGTTTGTAATGAAAAATGACAATATGTATAATAATTCAAATAAGTGAAACACAAAACAACCGTTTACTTGTCTACGCGATCTTTTTTTCTGCCACTTACAAGGTTGAATGAATAGAAAGAACTAAAAGGAAAACACAGCGAGCGGGTGGCTTGCCGTGGCTACAAAATATAGCGCTGTCTCAGTCCCTCTGTAGCTCATAGACATTTGCGCGCTCTCTCACTGCTTCACTCGCTGGCCAGTCGAGGCGGTCTGGGGTTCTGTCGAGCTGTGATCGTGTAATTCCGCATTTTAACTGTTGGAGGTTTAGCTGTAGGCCTAATTTGAAAATCTACAATTTGTAGTACATTTTCGTGATTTGATAGAGAGCGGCATTCTATTGATATTTTAAACCCCATAGTCCTTCTAAAAGCTTTACTACCCTGAACACTGTGACTACCCTTTTCTGCCTATCTAGCCACTTGCGAACACAATAGCAAACATGATGTTTTAGAGTGCTTTCTGTGGGTTACCCTCTACCAACTCACGAAGCAAACTTATGAAACACCATGAATAGACAAGTGTTAGTACGAATCACCGTTCGCTTCACACTCTGTAGTGCCTCTAAAACGCCATTTGATAAATGTCACCAGCAAAAAATTTTGCCTGCGGCACTTTTTGGGGGGGGGGCCTTGCCCCCCCCTCCACCCCCCCGCGGTTCGAAGGCGAGTGGCCAGTCATTGTTGGCGAGTGCACCTAACCACGAATTTTCGAGGGTTGTATAGGAACAAGTTCTATACAAATGAAATAAATATTCAGTTTGTTACATTTTGTCAACATTTGAGTGTCTCGGGCATGCAATACTTAATGTGCTACTGATTGTTTCTGCCCAGGATGGTGGCAGTGCGCTGTGAGCCGCAGACTGGCGTGCAGGTGGTCATCGCTCAGAGTCCTCGTAAGGACTTCTTCCCTGGACAGTTGGTCAAGGAACGCAAGTGGGAGAACCTCGGTGGCAGCTTCAAGGAGGTTCGCTGGGAGAAGATGGAAGGAAAGAACTTCCTAAACAAGATGGAGCTGTTAATGGCCAGTCTTATGAGCTCATAGGCGGTCTGTAACCAAGTATTTTATTTCTAAAAGTTCTAATTCGGTACAAAAACGTCAAAATATCAGTTTCCGTTTACAATTTTCGTTGGTATCCGCGTTTTTAAGAGGTGAACGAAAAGCTGAAAAATCCTCAAAACTATTCTCTATTTTAGCTCCCTGTACATTGAGCAATGAAACATGATTGACTGAATCTCTTCCACAAATACGCAATGTACTGTGAACTAAAATCATGAGTTGTGATAATCATCTTAAGCCATCTCTTTCTGTCTTAAGCGGTGAAGGCTTGGCAACAATACATTTCCATGCCATCCTATCTTCCCACGTTGTTCTCTCCTCCGCATCCATCTCTCGTCTACAGGTCTCCCTCCCCCCACTCTCTTATTCCGTCCCTTCCATGGTCTTCCTCTCGCATCCTCGATCTTAATTTAATACAATTTTTTTTGCAAACATTCCTTCCATTATCTTCATACATGAACCATATCTTCTTCCTTCTCTTGCATACTAAAAAAAGAAATCGGAAACTAGTTTCTGTTCTCTTTAGGGATGTTCAACGATATTTTTTTCAGTGTCGATATCGGCACCATTTTTCCGATATCATATCATGATATATCATTAAAAAATTGACATCGATATCACGATAACGAATTTTTTCGGCGGTAATAAAACAGTAAGCCTACATAAAAAGTCATAGTCAATTTAAAGTATTTTTGTCGTAGCCTGCAGTACGTGTTGTTGCTACAGTTAGTCCCTTCACGTCTCTACCCTCCCCCCCCTCGGGGATATCACAATACCATTATCAACTTGAAAATTTTCTGCCTGTGCCCTGCAGTGCGAGTTGCTGCACAACGATAAAGGCTTGAATTTGCATGATATAAGTCACTGGCTATCAGTGGCGTATCCAGGAATTGACAATGGGGGGGAGGGGGTCGAACATCCCAAGCAGGCAGGGGTCTGGGGCGAAAGCCCCAGCCGCCGAGGCCAAGTCGCCGAAAGGGAATTTTTTTTTCTTCATTTATGACGTTTTTAACGCCTGTAAACGCCTGGAAAGTGTGTGGAAATACTTGCAGGAGCGCAATGTTCAAACACATCGAATTGGGGCATGCTGCGTAGATTGATTAATTTTAGTATTTCTATTGAATCTGGCTACGAATTAAGGGATATCAAATTTCTTTATGAAACAGTCGGGACGGGGGGCTAAGGAAAGATCTTCAAGAATAGCAGCATGTGCAGTGATACAAAATATAATTTGATAATATACGCCCTACGATATGGAAATCATGTAAATATGGTAGTTACCCCGTCTGGGCCCGGGGTGTATTTGGCCTAGGTTATAAGAAGATTCAATATATTTAGGATTCAATGTAGTTTCTTATACGCAGTGCCAATCATAAGAGGAGAGAGAAGAGTAACCCCCTGACCCCTAGCACCCATTAGCATTTTTAAATATATTCCTCCAACTTGTCCCATTCCTCAAACTTCCTTCCCGATTGTCCCCGGAAGTCCCGGGTCCTAGGCAGCTCTTCCTGACGACCAAGAGCCCAAAGTTGTATGATTTAACGGTTGAGTAATAGTAGTTTCCTCTTCCCTCCTCCTTTCCTTCTTTCTCTCCACATGTCATTTTTTTTTCTTTCTAGGGCATGGGGGGGGGGTTTGAACCCCATAACCCCCCCCCCCCCCCCCCTTGGATATGCCACTGCTGGCTATTGACAGTCATAAAACTATCAAGCAATACTGAACAACAACATTCTTCTCGGAAAGAATTCGGGGTTCCAGTTACAAATAGTTGAGTGGATCCAATTACTGGACGCTAGGGTTGCGTGAACCTGGGTTTTTTATGATTTCGAACCGAACTCAAACTTTCAGGGTGAGCGTCCGTCAAACTTCGAACTTGCAAACAATTTCGAACCGAACTTATAAATTGGGTTTAGAGAAACTACAAGAAAAGAAAGCATTCTAATTTATCAAGTGCACCTTTATATATGTGACCTGACCTGGATCAAATCAACATTTGAAAATTATTACAGGGCTATGTAATTACATTAGCGTATCAACTTTCATCTATAGTATCACAATATAATCTTATTCAATTCAACTCTGCTCTAATAAACTCCAGTAATTATTGCTCTTTCTTTAATTCACACTCTGTTAATTTAAATTTACATATAGCCTAATAATTCAAAGTAATAGTGATGCCTTGGAAGTCCCTGCAGTAGGTTTATATTTTGTACATAAAACTAGCCTAAGTGTTAAATGTTCTTATATTTAGTAAGGCCTAGGCCAAAACGAACAAAGATGAACTTTGATATTTACGAACTCGAACTCCAAATTAAACCATTCGAACCCGCACCAAACGTTCTCAAAGTTTGAGTTTGAATTTTGAATGTTCGCACTTCTATTGGTATCGTATCGAGTTATCGATATCGTTGAACATCCCTATTCTCTTCATTGGTTGTGCTAGAAAAAAGTGTGTGTGCTCAATTTCTTTTTAAGTATAGGATGTAACCTGAATTAAAGTTTGTGAATTTATCTGTAGATTGACTGTACATCTCTTGTTGATTTACATTTCTTATTAATACAATTTAGTATTTGAGGTGGCTGAATGAGTCAAGATGTCAGACTATTACAAAAGTCCTTGTTTTATGAGGAATTCATACTCCTGTCCCTTGTACCTGGCTTGGGCATATGCCCCAATTGTATGAGCACCATGGACGGCTAGTATTAGTTGGCCTATTTTCTTCATTGCTTATTTTTGTGCTTTAAAATTGAGTTGTAGAAGCGGTTTAAGGTTGAGAAGATGAGAGTACAAATGTGTTTAAGAGAAGAACCAACATGTATATTTATTTATTTAAGCTTAATGTATAGTTCACTCATTAGGTGGAGACTTTTGACAAACCTTTGTTTGATGTTCTTAATTTATTCAAAGAACTTGCCATCCAGATACACCATGTACAGTAAACCACCAGTTATACGATCGTCGAGGGTCTGGCTAATGCCATCGTATAACTCAAAATATCGTACAACTGATTATTGATATTTACAGCCACAGAACATGTGGCAGCTATAAAACAAATTATGGGTAGTGGTATGTTGTGGTCGGGGGGGGGGAGGTTAGGGGCTAAGCCATAAACTAGTCACATCAGTATTGATTAAAAGAAACCTTTATCTTTTATTGTTTTTAGCAATTAACATAATAATATTGACACATTAAACTAATCGTGGTAAATCTATTAATTTAATACAAAATGGTTGACTGCTATAATGAATTCGTGCACGCTTATAAATGGCCTACAAGAAGAACTCATAATATCGCGGATCACGTATCGTACAGAAGCCCGAACAGCGGGAAACACGGCTCGCGGCTACTGATGCTGCATCGGCCGCCAACACGTAGCGCGCGAACGCGGTGAGTGAAAGCGACCCGTGAGTCACGCATAATCTGCGTTGCCGTGTCACTCACCGCTCGTATCGGGGAACAGATAACTTTAGCAGATAAGTTAGGAATTCTTTCGGAATAAAACATGATTATTTTGTTTTGCGTTTTTTTGTCCTAATTTGTCCCCGCGTGGCACTGGAATGTCAATACGATGACACAAAGACAGCTGTCATCCACCCGCTACCTGCTTTATTGTGCTTTGAGTTGGGTTCGTTTCGGCTGGCACATGAATGGGGGGGGGGGGGTTATACAGAACATCCTCCCCCCCCCCCCCCCCAAATCACTCACCCGCCCAGTCTGTGAACACCAGCCGCTGACAGCGCTCGATATCTACCATAAATCTACAACCAATAAAGCCGTCAATCGTTTTCATTCATACTTTACAAGCCGTTGGTCGAAAACGGTGCTAGGGTTGAGTGGGGGGGGGGCAGGGGGGGGGCTCACAAGTTTCGTCGGCAACAACATAAGATCAAGCCAGCAGAATGGCCTGCCAGATGACTCATTAGCGCACGGCGGTCCAGACCGCTTTTGTCAAACGAGATATCGTATTACTGAGAGTTCCATACTTGCCTGGAGCTAAAAATACATCGTATAAACCCAAATATCGTATTATCCGATATCGTATAACTGATTGTTTTATTCATAAATACACTAAGCAAGTTGGTGGGGACCAATCGTTTTCCTCGTATATGTACAAATATCGTACAACTGAGCATCGTATAACTGGTGGTTTACTGTACTTTATTTACTCGATTTGAAAGTCAAACAACTGGGATGCAACCTACATTCGCATGCAATTTTTTTGTGCTTTGTAAAGAAAATATATTTTGATAATGTCACTTCATGTACACTTACATGCTTTGTTAGCCAGTAATGCTTTTATAAAAAGCATAGGCCTAATTTGCATTTACAGTGTAGTATTTTAATTTGATTTTTCAATTTGGAATGTGATCTATTTATCTACCTAGACTTACATCAAACTGGTGCGACCTACATTTACATGTGACGTACATTTGACTAAATATGGTAACTACACAGTAATAAACTCTTGTCTTATTCAAAGAACTTACGTTAGGTATCATCATTTGTTTATTATTTGCTTTTTTACAACCTACTGGTACTCGACAGCTAGGCCATATGACGTCCACCTTTTAGTCATCTCTTACGACAGTCAGAGCTATCCTGGATCACTTCTACCCCGGGTCCAGACGGGATACATGTACCCCCTATTAACAAAAAACAAAATACACATAAATCATTTCAAGTACCTATCCAGAACTCAAGATAAAGACATTGCTGTAATTGAGTATCAACTGTATCATCATATACATATGTAGATACATTCATGTCAATTTGCAAAGTTTAATAAACAGCCCAAACCGGGAATTGAACCCTGGCCCTTCTGCATTGGAAACAGAAATAAACTACGACTAAAGCAATGAGCTAACAAAATGATATTTAGCTACTTAAATTAGGACCTAAAAAGTAAAAAGTGTTTTCAGAATTATTGTTGTAGGGCTTCTTGAAAAAGTTAGTCATTAGCAATTATGCCAGATTGCCAGACAATGTAAAAATAATGGAATGAGTATATTAAACTATATGTTTAGATTGTGTGCAGATTGTGTGGGGATGGAGTGCAGGATAGACGACACCTACACATATGCACTAAACTTAAAGAAGTGATTGACGAGATGCCGAAGGGCATGGATAGATTTGAAAAGGAGGCGTTTCTCTACTGGGCTGCTAGACGCATGATGACTCCGTGAAGTGAGATGCGGGCATAAGAAAACAACAACAACAGTGTTTACAAGTACAGTATGTGCAATTCGAACCATATACCTAGAACGGATCAAATAATATTTGTAGAAATGTTGATGTGTATTTATTTTGTTTTGTACATATACATGTAACCTACCTATGTAAGCCTACAGTAGAACTAGAAACAATTCGTTGTTCAGCTAGTAAGCGGCTTTCTTGCACATGGCTCCTTCTGGCACACTCAAGTAACTGTACTTCATATGTTTGTGTGCATATATTTCATCACGGGATATCTGCCATCTGGTACTCTTGAACGCAATTGAGATCCTCAGTTGCTCGGAAAAACTTTTCACATTTCTGTACTACAGCTGCTTGAACTAGGTTCTGTTTAACATAAATAACACTAATCACTATGAATTGAGTAATGTACAGTATCTCATGAAGTGAAGCTGGTTCTTTGCTTTGTTATGTACTGTACTTCCTAGATGAGAGATGCAATGGAAAGGTATGAGTACTCTCATACATTATATTTGCTTACTGCTTAATTAAAATTTATCAGCAAGGTTTGTGGTGGTTTGGTGGAAAGTTAGTGTGGTGTGTGGGGCGTACCATGCAATAGTCTTGCGTCACAGTAAAAAATTGTTCCTGAACATTGGTCATTTTACTTGTACATGTGTTGGCAACTTTAGATGAATGAGTAAATTGTAATCATAAATAGACAAGAGTCTGTCATGAATACAGTACTGCATGTGTGTGTGTGTTGCCCATCCATAGCCTTCTTCATAATATGCTAAAAAAGCACTTGGTAGATTCTGTCAGAACATGATGCTGGATATGAGTACAGTTGCAACTCTTCTCTAGGCTAGTTATTGATGTTTCCATGGAGAACTATTAATTGTAATTACTGTAAAAGCTAAGTTTTATATCTAGTTCTAGTACTATATCTTTTAATTTTGTGTACATTATTTTTCCACGATTTGTACAATGATAGAATGAAACGAATAAAATTTGTTTTACTTTTACATTTTGCTTCTGATTTTACCCTATGGATGTAGGATGGAGTATCCGAGGGATGTCACAACAACGGCCGTGGCAAAATTATGCTTTAACTTTAGCGCTGTCAATAGAACCACGTGCTGCTTACCAGATCCTTACCATGATGTAACAAATGTTACCACTTGTCAAATCAGGTTTCAAAATTATAAATATAAACAGTATGTGTCTCATTATCAGTCTTGGGAATAAGCATACTACCTCTATTGAAATATTGAAATATCGATCTTTGATTGGTTATCGCTCACTCGTCGATGGTGTTCGAAGCCTACAGGGTTGGTTTAGTCACTTTAAATTAAAGTCCCCCACTGCAAATCAGTTTAATTACTGAGTGGGTAGACTCTAAATGTGAATTTATTTATTTATTTATTTATTTATTTATTTATTTATTTATTTATTTATTTTATTTTTCGTGTAGCGATGCCTATCTTGCACTCATTTTTTATAACATTAAAATTTAATAAAAGATCGGCCTGGAATTGTGCAAATATGCTATAGCTACAAAACTTGTAGTATTTGTAAAGCTGTAGCATATTTGCACTATTCCGAGCCGATCTTTTTTTTCCGTTTTACGCAGTCGATTATTAATGAAAATTATACTGTATGTTTGTGGTCGCATTATACTACGGAGCACATTTTCTAAGACATTTTCCCTCCCCTTCCACACCAGGTCATTGGGAATGGACGGACAATAACTTTGGTCAACCCTCTCATCTCTTGTTTCTGGCTTGGGGCAGTTCTGAGGTATTGTTGACTCTGGCTGCCATCTTAAAGTGGACAAGTTGGTTATCATCATCATGTTGTTGTGCAGTAAATTTCCTAGTATTAGTGACAGTTAAAAATTGTGATATGTCCGAGATTAACAGTGATAGTGCAAAAAGGAAGAGAAAAATCACTCGTTTGTCCAGCATATTTTAGACATTTCATATATACAGGCCTGTGGAATCATGAGGTTAAAACATTGAATGCAAAGTGCAAATAATGTTGTGCATACCTATACCATAAGTAAAAATAGATCTTGATAGGAATGACTTCGGGTCTAAAAATCCGAAACCGGATCCTGCATAGCAGGAGCCCATATGGAACTGTTTTTTATTTTTTTTAAATCATAAAATCGATTATTTGCCATACAATAAAAAGGAAGTGTATCAACTTCCCTTTGAAGTTTGAACAATGTCGGCCGTGCGTCCTTGAAAACACATAAGCTCTGCTGCCTGCAGGTAAGTATTGACTGCAGGATTGTGGGACTGACTCATTTTCCAAGGATTTTTGGTTGATTGGGTAAAACTAGAGCAGCACTCTGATTTCTTGGAAAAAACGCGTCTTTTGAAAGGCGAAAGGCACAAAGCTAATGCCGCGAGCTATGGTGGTCTGGCCGCGCTGTTAGGCCGACTTGTTTGTGCTTGCAGACGAGACTGTGCGAAACGTGGTGCGCGGGGAAGCTCGCACCTACAGTGTTGATGTAGCATCAATCAATCGTAAAGGTGACTCGAAAAAAAATTGAACCGATTTTCAAAATGTGGACCGGTTCGAAATAGAACCAGTTTCCGGGTATCCAAAGTAATTCCTAATCTTGACACAATTCCATCAAACATTGCTGTTTAGTTCATCATCATCATTATCCATCGCAGTTTCCTGCTTCTGGCAGGGTCAGCTTGGGTTTCACAACCAAATTTTTCCACCTCTTCCTATCTTCCCACAATCGTACTTCCTCTACTTGCTCCCAGTTCTCTCCTCTCTTCTGTAGGTCTTCAGCAATCTTTTCCTTCCATCTCTTCCTTGGTCTTCCCCGTCTTCTTCTTCCTTCGATCCTTTGTTCATATATTCTCCTGGGCATCCTCTCTTCTGTCATCCGTTTCATGTGTCCAAACCATCTCAGCCTTGTCCTTCCCATTCTGTCCCCTAGCTTCTCCACACCAAGCATTTCTCTAATGTTTGTGTTTCTAATTCTGTCTCTTCTTGTCTTTCCCACCGTGCTCCTCAGGAATCTCATCTCCGCCGCCTGTATTTGACTTTCTTCTCTATCCCCATATTCCAAGTTTCTGCCCCATATGTGAGGATCGGTATGAAATAGGTCTTGTACAGTGTCGCCTTGACCTGTATCGGTATTTCGCTGTCCCACACCAGACCTTTTACACATTGATAGAAGTTACTGGCCTTTTGTATCCTGTTGTTGATTTCCTTTCTTATCTTCCCGCTTGACATTATTTCACTTCCTAGGTAGGCAAAGCTCTCCACCACCTCCAGGGTTTCATCTCCAATCCGTATCTCTGCATGGTAGTTCCCTACGTCTCCTTCTCCTGGCATTGTTACCACCTTGCTCTTGCTTACACTTATTTTCATGCCTGCCTCTTCAATATGCCTCTTCCACCTGTCCGTGAATCTCTGCAGTGCCTCTTTATACTCGGACCATGCCACAAAGTCGTCTGCAAACAGCATAACCTCCACCTCTTCCGTTTCCTCCATCTTTACCTTATTGTGTATGTCATCCATCACTATTATGAATAACAATGGTGACAACACACTTCCCTGCCTCAGCCCTTGTGTTATTTGGAACCACCCCGACCTCCCAAACTGTGTTTTTACACAGCTTTCACATACTCTGTACATGCTTCTAACTCTGTCTGTCAGTCCTTCGTCCACTCCTTTTCTTTTCAGGCTTTCCCACACTACCTTCCTTGGAACACTGTCATATGCCTTTTCGATGTCCAGGAACACCATACTCATTCTTTTACCTAACTCCCAACTTCTTTCCATAGCTTGTCGTTATGTTATGAATCGAAAATGTTGGGAATTGGATTTAATAATATAGGCTACAGTGTAAACGATTAAAGGTCAATGAAGTGAATAAGGAATGCTCAGTAATTATATTATTATTGTTTATTCCAAGTAAGAACTGTATTTCTGGAACCAAACACCAGTTCATTGGTTTAACAATTTTCAACTACAATTTACACAATACATAGATACCAAACAATGGTGATGAATGATTAAACTAATATCCGAAGCATTAAAATATATTCTTAAGTAATAATAAATAATAATACATACAATTACTAACATCTATCACACCACAATTTAATAAATAACATTTCATAATAACATGCAGTATCTACAATCATAATATTTATAAATTGTGTTTTATCATCAACCTGTCACGGGTGAATCTTCTAGGGTTTTACTTTTATTTAATTGATACAGAATACTATAGAAACACAGAAGTTGCCAGAATGCTGAGTAGTACACTCAGGGCCATATGCACAGTCAAGTGTCAAGTTAAGTACAGGATTTGTTGCTATGGAATTGTTTATTATATACTATTTTCCATAAGAAGAACAAACTCCATAGCAACCATAAACAAATCACATACTTTGACTCTGCATATCGTATGACGCGAACTTGTTCGAAGCTGGCTTCTCCATAGTGGCACATGCTATTTGTCACTATGCGAAAAGCCAGGCTTTCTCCTGGCATACTACTTTAAGTAATCTTTACTACTTTCCTACACTTCAAAGATTTACATCGTTTTTTTTTTTTTATAGTGAGCACACACGTGTTCGAAAGAAAGAAAAATAAAGCAGAAAAGAAAAAAGGAAGAAAGGAAAAGTAACAAAACCCAATTGACTAAGTGTAGATAAAGCGTGATAGCGCTACAGAATGCCAAGTAATCAGAGTATGAATGGGGCATTCCAAAGAATGTCCCACACGTGTGTGACGATTAATCTCATTGTTCATTCTTTTACTTTGACAACATGGTACCGGTATTTTGAAATGATGTCACATGTTATGTGAATCACATTATTATCAACAATCTTGTCTTCTTTGTTCTGGGGAGATAACGGGATCACAAAAACACATATTTAAATCGCCCCGATGATTGAAAGGAAATATTTACAAGTGATTGAAATGAACATCAGTTTGCTATAAGTCATCCTCGTGTGATACTGATGCTTTGAGAACTCTCTTCATGGTTTTACCGCCCGGTGTCTTCGGCATGGTGGGGATGAAATGGATTCCACCGTGCAGCCATTTTATCTCCACTAATTTGCCTGGAACAGAATTGTGGAAATTATTGATCTTGTCACCATAAAATAATAGTAAATTGTCAATAATCAAAGTCAAAAATCAGTTCAATAGTTTTTGACTTGGGATACGAACTGATACATCACTGCTAGTTAAATCTGATAAAGCTACTAGGCTACCCTTTTGAAATGAACTCGACTTCAATTTTTATGTTAGGAAGGCAGGGGAAAATGACTTGTCTGTGGTATGTGTACTGTGTAGTGATCATAAACGAACGTGTATTAATTGGAATTCTAAAACCCGCAAACATGTTGGGGGTGACTAATGAGTAATGACTAATGAGGTTTAAGTATTCTACCAAGTGGAAGAACAGCAAGGGTGGTTGATTTTCGTTGTACCATTGTGCAGTGAGACGGGCGGTCACTGTCAGATACGGAATTGAGGTCATATGAGAACTAAACGAAGTTCATTAGATCTGTGTTGGACCTATAGGTTCAACACAGATGCACAAGACACACATAGTAATGGGAATTTTCATAAACATTATATTTATTGAAAATGTTCAATTCGTTAAAAATTTGCAAAAAAAATATCAATATAATCTTTGATCAAATATGAGTTGCTGTATATCAAAAAATGTAAATGTTTACGTAAGTTACATTTAAAACTAAATTGTTTCTTGTACATTATAGGCATAACTTGTTTCTTATTTTCCTACATCCACTAACCTGATAGAGCAAGGAATAAAACATGGGCTGTAGGTTATAAGATTTGGTGGTTAGTACAGCATACATAACAAGTTACTAAAGTGAAGTTATTATAAGAATTAGGTAGTGGGTGCTCAAGAATTAACGAAATTTATAAATACAAAATAAAAGACGTACTGAAAATGTTCCACGTTCCATCACTATTTGGACCGGAAGCGTCCGGTTGAAGTAGATGTATTGGGCTCGCACTTACTTTTGACGAGGTCCATGAGTTCCACGTCCGTGACCTCAGAGCCAGGCTTCCTGACGACGAAGCCCGTGGCGTGTTCTTGGTCCTCATCGTTGTGTATCCCCACCACCGCCGCCTCCACCACGTCGGGATGTGAGAGAAGCGCCTCCTCTATGTCCACGGCAGCGATCTGAGCACACAGAGTTATTAGGGTCCGTTTCGTGTTCGAGACAAGAACGTACTCTTCTACACTAGGCTGTTAATTAGCATCTCCGTTCTACTCTTATGGCACTTGTTCTGTTTGTTTGTGTGTGTGCTTTTTTCCTATCACGCGATAGCAGTCGAATGGAAAGTCCGATCAAGTTGAGATTTGGACCATCTACAAGCCTCAATTGTGGATTGAACGCCATTAGTTTTGTAGAAAAATTGTTTAAAAAATTCCAAAAATAGGTACACTAAAAATACTGAAATATATTTTTCTGAAACAAAATGGCGGTAAAATGTAAGATAGCCATAATTTAATAAAGTAAAGCACGAATATGTTAATTTTATTGCGATACACAAAGTTACTCAAAAATATTTTTCTGAAATATAATAACGGCAAAATGCCGTTAAATATTATAGTAAATTATTGTACGGACATGAATATGCTGTTTTTATTGCAATCCGATCAGTATTGTGGGTAGAAATTACATTTTGTAAAACTAAAAAGTGACGTATAACCATGGCAGCAACAACTAACAGGTAAAATCAAAGCTCTTTGAAAATAATTCCACCATTTTTATTGCTGAAAGTTGTTCTATCTGGAGGTACTTGGATGGCTGTGTATGCATTGGTGGACTGCAGTGTTGTCAATGGCGGTAATTTTGAAAACTATTGTGCAAACGTATACATGCTTGCTTATCAACGAGTCAAACAGCGTTTTTATAGTGGCAAGTAAATCATTTCTGGTCTGTTAACTGCTATTTAGAAGTCATGCAAACTTATTAATCGAGATCTTATTAACTTCGGGGCACTACCCGAGATTACCTTTCTATAAAATACTTCTGGCAATACCTATTCCACTCCACTTGTATTTGTGATAGTTTTGAATTTGTGAATGTTCTGTATCTTGTCCATAAACACAAATACATGTACTAACAAGAGTAACAACAAGTACTTCCACTTAAGTATACTACTGGAATGCAATTAATCAAAATGTCAAAAGTATTTTTAGTTAATATTAAATTAACATGCAGTTCAAAGATTTTCCAAAGAGGTATAAGTTTAGAGATAGATTTAAGCACACCTTCTTTAAGAATACATAATTATATTAAAATCAACCAAAACTAGTGAATCCAGAAATAAACAATATACCGGTACCTACTGATTTCCCAATTCAAAATGGCTTCTAACTGATACGTGTCCCACCGCCACACTAGAGTAACAGTTCCATACGTACGTGATTGCGCTTGTACTTGATGAGATCCTTGATGCGATCAATAATGTAGAAGAAGCCGTCCTTATCGTAGTAGCCAATGTCGCCGGTGTAAATGAAACCGTCTTCGTCGAAACACGCCTTGGTGGCCTCGGGGTTGTTTCGGTAGCCCTTCATCACGGAGGGCGCCTTGAACATGAGTTCGCCCTCGCAGTTGGGGCCCAGGGGGCGCCGGGTCTCCACGTTTACCACCTGCAATGAGGGGTCGGGGTATATATTGGCCCCCTAATGGGTGAAGGTGATGGGGCCCAAGGGGCGCCGGGTCTCCACGTTTACCACCTGCAATGAGGGTCGGGTTATATAGTGGCCCCCTAATAGGTGAAGGTGATGGGGCCCAGGGGGCGCCGGGTCTCCACGTTTACCACCTGCAATGAGGGGTCGGGGTATATAGTGGCCCCCTAATAGGTGAAGGTGATGGGGCCCAGGGGGCGCCGGGTCTCCACGTTTACCACCTGCAATGAGGGGTCAGGGTATATAGTGGCCCCCTAATGGGTGAAGGTGTTGGGGCCCAGGGGGCGCCGGGTCTACACGTTTACCACCTGCAATGAGGGGTCGGGGTATATAGTGGCCCCCTAATGGGTGAAGGTGATGGGGCCCAAGGGGCGCCGGGTCTCCACGTTTACCACCTGCAATGAGGGGTCGGGGTATATAGTGGCCCCCTAATGGGTGAAGGTGATGGGGCCCAAGGGGCGCCGGGTCTCCACGTTTACCACCTGCAATGAGGGGTCGGGGTATATAGTGGCCCCCTAATGGGTGAAGGTGATGGGGCCCAGGGGGCGCCGGGTCTCCACGTTTACCACCTGCAATGAGGGGTCGGGTTATATAGTGTCCCCCTAATGGGTGAAGGTGATGTGGCCCAAGGGGCGCCGGGTCTCCACGTTTACCACCTGCAATGAGGGGTCGGGGTATATAGTGGCCCCCTAATGGGTGAAGGTGATGGGGCCCAAGGGGCGCCGGGTCTCCACGTTTACCACCTGCAATGAGGGGTCGGGTTATATAGTGTCCCCCTAATGGGTGAAGGTGTTGGGGCCCAAGGGGCGCTGGGTCTCCACGTTTACCACCTGCAATGAGGGGTCGGGGTATATAGTGGCCCCCTAATGGGTGAAGGTGATGGGGCCCAAGGGGCGCCGGGTCTCCACGTTTACCACCTGCAATGAGGGGTCGGGTTATATAGTGTCCCCCTAATGGGTGAAGGTGTTGGGGCCCAAGGGGCGCTGGGTCTCCACGTTTACCACCTGCAATGAGGGGTCGGGGTATATAGTGGCCCCCTAATGGGTGAAGGTGATGGGGCCCAAGGGGCGCCGGGTCTCCACGTTTACCACCTGCAATGAGGGGTCGGGTTATATAGTGGCCCCCTAATGGGTGAAGGTGATGGGGCCCAAGGGGCGCCGGGTCTCCACGTTTACCACCTGCAATGAGGGGTCGGGGTATATAGTGGCCCCCTAATGGGTGAAGGTGTTGGGGCCCAGGGGGCGCCGGGTCTCCACGTTTACCACCTGCAATGAGGGGTCGGGTTATATAGTGTCCCCCTAATGGGTGAAGGTGATGTGGCCCAAGGGGCGCCGGGTCTCCACGTTTACCACCTGCAATGAGGGGTCGGGGTATATAGTGGCCCCCTAATGGGTGAAGGTGATGGGGCCCAAGGGGCGCCGGGTCTCTACGTTTACCACCTGCAATGAGGGGTCGGGTTATATAGTGTCCCCCTAATGGGTGAAGGTGTTGGGGCCCAAGGGGCGCCGGGTCTCCACGTTTACCACCTGCAATGAGGGGTCGGGTTATATAGTGGCCCCCTAATGGGTGAAGGTGATGGGGCCCAAGGGGCGCCGGGTCTCCACGTTTACCACCTGCAATGAGGGGTCGGGGTATATAGTGGCCCCCTAATGGGTGAAGGTGTTGGGGCCCAGGGGGCGCCGGGTCTCCACGTTTACCACCTGCAATGAGGGGTCGGGTTATATAGTGTCCCCCTAATGGGTGAAGGTGATGTGGCCCAAGGGGCGCCGGGTCTCCACGTTTACCACCTGCAATGAGGGGTCGGGGTATATAGTGGCCCCCTAATGGGTGAAGGTGATGGGGCCCAAGGGGCGCCGGGTCTCCACGTTTACCACCTGCAATGAGGGGTCGGGGTATATAGTGGCCCCCTAATGGGTGAAGGTGATGGGATAGTCTCTACGTCAAAAACCACAGAAAATGTTCATTATTAAATAATATCTCAAGATTGCAACAAGAAATCGAAAATCTAAATCAGCTGCGCACTGTGCTTTGGGAAGCCCTTCAGACTGAATAAAATATTATAACCATTAGCGTAGTCTTTTGATTATAATTTGATAATTAGTAATAAAATTAATTTTTTATAAAAAAAATACTGATTATAATATAAGTCAAGACTTGAGCATTCAATGTGTAGGGCTTACTAAACCACAGTGCGCTGTTGATTCAGATTTTCGATATCGAAGCCCATTCTTGTGATATAATTTAAAAATGAAAATTGTGTGCAGTTTTTGAGCACTTAATCATAGGCCTCTGGGTGGGTCTGGAGTGATGTGCTGCGCACACTTTGAGGGTCGGAGCGTGCAGTGACCTACCTTAGCCTTGACGTCGGGGAAGAGTTTGCCGACAGTTCCAGGCCGGTCCACTACGCCGTGCGCGGGCGCTATGGTTGCGATGATCTCGGTCATGCCGTACACCGTAGTGGTGTTGCGCACACTTTGAGGGTCGGATCATGCAGTGACCTACCTTAGCCTTGACGTCGGGGAAGAGTTTGCCGACAGTTCCAGGCCGGTCCACTACGCCGTGCGCGGGCGCTATGGTCGCGATGATCTCGGTCATGCCGTACACCGTAGTGGTGTTGCGCACACTTTGAGGGTCGGAGCGTGCAGTGACCTACCTTAGCCTTGACGTCGGGGAAGAGTTTGCCGACAGTTCCAGGCCGGTCCACTACGCCGTGCGCGGGCGCTATGGTCGCGATGATCTCGGTCATGCCGTACACCGTAGTGGTGTTGCGCACACTTTGAGGGTCGGAGCGTGCAGTGACCTACCTTAGCCTTGACGTCGGGGAAGAGTTTGCCGACAGTTCCAGGCCGGTCCACTACGCCGTGCGCGGGCGCTATGGTCGCGATGATCTCGGTCATGCCGTACACCGTAGTGGTGTAGCACACACTTTGAGGGTCGGAGCGTGCAGTGACCTACCTTAGCCTTGACGTCGGGGAAGAGTTTGCCGACAGTTCCCGGCCGGTCCACTACGCCGTGCGCGGGCGCTATGGTCGCGATGATCTCGGTCATGCCGTACACCGTAGTGGTGTAGCACACACTTTGAGGGTCGGAGCGTGCAGTGACCTACCTTAGCCTTGACGTCGGGGAAGAGTTTGCCGACAGTTCCCGGCCGGTCCACTACGCCGTGCGCGGGCGCTATGGTCGCGATGATCTCGGTCATGCCGTACACCGGAGTGATGTGTTTGCCCAGCCGCTGTTGCGCCAGCTCGTACATGAGGCGACTCATCTTCGAGCCTCCGAACGACACCTGGCGAAGACTAGGTAGCTCGAGAGGCTTGTCGTACGAGTACTTTGCCAGTGCCACCAGTTGCGTGGGGCCAAGCAGCGCGAAGTTGACCTGTAAAACACAAGAACATGTTGGGAGGTCATTCGCTGTATGGCATCAATATGTTGTTCTTCCACAAGTGATCGTAATGTACTAAAGTTCAATCAGCCTTGAGAACCACAGTAGATGAACGCAGTCGGACACTACCGGTATTGTACCCGCTAAAAGCAGCCATAAAAAGAAGGTTTACAAAAATCTCGAAGACATTCATCTACGGAAGTCGAAGTGCGGTATGGTGAGGGTCACTGTTTTCTAGACCCGTTTGAGTGGGGTGGAAAGAACCTGAGCTAAGAGGTAACAACAGATCGAGGCTCCATTCATCCACTATGTTTCCCAACGCTGATTACACTATAGCATATCAGTTTATTACAAGTATTATAAATGAGTGCAACTTTATAACACGTTATGGCTTCCAGTTTTACCAGGAATATGTTCCAATAAGTAAAATAAATATATTCATATTCAGAGCATACCCACTCAGTTACATAACTGATTTTCAGTGGGGGACTTTAAATTAAAGCGACTGAGCTAACCCGGCCCGTAGGAAAAAAATTAAAAATGCTGTACGTGTGGGTATAGGGTTTTCAAGTCAAAGAGTTAACGTTGATATGTAAAAGGATCCTATGTTGTTGTTTTTACTGTGTGGTAAATAGTTCTAAGAACGATACGTATGTTGATATATACGAGAAACGTGTTTAATTTGTTGACGTACTTGAACCGCGAGTTAAAATGATATGGCGACGGTATTTCAGAAGGGAAACAGATACATTAGATGAAGGACTTGATATTAGAGGAAATGCCTGCATGGGGAGGTGAGAGAGTTTGTCTGCAAAATGCGAATAAAATGTATGGAATTATTGCGAGATATACACTCCTGTAATTCTGGCAGTCGAGCGTGCTGACGTCAGCAATTGAAAGAGATTGCAAGAACCACCATGTTAGCCCGAAGCCGCGACTGTCTGTATGACCCAGTAAACACAAACTTGCCCATTCGGTAGCGAAATGGCAACTCCTTTTCATGAGAGTGGGCATGCCGAATCGGTGACACAGTCCGACATCGGAACGGTGAATATATGTCCCCCTTGCTGTCACCGATCCAACAGCGAACCGTCAATGAAATGGTGCCAATTCGGTAGCGAACCGGCAGTGAATCAAATCGAAATTCAACAATATTATTTAAAAAATTGAAAAAAAAATGGAAGATGACAACTGTCGGTCATCCGGCACTCGTACGGCTTTCATCTGGCACTCGTACGGCTTTGATCTGGCACTCGTACGGCTTTCATCCGGCACTCGTACGGCATTCATCTGGCACTCGTACGGCTTTCATCCGGCACTCGTACGGCATTCATCTGGCACTCGTACGGCATTCATCTGGCACTCGTACGGCTTTCATCTGGCACTCGTACGGCTTTCATCCGGCACTCGTACGGCATTCATCTGGCACTCGTACGGCTTTCATCCGGCACTCGTACGGCATTCATCTGGCACTCGTACGGCATTCATCTGGCACTCGTACGGCCTTCATCCGGCACTCGTACGGCCTTCATCCGGCACTCGTACGGCCTTCATCCGGCACTCGTACGGCCTTCATCCGGCACTCGTACGGCCTTCATCCGGCACTCGTACGGCCTTCATCCGGCACTCGTACGGCCTTCATCCGGCACTCGTACGGCCTTCATCCGGCACTCGTACGGCCTTCATCCGGCACTCGTACGGCATTCATCCAGCACTCGTACGGCATTCATCCAGCACTCGTACGGCTTTTATCCGGCATTCATTCGGCGATGTGGTTAAAGTCTTGTAGATCGCTGTTGGCGGGAGGGGGCTGGGGGGGATATTGGTCACGACGTGCTTAGTAAACGTAACTGAGAATTTGACATGCGCCGATTTTACGTAGCATACGACTAGAAATGACCGTTAAAAGTAGGGAATGCTTCTCGTTTTTTATTTTTATTTCACTAAATTATGGACAACGTTGAATACAAAACTATTTCAGTCATAAAAGCAGCCTACACATCAATACGACGGAAAGAGAAGAATACATTGTACGCAGGGCCGTAACTAGGAGCTGGTAACCCGGGTACTTACAATAGTAACTGCATTACAGACAGTCATCGGCTGCGTGTTGATCAGTGTAGGTACCCCTAAACTACTACCAGAAGTCGCATGTGGGCTGCCATTTTTGCCCTTTGGCTACGGTTTCCGGGTTTTGGTACTTTGTTGGTATGTATAGCTGCTTAGAAATAGGGACTAAAATGGCCGACAATTTCCAATAGGACCGGAAATGAACTCTCCATTATAATTTATAACTATACAAGTAGATTCTTACGTTGTATTTTTGAATGGTTTTCACAATGATACTTTCGTTGAAGAGTGGCAGCAGGATAACCTTCGTCCCTTTGTCGAGGCTCATGAGAAGAACGAAGAGCCCGGACACCCAGTAGGGTCCAGATACAGCAAGCACTACGTCGTCACCCTCCATCATGGTTCCCCGGGGCCTGAAAGGAAACACAACACGTTGGGATTGTAGTCGTTATAACAGGTATAGCACAGCTTTACACTCTAGAGAAGCTGTATGCATTCTGGTTAGCAGCAAACCAAACTACAGCAAAGGTGATCTTTAGCTATAACTTATTGGATATCGTAATTGTTGAAACTACAATTTGTCGTAGACAATGTTACATCTTTGCAAAGTTATTCGTGAAAGAAACGTTCACCATGCATACGCGCGCTTTTTCAACGGAACTGGATATTAATAATAATTATATAATAATAATAATTAATTAATAAGTGTCTCGTTGGTCCAGTGGTTAGCATCCCTGCTTCAATGCAGATGGTCCACGAATCAAATCCCTCTTCAGGCAAAAGTTTTTTAACTGGATTCAATTGCAACTCTTTTTGACTTAGGAATAAGTAAACGGTGACTTTGGAGCCGTCCTAGCAACGAAGCACCCAATAAATTCAGAATTGTTCTGAACCAGCCTTGTTGATTCGGGGATTTGTCCACAGGTGTCCGCACTGTCCAATCACTGATTCATGTGTTTCATATTTGATATATATATATATATATATAGATCTTTGATTGGCTATCGCTCACTCGTCGATGGTGTTCGGAGCCTACAGGGTTGGTTTAGTCAATTTAAATTAAATTCCCCCAATGAAAATCAGTCTTGCTACTTAGTGGGTATAATATAAATACGAACGTATTTATTTATTTATTTATTAAAAACGAAAAAGAATTTCGAAAATCTAAGTTCACATTAGAATGTGTACCCACTTCAAAAGGATGAGCATCTGCATGAGGGAACAGTGCGAGAGCTCGACTCCCTTGGGAAGCCCGGACGTCCCGCTGGAGCTCAGCACCACCCCGACGGCTTCATTCAGATCCCCGACCTCGGCGAGATCAAACTTGCCGGAGTCTTCGGGCGACTCGTCCAATATCTTCGTCAGGTCGTCCAGACTCATGTACATCGGCATCTTCGTCAGGCCGACCATCGCCTTCTTGATCTTCTCCGCGCACTCGTTGTTGCAGAAGATGATGTCTGACTCCAGCACGCCCAGAAGATGAGCCGTTTCGTCTGCAATCACGTCATGCAGCTCAGCCAACAAGAAACAGATTATTATCGCCAGTAAATAATGATAAAATTGTTTGTACATTTCATTTATACGCTCTCATTTTCTGATATTTTCTCACGGGAGTACACGGTCAAAAGTCATCAGAAACCAAAGTCATATCAGTATAACATATCTTGGCCTCCTATCCAACTTTACAGTCGGGTTGAGGGGAGCAGCGTGCTAAAGTGGAGACACCTCGGACAACGAAGCAGTCGTTCGTTCGTTTCGTTCGTTCGTTTCCGTGTCCGGAACACCGTTCTAGACAACTAATTTCCAAAAATCCGCCACTTTTACGAACGAAGCAGTCGATCCACCGCGTTTACCTGGTTTGTAAACCCCTCGTTAGGGGGGTAGTCGGGCCACTCGTTCGCGCTACATTCCATTCACTGATTTCCTAGAATTTCATAATTGGCTACACAAACAACTGTAAAAGCTAAATTCCAAATATAAATTAATGTTTCATTTGAATTAACGTTTCGGAAACTTATTCCTTAATATAGATCAGTACACCACGAGCTTGAAACTTTTTTATTTTTTCTTGTAGCGTTATTATTAGATGAATGCGAATCAAACGATTTGCATACTGCATACATGAATTACATAATAATATCTTTCTTCAAAATCCTACTACAAAGACGATTAAAAGATTACAATATGCATAAATGTATTTAGAAAACGATTGTGATAGTTGAAAATCACGTAAACCCAGAAGCAAAAATAATAAAACTAGCACGGGGTATTTAACAGAATACAACAGTCCGCAGTCTGATTTTACGATCTCCTAGCTTTGAATATTGACATGAATGCGATGCAACCAAGGGTTGTACAAAATATGGTAATCGCTCAGAACCGGTTTTCGCCGGAAATTCAGCTTCGTTGTCCGAGAGGTCTCCACTGTACATAGTATAACATATCGATAGCTATTTATGCCAGTTCCTAAAGTTAAAAACCATCATCCGAATGGGTATGGGATGATTAAACCCCCCTAAAATACGCACACTTACATGTACCATATTAGTTATTGACATCTGTTATGTAACAATGATCCATCATTGTGAATGGTATGCGATATAAACCAATGATTGGTGACCCACGCATTTAGTCTAAGACCCGAATGCATAGTTCAGACTCAAACCTTCCTCAACTCAGCCTCTCTCCAGCCTCGCCTAACCACTAATCACGGAACGGCATTGCCATGTGGACAGCTCCGTGATTGGTAGCTAGGCGAGGCAGAGGAGGGACTAAGTTGAGGACGGCTTGAGTGTGAACTGTGCATTCGGGCCTTACTCTTCTCCATTCATGTTTAATCCGATATGGTACTGATCGGCATTTCTTATCAACGTATGCTACACGTATGCGTAATCGTACCGGTACACTAGATCCAGCAGGAGAGTACAGGTTGTGATACAGGAGAGTACAGGCTGTGGTACAGGAGAGTACAGGCTGTGGTACAGGTGAGTACAGGCTGTGATACAGGAGAGTACAGGCTGTGGTACAGGAGAGTACAGGCTGTGATACAGGAGAGTACAGGCTGTGGTACAGGAGAGTACAGGCTGTGGTACAGGAGAGTACAGGCTGTGGTACAGGAGAGTACCGGCTTTGGTACAGGAGAGTACAGGCTGTGCTACAGGTGAGTACAGGCTGTGGTACAGGAGAGTACAGGCTGTGGTACAGGAGAGTACGGACTGTGGTACAGGAGAGTACAGGCTGTGGTACAGGTGAGCACAGGCTGTGGTACAGGTGAGTACAAGCTGTGGTACAGGAGAGTACAAGCTGTGGTACAGGTGAGTACAGGCTGTGGTACAGGTGAGTACAGGCTGTGGTACAGGCGAGTACAGGCTGTGGAACAGGATAGTACAGGCTGTGGTACAGGAGAGTACAGGCTGTGGTACATGTGAGTACAGGCTGTGATACAGGCGAGTACAGGCTGTGGTACAGGAGAGTACAGGCTGTGGTACAGTAGAGTACAGGCTGTGGTACAAGAGAGAAAGGGCTGTGATACAGGAGAGTACCGGCTGTGGTACAGGAGAGTACAGGCTGTGGTACAGGAGAGTACAGCTGTGGTACAGGAGAGTACAGGCTGTGGTACAGGAGAGTACACGCTGTGGTACAGGAGAGTACAGCCTGTGCTACATATGAGTGCCGGCTGTGGTACAGGTGAGTACAGGCTGTGATACAGTAGAGTACAGGCTGTGGAACAAGAGAGAAAGGGCTGTGATACAGGAGAGTACCGGCTGTGGTACAGGAGAGTACAGGCTGTGGTACAGGAGAGTACAGCTGTGGTACAGGAGAGTACAGGCTGTGATACAGGAGAGTACCGGCTGTGGTACAGGAGAGTACAGCCTGTGCTACATGTGAGTACAGGCTGTGATAAAGGAGAGTACCGGCTGTGGTACAGGAGAGTACGGACTGTGGTACAGGTGAGTACAGGCTGTGGTTCAGGAGAGTACAGGTTGTGGTACAGGAGAGTACAGGTTGTGGTACAGGAGAGTACAGGTTGTGGTACAGGTGAGTACAGGCTGTGGACCAGGTGAGTACAGGCTGTGATACAGGAGAGTACAGGTTGTGGTGCAGGAGAGTACAGGTTGTGGTACAGGAGAGTACAGGTTGTGGTACAAGACAGTACAGGCTGTGATACAGGCGAGTACAGGCTGTGATACAGGAGGGTACAGGCTGTGGACCAGGTGAGTACAGGCTGTGATACAGGAGAGTACAGGCTGTGATACAGGAGAGTACGGGCTGTGATACAGGAGAGTACAGGCCGTGGTACAGGTGAGTACAGGCTGATGTACAGATGAGTACAGGACTTACTCAGCTCGTAGTTGGGGTTGAGTGGGGCGCAGGTCGCCCCTATGAACAGCGACCCCAGCAAGACAGGCGTGAACTCTGGAGTGTTGCCGCAGCAGATGGCCACGGTGCTCCCCACTCCCAGACCTCTCTCCCTCAGGAGGTGGCCGATAGTCTTCCCGTGACGTAGGAGCTCGCCGTGGGTGATCATCTTGTTGTCATCGCCGTTCTGCAAGACGGGAACAGAATGGGGTTTAGATGGCGCAATGCATTGTTGGCTGTACGTATAACGTGCAGTGGGTTGTATTCAATTTACACATCTCTGTCCTTTCTTTGCTGACCCTTTACATCAGGAGAAGGCCACGTAGATGAAGGCCATAATTTCCCCGAGGGACAGGAATATAGTCAAGGTTAAGGAGAAGGGGACGTTGGCGTTGGCGTTTTAGGGGAGGCGTAGGAATGCCAACTCTTCGCTATACTTAAATATATCTTTAAGTGCTTATAATTAAATGTTCCGTGCAGTCGTCCATTGTCATTTAAATGGCCATTTAAATAAGACACCCATTTAAAGTAGTGTGTAGAATGCGTATTAATACATTGCAGTGCAATGTGGGTGGTAGGCTTAGATGGCGCAGTGCATTGTGGGTGGTACCTACATGGCACGCTGGATTTAGAGGGCGTAGTGCATTGTGGGTGGTACCTACATGGCATGCTGGGCTTAGAGGGCGCAGTGCATTGTGGGTGGTACCTACATGGCATGCTGGGCTTAGAGGGCGCAGTGCATTGTGGGTGGTACCTACATCGCACGCTGGGCTTAGAGGGCGCGGTGCATTGTGGGTGGTACCTACATGGCATGCTGGGCTTAGAGGGCGCAGTGCATTGTGGGTGGTACCTACATGGCATGCTGGGCTTAGAGGGCGCAGTGCATTGTGGGTGGTACCTACATGGCATGCTGGGCTTAGAGGGCGCAGTGCATTGTGGGTGGTACCTACATGGCATGCTGGGCTGAGAGGGCGTAGTGCATTGTGGGGGGTACCTACATGGCATGCTGGGCTGAGAGGGCGTAGTGGATTGTGGGTGGTACCTACATGGCATGCTGGGCTTAGAGCAGTGGTGTCCAAAGTACGGCCCGCGGTGCCGGATGCGGCCGCGGCTTCTTTTCATACGGCCCGCACAAGAAATTGAAATTGCTTTTAATCGGGCCCAATATTTTTCTTAATTCAGAAATGCTAATTTGAAGATAACTCGATATCACTACTATTTCTGTTTTGCTACCAATGCGCACTACTAGGCCTACTGTTTTGTCCTACCCCCTGTTTTTTACTCTTTTGTGAACGAGGGTCAGAGTATTACGTATTACAAACTGCACCCAAGAAAAATGAACCCTTGTGACTGTGAGGCAGGGGCTGTTTCGGCCGTCTTGACACTTGTCACTCAGTGGTCAGCAGGGGCGGATCTAGCCTTGATTTATGGGGGGGGGGGGCGGTTTCATGGAAGGCGATTTCCAATTATTATAGGGGGGGGGGGGGCGTCAGTGCATTCTATATATACAAGTTTTGGGGAGTAATGTACATTATGTTTAATTAATTTAATCAATCACATTTTCAAAACATTCTTTACTTCAGTCAATACTGACATCATAGGCGCCGAGTTTTGATTTTCCTTGGGGGGGCTCAACCTACGATCAACAGCATCTGCGTGGGAAGTCTGGGGCAAAGCCCCAGCCGCCTGAGGCAATTTTTTTTGGGATACTATTGTCATCGAGATGGCCTTAGAAGCTATCTGAGGTATTATTTTGAAAGGGAGGATTAAAATACCCAGTATAAAGATATAATATTTTATTCTCGTATTTTAACCTTTTCATCAACATTATTTTGTAGTTTTAACCTATTATGTAAATTAATTTTGTAATTGTCTATAACAAACACTTCCTGGGAAGATATGTCTACAATGACGCATTATTTATTAACGTTACGAGATCCTAAATAAATAAATAAATTCACATTTAGAGTCTACCCACTAAGTAACTAAACTGATTTGCAGTGGGGGACTTTAATTTAAAGTGACTTAACCAACCCTGTAGGCTTCGAACACCATCGACGAGTGAGCGATAACCAATCAAAGATCGATATTTCAAATACGAAACATATGAATCGGTGATTGGACAGTGCGAACACCTGCGGACAAATGCCAGAATCAACAAGGCCGATTCAGAACTTTGAATTTCTTGAGTGCTTTGTTGCTAGGACGGCTCCAAAGTCACAGTTTACTTATTCCTAAGCCAAGAAGTAATGGAATTGAATCCACATTACGAGTTAAAAAACTTCTGCCTGAAGCGGGATTTGAACCCCGCACTTTCTGCATTGGAAGCAGGGATGCTAACCGCTGGACCAACGAGCCACCTAAACATCCTATACATCCGTGGTCCGACTAAACGAACGGTTTTGCAACCCACGCATTGATAGGGTGATTTTACCAAGAAGGGATTGGACTTTTCAAGATGTACAAGTTTCTTCACACAAGTTGACATTGAACATCCTAGCTCTGTCAGGTGAAATCCTATAATTATAGGCTCCTTCATAAGTGCACTGCTCTCTATAATGTATCAGTTATTCTACGAAAATATCGTTAGAAAACTAATTTTTAGCACTGGGGGCAGAGCGAGATGGACTGACAAGAACCAAGGCACACCCTAAAAAGAAAGAATGCTCTCATATACAATATATGATGTGGGGAAGAGACACAATTTGTCGATGTCATTAATTCGAAGGGCCCTTTAGCAAAAAAACAAATGATTGATTGATTAATGGGGCTTAACGTCTCATATTTTCGCAACTATGGCCAATCGAGACGATGAGCGGGTGATAATGAAGATGAGAAAGATGATGATGAAGAATAAAGCCACATCCGAATCAGGTCCATTGTACGTCGCGTGGGTCGTCATACAGGAGTCCAGCAAGGGAGGGGCAGGGCCATGTGGGAGGAGAAATCTTCAGTGGGACAGTGGGGTGGGGGGGGAGGGGCAGGGTCTCCTTTTGTCGCCTCTTACGACTAGCAGAGTCACTCTGGGCCTATTCTACCCCGGGTCGAGACGGGTCTCCTTTTGTCGCCTCTTACGACTAGCAGAGTCACTCTGGGCCTATTCTTCCCCGGGCCCAGACGGGCACAAAAAAAAACAACTGGTAACTGTTTGAAGAAGCAACTCCTGTTAGCTCCTCAGTTACAGCTGGGGGGGCTCGAGCCCCGTCGTCCCCCCGTACTCGGCGACAATGACTGACATTGTCACATTTCGGTGAAGCAATAACATAGTTGTCACTAATGTTGATGCATAAACGAACTACACACGTCATATTTTTTTTTTTATTTTGAGATAATTACGGAAGTTTCAGGGGTGTCATTCGGAAATATCGTAATTTCACACTAAGTGTCGATTTGTAAATGAACCTGAGAATATTCATTTAATTTGATTCCTTTTGATTAATCTCATTTACATCTACTTTAAGGGTACCTATATAAACAAACCTGCGAAACATACCACAGATTTTGAGATAATTACAGAAGTTTAACGGGCTGTCAGTGGAAAATTACCTAATGTCACACACAGTAGCGATTTGTAAGAGAACCTGAGTATGGCATGCACATATGTCGGCAGGGGCGGATACAGACACGATTAGTTACACAAAGCATGGCAACTAAAGTTCGGTAACGACTCTAAACTCCAAAGTCATAATTATTCAAAATGTCAACTTTTTGGGGCATGGGGGGGGGCAGTCGCCACCCCTCCCCCCCCCCCCCCCCCCCGCCCTGTAGCCGCCCCTTGTGGTCAGCGGTACACGCGTCTTATTTCAGCGACTGTTTCTGCAGTTTAATTCAGAACAACTGTACGTGTCGCACAGCTAATAAAAACTTTGGAATTAAAGGAATGGTCAGGTGAAAAACTAAAAAATCACCAATGAGTCGTAAGTGCATGAAATTAAGTTATGTGTAAAATAAAATTGATATAGGTTGCTTCAATGCAAGAAAAAAAATAGTGAACATTTAGCTTTTCTACTAGATTCCCTTCGCCAGCTCTGCTGCATTTTTCTTCTAAAGCGTAGTAGTCATCATCGGTCATCATCGTAGTAGTAGTCATCATCGGTTACATAAACGTATAAAAGCGTATGCAAATAATTTACTCCCTACGGCCCGAATAATATTTTGAACTGTTCATGTCAAAAAAGTTTGGACACCACTGCCTTAGACGGTGCAGTGTGAGTATTCCAAGGGGAGCATTCCGAAACTAGCTGGCACAGCAACGCTGCGCGCTTTGCCTTTCTTTAGTCCGAAACTGTAACGGTTCGGTTCATTACACAAGCTGTCACACAAAGTCCCCACCGCCAGCTGCTCCCCCAAGTACACGAGCATAAAACAACCCAAGGTGAATCAAGGTCACAAGGTCCATGAAGTGACAGGACCATTAAAGAAGATGTCACACAAAGTCCACACCGCCAGCTACTCCCACAAGCTCAAGAGCAATGAACAACCCAAGACAAATTCGGTTCCAAAGATCCATGTAGTGACAGGACCATTAAAGAAGATGTCACACAAAGTCCACACCACCAGCTACTCCCACAAGCTCAAGAGCAATGAACAACCCAAGACAAATTTGGTTCCAAAGGTCCATGTAGTGACAGGACCATTAAAGAAGATGTCACACAAAGTCCACCCCGCCAGCTACTCCCACAAGCTCAAGAGCAATGAACAACCCAAGACAAATTCGGTTCCAAAGTTCCATGTAGTGACAGGACCATTAAAGAAGATGTCACACAAAGTCCACACCGCCAGCTACTCCCACAAGCTCAAGAGCAATGAACAACCCAAGACAAATTCGGTTCCAAAGATCCATGTAGTGACAGGACCATTAAAGAAGATGCCACACAAAGTCCACCCCGCCAGCTACCCCCACCAGTTCAAGAGCAATGAACAACCCAAGACAAATTCGGTTCCAAAGATCCATGTAGTGACAGGACCATTTAAGAAGATGTCACACAAAGTCCACACCGCCAGCTACTCCCACAAGCTCAAGAGCAATGAACAACCCAAGACAAATTTGGTTCCAAAGATCCATGTAGTGACAGGACCATTAAAGAAGATGTCACACAAAGTCCACACCGCCAGTTACTCCCACAAGCACAAGAGCAATGAACAACCCAAGACAAATTCGGTTCCAAAGATCCATGTGGTGACAGGACCATTAAAGAAGATGTCACACAAAGTCCACACCGCCAGCTACTCCCACAAGCTCAAGAGCAATGAACAACCCAAGACAAATTCGGTTCCAAAGATCCATGTAGTGACAGGACAATTAAAGAAGATGTCACACAAAGTCCACACCGCCAGCTACTCCCACAAGCTCAAGAGCAATGAACAACCCAAGACAAATTCGGTTCCAAAGATCCATGTAGTGACAGGACAATTAAAGAAGATGTCACACAAAGTCCACACCGCCAGCTACTCCCACAAGCTCAAGAGCAATGAACAACCCAAGACAAATTCGGTTCCAAAGATCCATGTAGTGACAGGACCATTAAAGAAGATGTCACACAAAGTCCACACCGCCAGCTACTCCCACAAGCTCAAGAGCAATGAACAACCCAAGACAAATTCGGTTCCAAAGATCCATGTAGTGACAGGACCATTAAAGAAGATGTCACACAAAGTCCACACCGCCAGCTACTCCCACATGCTCAAGAGCAATGAACAACCCAAGACAAATTCGGTTCCAAAGATCCATGAAGTGACAGGACCATTAAAGAAGATGTCACACAAAGTCCACACCGCCAGCTACTCCCACAAGCTCAAGAGCAATGAACAACCCAAGACAAATTCGGTTTCAAAGATCCATGAAGTGACAGGACCATTAAAACCCTCTCAAACATGAATTATGAAGAAAAAAAAATTTAAAAAAACACTCATTTGAGAATATTTTTGTTTTTATAAATATTTGATTTTTTTTTTTTTTTTTTTACTTCAATATTTCTGCACAAAAAATGATGGCCACAGATGTGTACAGTGTGTTGTAATGAAACACATTTTAACTAATTAATATTTTCAAATTTATTTATAATTTGAATTTTTTTTCATTTTAGAGTACGAATTATAACTTAATATTAAAAAGGCAAGTTTATACAGTTAAAAATGAGTAATGAGTAAATGTGTAATGTAATGTAAAGTAAAAAAAAGAAAGTAATGAGTAAAAAAAAAGGGGGTGGGGTGGGCTTGAAATGTTAAACATTCGTCCCCCCCACACACACACCGTCTCATGTTACTGCAACTGGGCCTAAATGTGTATTGCATTGAGTTATGTATGATATTACAAATAAAAACCAACAATTACATAGAAAATCATAAGATAACAGCCTACTTTGTACATGACAGTTAGGGCCCAGGTTATACTCACTCAGACACACAGTACACAAATGTGTACGTGTATATTTCATACGATCTTCATGCATGAAAGTTATCGAATTAAATTTATATTGCTGTGATATGTTAATGCAACCAATAAAATATTGTAAACTTGTTATTTACCTTCCAAACTTGTCATCAACCATTAAAAATTGCCAAGAAAAAAAAACAATGTGTTGTTCTTCTTTACACACATAACGAGATTACTTGGCTTCACAACACTAAAGCGTAACTGCATAGTGGCGCTATCTCTCGGAGGCAGCGTGAACTACTAGGTGTCCACGAGTGTGGCCAGTGTGGTTTTAGAGAGTAAATATTATAAAACGTATTTTAATTAATAAATATTTATATGTACACATTTGTTGCCGCCATGTTCGAGAGGGTTTTAAAGAAGATTTCACACAAAGTCCACACCGCCAGCTACTCCCACAAGCTCAAGAGCAATGAACAACCCAAGACAAATTCGGTTCCAAAGATCCATGTAGTGACAGGACCATTTGAGAAGATGTCACACAAAGTCAACACCGCCAGCTACTCCCACAATCTCAAGAGCAATGAACAACCCAAGACAAATTCGGTTCCAAAGATCCATGTAGTGACAGGACCATTAAAGAAGATGTCACACAAAGTCCACACCGCCAGCTACTCCCACAAGCTCACGAGCAATGAACAACCCAAGACAAATTCGGTTCCAAAGATCCATGAAGTGACAGGACCATTAAAGAAGATGTCACACAAAGTCCACACCGCCAGCTACTCCCACAAGCTCACGAGCAATGAACAACCCAAGACAAATTCGGTTCCAAAGATCCATGAAGTGACAGGACCATTAAAGAAGATGTCACACAAAGTCCACACCGCCAGCTACTCCCACAAGCTCAAGAGCAATGAACAACCCAAGACAAATTCGGTTCCAAAGATCCATGTAGTGAAAGGACCATTAAAGAAGATGTCACACAAAGTCCACACCGCCAGCTACTCCCACAAGCTCAAGAGCAATGAACAACCCAACACAAATTCGGTTCCAAAGATCCATGTAGTGACAGGACCATTAAAGAAGATGTCACACAAAGTCCACCCCGCCAGCTACTCCCACAAGCTCAAGAGCAATGAACAACCCAAGACAAATTCGGTTCCAAAGATCCATGTAGTGACAGAACCATTAAAGAAGATGTCACACAAAGTCCACACCGCCAGCTACTCCCACAAGCTCAAGAGCAATGGAAAACCCAAGACAAATTCGGTTCCAAAGATCCATGTAGTGACAACCATTAAAGAAGATGTCACACAAATTCCACACCGCCAGCTACTCCCACAAGCTCAAGAGCAATGAACAACCCAAGACAAATTCGGTTCCAAAGATCCATGAAGTGACAGGACCATTAAAGAAGATGTCACACAAAGTCCACACCGCCAGCTACTCCCACAAGCTCAAGAGCAATGAACAACCCAAGACAAATTCGGTTCCAAAGATCCATGTAGTGACAGGACCATTAAAGAAGATGTCACACAAAGTCGACACCGCCAGCTACTCCCACAAGCTCATGAGCAATGAACAACCCAAGACAAATTCGGTTCCAAAGATCCATGTAGTGACAGGACCATTAAAGAAGATGTCACACAAAGTCCACCCCGCCAGCTACTCCCACAAGCTCAAGAGCAATGAACAACCCAAGACAAAGTCGGTTCCAAAGATCCATGTAGTGACAGGACCATTAAAGAAGATGTCACACAAAGTCCACACCGCCAGCTACTCCCACAAGCTCAAGAGCAATGAAAAACCCAAGACAAATTCGGTTCCAAAGATCCATGTAGTGACAGGACCATTAAAGAAGATGTCACACAAATTCCACACCGCCAGCTACTCCCACAAGCTCAAGAGCAATGAACAACCGAAGACAAATTCGGTTCCAAAGATCCATGTAGTGACAGGACCATTGAAGAAGATGTCACACAAAGTCCACACCGCCAGCTACTCCCACAAGCTCAAGAGCAATGAACAACCCAAGACAAATTCGGTTCCAAAGATCCATGTAGTGACAGGACCATTAAAGAAGATGTCACACAAAGTCCACATTGCCAGCTACTCCCACAAGCTCAAGAGCAATGAACAACCCAAGACAAATTCGGTTCCAAAGATCCATGTAGTGACAGGACCATTAAAGAAGATGTCACACAAAGTCCACACCGCCAGCTACTCCCACAAGCTCAAGAGCAATGAACAACCCAAGACAAATTCGGTTCCAAAGATCCATGTAGGTACAGGACCATTAAAGAAGATGTCACACAAAGTCCACACCGCCAGCTACTCCCACAAGCTCAAGAGCAATGAACAACCCAAGACAAATTCGGTTCCAACGATCCATGTAGTGACAGGACCATTAAAGAAGATATCACACAAAGTTCACCCCGCCAGCTACTCCCACAAGCTCAAGGGCAATGAACAACCCAAGACAAATTCGGTTCCAAAGATCCATGTAGTGACAGACTCTGATGCTGGTCAAGTGAAAATTTGCCCTATATTTAAAAAGCAGAAAATTAGCAGTAAGACTTACTGACAGGAACTTTGACAAAGATGTCACACAAAGCCCCCACTGCCAGCTGCTCCCCCAAGTACATGAGCAATCCTACCAGCAATAAGTATATAATTCCTAAGAAGATCCAAGTCAAAAGAGCCATGAAGTGACAGGACTATTAAAGAAGATGTCACACAAAGTCCACACCGCCAGCTGCTCCCCCAGGTACATGAGCAATCCTACCAGCAGTAAGTATATAATACCTAAGAAGGACCAGGTCAAAAGAGCCATGAAGTGACAGGACTATTACAGAAGATGTCACACAAAGTCCACACTGCCAGCTGCTCCCCCAAGTACATGAGCAATCCTACCAGCAATAAGTATATAATACCTAAGAAGATCCAGGTCAAAAGAGCCATGAAGTGACAGGAACTTTGACAAAGATGTCACACAAAGCCCCCACTGCCAGCTGCTCCCCCAAGTACATGAGCAATCCTACCAGCAATAAGTATATAATACGAAAGAAGATCCAGGTCAAAAGAGCCATGAAGTGACAGGAACTTTGACAAAGATGTCACACAAAGCCACCACTGCCAGCTGCTTCGCCAAGTACATGAGCAATCCTACCAGCAATAAGTATATAATACCTAAGAAGATCCAGGTCAAAAGAGCCATGAAGTGACAGGAACTTTAACAAAGATGTCACACAAAGTCCCCACTGCGAGCTGCTCCCCCAAGTACATGAGCAATCCTACCAGCAATAAGTATATAATACCTAAAAAGATCAAGGTAAAAGAGCCATGAAGTGACAGGAACTTTGACAAAGATGTCACACAAAGCCCCCACTGCCAGCTGCTCCCACAAGTACATGAGCAGTCCTACCAGCAATAAGTATATAATACTTAAGAAGATCCAGGTCAAAAGAGCCATGAAGTGACAGGAACTTTGACAAAGATGTCACACAAAGCCCCCACTGCCAGCTGCTCCCCCAAGTACATGAGCAATCCCTCCAGCAATAAGTATATAATACTTAAGAAGATCCAGGTCAAAATGCCATGAAGTGACAGGAACTTTGACAAAGATGTCACACAAAGCCCCCACTGCCAGCTGCTCCCCCAAGTACATGAGCAATCCTACCAGCAATAAGTATATAATACCTGAGAAGATCCAGGTCAAAAGAGCCATGAAAAGACAGGAACTTTGACAAAGATGTCACACAAAGTCTCACTGCCAGCTACTCCCCCAAGTACATGAGCAATCCTACCAGCAATAAGTATATAATACCTAAGAAGATCCAGGTCAAAATAGCCATGAAGTGACAGGAACTTTGACAAAGATGTTACACAAAGCCACTACTACCAACTGCTCCCCCAAGTACATGAGCAATCCTACCAGCAATAAGTATATAATACCTAAGAAGATCCAGGGCAAAAGAGCCATGAAGTGACAGGACCATTAAAGAAGATGTCACACAAAGTCCACACCGCCAGCTACTCCCACAAGCTCAAGAGCAATGAACAACCCAAGACAAATTCGGTTCCAAAGATCCATGTAGTGACAGGACCATTAAAGAAGATGTCACACAAAGTCCACACCGCCAGCTACTCCCACAAGCTCAAGAGCAATGAACAACCCAAGAAAAATTCGGTTCCGAAGATCCATGTAGTGACAGGACCATTAAAGAAGATGTCACACAAAGTCCACACCGCCAGCTACTCCCACAAGCTCAAGAGCAATGAACAACCCAAAACAAATTCGGTCCAAAGATCCATGTAGTGACAGGACCATTAAAGAAGATGTCACACAAAGTCCACACCGCCAGCTACTCCCACAAGCTCAAGAGAAATAAACAACCCAAGACAAATTCGGTTCCAAAGATCCATGTAGTGACAGGACCATTAAAGAAGATGTCACACAAAGTCCACACCGCCAAATACTGCCACAAGCTCAAGAGCAATGAACAACCCAAGACAAATTCGGTTCCAACGATCCATGTAGTGACAGGACCATTAAAGAAGATGACACACAAAGTCCAGACCGCCAGCTACTCCCACAAGCTCAAGAGCAATGAACAACCCAAGACAAATTCGGTTCCAAAGATCCATGTAGTGACAGGACCATTAAAGAAGATGTCACACAAAGTCCACACCGCCAGCTACTCCCACAAGTTCAAGAGCAATGAACAACTCAAGACAAATTCGGTTCCAAAGATCCATGTAGTGACAGGACTATAAAAGAAGATGTTACACAAAATCCACACCGTCAGCTACTCCCACAAGCTCAAAAGCAATGAACAACCCAAGACAAATTCGGTTCCAAAGATCCATGTAGTGACAGGACCATTAAAAAAGATGTCACACAAAGTCCAGACCGCCAGCTACTCCCACAAGCTCAAGAGCAATGAACAACCCAAGACAAATTGGGTTCCAAAGAACCATGTAGTGGCAGGACCATAAAAGAAGATGTCACACAAAGTCCACACCGCCAGCTACTCCCACAAGCTCAAGAGCAATGAACAACCCAAGACAAATTCGGTTCCAATGATCCATCTAGTGACAGGACCATTGAAGAAGATGTCACACAAAGTCCACACCGCCAGCTACTCCCTTAAGCTCAAGAGCAATGAACAACCCAAGACAAATTCGGTTCCAAGGATCCATGTAGTGAACGGACCATTAAAGAAGATGTCACACAAAGTCCACACCGCCAGCTACTCCCACAAGCTCAAGAGCAATGAACAACCCAAGACAAATTCGGTTCCAAAGATCCATGTAGTGACAGGACCAATAGAGAAGATGCCACACAAAGTCCACACCGCCAGCTACTCCCACAAGCCCAAGAGCAATGAACAACCCAAGACAAATTCGGTTCCAAAGATCCATGAAGTGACAGGACCATTAAAGAAGATGTCACACAAAGTCCACACCGCCAGCTACTCCCACAAGCTCAAGAGCAATGAACAACCCAAGACAAATTCGGTTCCAAAGATACATGTAGTGACAGGACCATTAAAGAAGATGACACACAAAGTCCACACCGCCAGCTACTCCCACAAGCTCAATAGCAATGAACAACCCAAGACAAATTCGGTTCCAAAGATCCATGTAGTGACAGGACCATTAAAGAAGATGTCACACAAAGTCCACACCGCCAGCTACTCCCACAAATTCAAGAGCAATGAACAATTCAAGACAAATTCGGTTCCAAAGATCCATGTAGTGACAGGACTATTAAAGAAGATGTTACACAAAGTCCACACCGTCAGCTACTCCCACAAGCTCAAGAGCAATGAACAACCCAAGACAAATTCGGTTCCAAAGATCCATGTAGTGAACGGACCATTAAAGAAGATGTCACACAAAGTCCACACCGCCAGCTACTCCCACAAGCTCAAGAGCAATGAACAACCCAAGACAAATTTGGTTCCAAAGATCCATATAGTGACAGGACCATTAAAGAAGATGTCACACAAAGTCCACACCGCCAGCTACTCCCACAAGCTCAAGAGCAATGAACAACCCAAGACAAATTTGGTTCCAAAGATCCATATAGTGACAGGACCATTAAAGAAGATGTCACACAAAGTCCACACTGCCAGCTACTCCCACAAGCTCAAGAGCAATGAACAACCCAAGACAAATTCGGTTCCAAAGATCCATGTAGGTACAGGACCATTAAAGAAGATGTCACACAAAGTCCACACCGCCAGCTACTCCCACAAGCTCAAGAGCAATGAACAACCCAAGACAAATTCGGTTCCAACGATCCATGTAGTGACAGGACCATTAAAGAAGATATCACACAAAGTTCACCCCGCCAGCTACTCCCACAAGCTCAAGGGCAATGAACAACCCAAGACAAATTCGGTTCCAAAGATCCATGTAGTGACAGACTCTGATGCTGGTCAAGTGAAAATTTGCCCTATATTTAAAAAGCAGAAAATTAGCAGTAAGACTTACTGACAGGAACTTTGACAAAGATGTCACACAAAGCCCCCACTGCCAGCTGCTCCCCCAAGTACATGAGCAATCCTACCAGCAATAAGTATATAATTCCTAAGAAGATCCAAGTCAAAAGAGCCATGAAGTGACAGGACTATTAAAGAAGATGTCACACAAAGTCCACACCGCCAGCTGCTCCCCCAGGTACATGAGCAATCCTACCAGCAGTAAGTATATAATACCTAAGAAGGACCAGGTCAAAAGAGCCATGAAGTGACAGGACTATTACAGAAGATGTCACACAAAGTCCACACTGCCAGCTGCTCCCCCAAGTACATGAGCAATCCTACCAGCAATAAGTATATAATACCTAAGAAGATCCAGGTCAAAAGAGCCATGAAGTGACAGGAACTTTGACAAAGATGTCACACAAAGCCCCCACTGCCAGCTGCTCCCCCAAGTACATGAGCAATCCTACCAGCAATAAGTATATAATACGAAAGAAGATCCAGGTCAAAAGAGCCATGAAGTGACAGGAACTTTGACAAAGATGTCACACAAAGCCACCACTGCCAGCTGCTTCGCCAAGTACATGAGCAATCCTACCAGCAATAAGTATATAATACCTAAGAAGATCCAGGTCAAAAGAGCCATGAAGTGACAGGAACTTTAACAAAGATGTCACACAAAGTCCCCACTGCGAGCTGCTCCCCCAAGTACATGAGCAATCCTACCAGCAATAAGTATATAATACCTAAAAAGATCAAGGTAAAAGAGCCATGAAGTGACAGGAACTTTGACAAAGATGTCACACAAAGCCCCCACTGCCAGCTGCTCCCACAAGTACATGAGCAGTCCTACCAGCAATAAGTATATAATACTTAAGAAGATCCAGGTCAAAAGAGCCATGAAGTGACAGGAACTTTGACAAAGATGTCACACAAAGCCCCCACTGCCAGCTGCTCCCCCAAGTACATGAGCAATCCCTCCAGCAATAAGTATATAATACTTAAGAAGATCCAGGTCAAAATGCCATGAAGTGACAGGAACTTTGACAAAGATGTCACACAAAGCCCCCACTGCCAGCTGCTCCCCCAAGTACATGAGCAATCCTACCAGCAATAAGTATATAATACCTGAGAAGATCCAGGTCAAAAGAGCCATGAAAAGACAGGAACTTTGACAAAGATGTCACACAAAGTCTCACTGCCAGCTACTCCCCCAAGTACATGAGCAATCCTACCAGCAATAAGTATATAATACCTAAGAAGATCCAGGTCAAAATAGCCATGAAGTGACAGGAACTTTGACAAAGATGTTACACAAAGCCACTACTACCAACTGCTCCCCCAAGTACATGAGCAATCCTACCAGCAATAAGTATATAATACCTAAGAAGATCCAGGGCAAAAGAGCCATGAAGTGACAGGACCATTAAAGAAGATGTCACACAAAGTCCACACCGCCAGCTACTCCCACAAGCTCAAGAGCAATGAACAACCCAAGACAAATTCGGTTCCAAAGATCCATGTAGTGACAGGACCATTAAAGAAGATGTCACACAAAGTCCACACCGCCAGCTACTCCCACAAGCTCAAGAGCAATGAACAACCCAAGAAAAATTCGGTTCCGAAGATCCATGTAGTGACAGGACCATTAAAGAAGATGTCACACAAAGTCCACACCGCCAGCTACTCCCACAAGCTCAAGAGCAATGAACAACCCAAAACAAATTCGGTCCAAAGATCCATGTAGTGACAGGACCATTAAAGAAGATGTCACACAAAGTCCACACCGCCAGCTACTCCCACAAGCTCAAGAGAAATAAACAACCCAAGACAAATTCGGTTCCAAAGATCCATGTAGTGACAGGACCATTAAAGAAGATGTCACACAAAGTCCACACCGCCAGCTACTCCCACAAGCTCAAGAGAAATAAACAACCCAAGACAAATTCGGTTCCAAAGATCCATGAAGTGACAGGACCATTTAAGAAGATGTCACACAAAGTCCACACCGCCAAATACTGCCACAAGCTCAAGAGCAATGAACAACCCAAGACAAATTCGGTTCCAACGATCCATGTAGTGACAGGACCATTAAAGAAGATGACACACAAAGTCCAGACCGCCAGCTACTCCCACAAGCTCAAGAGCAATGAACAACCCAAGACAAATTCGGTTCCAAAGATCCATGTAGTGACAGGACCATTAAAGAAGATGTCACACAAAGTCCACACCGCCAGCTACTCCCACAAGTTCAAGAGCAATGAACAACTCAAGACAAATTCGGTTCCAAAGATCCATGTAGTGACAGGACTATAAAAGAAGATGTTACACAAAATCCACACCGTCAGCTACTCCCACAAGCTCAAAAGCAATGAACAACCCAAGACAAATTCGGTTCCAAAGATCCATGTAGTGACAGGACCATTAAAAAAGATGTCACACAAAGTCCAGACCGCCAGCTACTCCCACAAGCTCAAGAGCAATGAACAACCCAAGACAAATTGGGTTCCAAAGAACCATGTAGTGGCAGGACCATAAAAGAAGATGTCACACAAAGTCCACACCGCCAGCTACTCCCACAAGCTCAAGAGCAATGAACAACCCAAGACAAATTCGGTTCCAATGATCCATCTAGTGACAGGACCATTGAAGAAGATGTCACACAAAGTCCACACCGCCAGCTACTCCCTTAAGCTCAAGAGCAATGAACAACCCAAGACAAATTCGGTTCCAAGGATCCATGTAGTGAACGGACCATTAAAGAAGATGTCACACAAAGTCCACACCGCCAGCTACTCCCACAAGCTCAAGAGCAATGAACAACCCAAGACAAATTCGGTTCCAAAGATCCATGTAGTGACAGGACCAATAGAGAAGATGCCACACAAAGTCCACACCGCCAGCTACTCCCACAAGCCCAAGAGCAATGAACAACCCAAGACAAATTCGGTTCCAAAGATCCATGAAGTGACAGGACCATTAAAGAAGATGTCACACAAAGTCCACACCGCCAGCTACTCCCACAAGCTCAAGAGCAATGAACAACCCAAGACAAATTCGGTTCCAAAGATACATGTAGTGACAGGACCATTAAAGAAGATGACACACAAAGTCCACACCGCCAGCTACTCCCACAAGCTCAATAGCAATGAACAACCCAAGACAAATTCGGTTCCAAAGATCCATGTAGTGACAGGACCATTAAAGAAGATGTCACACAAAGTCCACACCGCCAGCTACTCCCACAAATTCAAGAGCAATGAACAATTCAAGACAAATTCGGTTCCAAAGATCCATGTAGTGACAGGACTATTAAAGAAGATGTTACACAAAGTCCACACCGTCAGCTACTCCCACAAGCTCAAGAGCAATGAACAACCCAAGACAAATTCGGTTCCAAAGATCCATGTAGTGAACGGACCATTAAAGAAGATGTCACACAAAGTCCACACCGCCAGCTACTCCCACAAGCTCAAGAGCAATGAACAACCCAAGACAAATTTGGTTCCAAAGATCCATATAGTGACAGGACCATTAAAGAAGATGTCACACAAAGTCCACACCGCCAGCTACTCCCACAAGCTCAAGAGCAATGAACAACCCAAGACAAATTTGGTTCCAAAGATCCATATAGTGACAGGACCATTAAAGAAGATGTCACACAAAGTCCACACTGCCAGCTACTCCCACAAGCTCAAGAGCAATGAACAACCCAAGACAAATTCGGTTCCAAAGATCCATGAAAAGACAGGACCATTAAAGAAGATGTCACACAAAGTCCACACCGCCAGCTCCTCCCACAAGCTCAAGAGCAATGAACAACCCAAGAAAAATTCGGTTCCGAAGATCCATGTAGTGACAGGACCATTAAAGAAGATGTCACACAAAGTCCACACCGCCAGCTGCTCCCACAAGCTCAAGAGCAATGAACAACCCAAGACAAATTCGGTTCCAAAGATCCATGTAGTGACAGGACCATTAAAGAAGATGTCACACAAAGTCCACACCGCCAGCTACTCCCACAAGCTCAAAAGCAATGAACAACCCAAGACAAATTCGGTTCCAAAGATCCATGTAGTGACAGGACCATTTTAGAAGATGGCACACAAAGTCCACACCGCCAGCTACTCCCCACAAGCTCAAAAGCAATGAACAACCCAAGACAAATTCGGTTCCAAAGATCCATGAAGTGACAGGACCATTAAAGAAGATGTCACACATACTCCACACCGCCAGCTACTCCCACAAGCTCAAGAGCAATGAACAACCCAAGACAAATTCGGTTCCAAAGATCCATGTAGTGAACGGACCATTAAAGAAGATGTCACACAAAGTCCACACCGCCAGCTACTCCCACAAGCTCAAGAGCAATGAACAACCAAAGACAAATTCGGTTCCAAAGATCCAACAAAAGACAGGACCATTAAAGAAGATGTCACACAAAGTCCACACCGCCAGCTCCTCCCACAAGCTCAAGAGCAATGAACAACCCAAGAAAAATTCGGTTCCGAAGATCCATGTAGTGACAGGACCATTAAAGAAGATGTCACACAAAGTCCACACCGCCAGCTACTCCCACAAGCTCAAGAGCAATGAACAACCAAAGACAAATTCGGTTCCAAAGATCCAACAAAAGACAGGACCATTAAAGAAGATGTCACACAAAGTCCACACCGCCAGCTACTCCCACAAGCTCAAGAGCAATGAACAACCCAAAACAAATTCGGTTCCAAAGATGCATGTAGTGACAGGACCATTAAAGAAGATGTCACACAAAGTCCACACCGCCAGCTACTCCCACAAGCTCAAGAGCAATGAACAACCCAAGACAAATTCGGTTCCAAAGATCCATGTAGTGATTGGACCATTAAAGAAGATGTCACACAAAGTCCACACCGCCAGCTACTCCCACAACCTCAAGAGCAATGAACAACCCAAGACAAATTCGGTTCCAAAGATCCATGTAGTGATTGGACCATTAAAGAAGATGTCACACAAAGTCCACACCGCCAGCTACTCCCACAAGCTCAAGAGCAATGAACAACCCAAGACATATTTGGTTCCAAAGATCCATGAAGTGACAGGACCATTAAAGAAGATGTCACACAAAGTCCACACCGCCAGCTACTCCCACAAGCTCAAGAGCAATGAACAACCCAAGACAAATTCGGTTCCAAAGATCCATGTAGTGACAGACTCTGATGCTGGTCAAGTGAAAATTTGCCCTATATTAAAAAGCAGAAAATAAGCAGTGAGGGAAACTTACTGGCAGGAACTTTGACAAAGATGTCACACAAAGTCCCCACTGCCAGCTGCTCCCCCAAGTACATGAGGAATCCTACCAGCAATAAGTATATAATACCTAAGAAAATCCAGGTCAAAAGAGCCATGAAGTGACAGGAACTTTGTCAAAGATGTTACACAAAGTCCCCACTGCCAGCTGCTCCCCCAAGTATATGAGCAATCCTACCAGCAATAAGTATATAATACCTAAGAAGATCCAGGTCAAAAGCGCCAGGAAGTGACAGGAACTTTGACAAAGATGTCACACAAAGCCCCCACTGCCAGCTGTTCCCCCAAGTACATGAGCAATCCTACCAGCAATAAGTATATAATACCTAAGAAGATCCAGGTCAAAAGAGCCATGAAGTGACAGGAACTTTGACGAAGATGTCACACAAAGCCCCCACTGCCAGCTGTTCCCCCAAGTACATGAGGAATCCTACCAGCAATAAGTATATAATATTTAAGAAGATCCAGGTCAAAAGAGCCATGAAGGGACAGGAACTTTGACAAAGATGTCACACAAAGTCCCCACTGCCAGCAGCTGCTCCCCCAAGTACATGAGCAATCCTACCAGCAATAAGTATATAATACCTAAGAAGATCCAGGTCAAAAGAGCCATGAAGTGACAGGAACTTTGACGAAGATGTCACACAAAGCCCCCACTGCCAGCTGCTCCCCCAAGTACATGAGCAATCCTACCAGCAATAAGTATATAATACCTAAGAAGATCCAGGTCAAAAAAGCCATGAAGTGACAGGAACTTTGACAAAGATGTCACACAAAGTCCTCACTGCCAGCTGCTCCCCCAAGTACATGAGCAATCCTACCAGCAATAAGTATATAATACCTAAGAAGATCCAGGTCAAAAGAGCCATGAAGTGTCAGGAACTTTGACGAAGATGTCACTCAAAGCCCCCACTGCCAGCTGCTCCCCCAAGTACATGAGTAATCCTACCAGCAATAAGTATATAATACCTAAGAAGATCCAGGTCAAAACAGCCATGAAGTGACAGGAACTTTGACAAAGATGTCACCACACAAAGCCCCCACTCCCAGCTGCTCCCCCAAGTACATGAGCAACCCTACCAGCAATAAGTATATAATACCTAAGAAGATCCAGGTCAAAAGAGCCATGAAGTGACAGAAACTTTGACAAAGATGTCACACAAAGCCCCCACTGCCCGCTGCTCCCCCAAGTACATGAGCAATCCTACCAGCAATAAGTATATAATACCTAAGAAGATCCAGGTCAAAAGAGCCATGAAGTGACAGGAACTTTGACGAAGATGTCACACAAAGCCCCCACTGCCCGCTGCTCCCCCAAGTACATGAGCAATCCTACCAGCAATAAGTATATAATACCTAAGAAGATCCAGGTCAAAACAGCCATGAAGTGACAGGAACTTTGACGAAGATGTCACACAAAGCCCCCACTGCCAGCTGCTCCCCCAAGTACATGAGCAATCCTACCAGCATGAAGTATATAATACCTAAGAAGATCCAGGTCAAAAGAGCCATGAAGTGACAGGAACTTTGACGAAGATGTCACACAAAGCCCCCACTGCCGGCTGCTGCCCCAAGTACATGAGCAATCCTACCAGCAATAAGTATATAATACCTAAGAAGATCCAGGTCAAAAGAGCCATGAAGTGACAGGAACTTTGACAAAGATGTCACACAAAGCCCCCACTGCCGGCTGTTCCCCCAAGTACATGAGCAATCCTACCAGCAATAAGTATATAATACCTAAGAAGATCCAGGTCAAAAGAACCATGAAGTGACAGGAACTTTGACAAAGATGTCACACAAAGCCCCCACTGCCAGCTGCTCCCCCAAGTACATAAGCGCTCCTACCAGCAATAAGTATATAATACCTAAGAAGATTCAGGTCAAAAGAGCCATGAAGTGACAGGAACTTTGACAAAGATGTCACACAAAGCCCCCACTGCCAGCTGTTCCCCCAAGTACATGAGCAATCCTACCAGCAATAAGTATATAATACCTAAGAAGATCCAGGTCAAAAGAGCCATGAAGTGACAGGAACGTTGACAAAGATGTCACACAAAGCCCCCACTGTCAGCTGCTCCCCCAAGTACATGAGCAATCCTACCAGCAATAAGTATATAATACCTAAGAAGATCCAGGTCAAAAGAGCCATGAAGTGACAGGACCTTGACAAAGATGTCACGCAAAGCCCCCACTGCCAGCTGCTCTCCCAAGTACATGAGCAATCCTACCAGCAATAAGTATATAATACCTAAGAAGATCCAGGTCAAAAGAGCCATGAAGTGACAGGAACTTTGACAACGATGTCACGCAAAGCCCCCACTGCCAGCTGCTCCCCCAAGTACATGAGCAATCCTACCAGCAATAAGTATATAATACCTAAGAAGATCCAGGTCAAAAGAGCCATGAAGTGACAGGAACTTTGACAAAGATGTCACACAAAGTCCCCACGGCCAGCTGCTTCCCCAAGTACATGAGCAATCCTACCAGCAATAAGTATATAATACCTAAGATGATCCAGGTCAAAAGAGCCATGAAGTGACAGGAACTTTGACAAAGATGTCACACAAAGCCCCCACTGCCAGCTGCTCTCCCAAGTACATGAGCAATCCTACCAGCAATAAGTATATAATACCTAAGAAGATCCCGGTCAAAAGAACCATGAAGTGACAGGAACTTTGACAAAGATGTCACACAAAGTCCCCACGGCCAGCTGCTTCCCCAAGTACATGAGCAATCCTACCAGCAATAAGTATATAATACCTAAGAAGATCCAGGTCAAAAGAGCCATGAAGTGACAGGAACGTTGACAAAGATGTCACACAAGGCCCTCACTGCCAGCTGCTCCCCCAAGTACATGAGCAATCCTACCAGCAATAAGTATATAATACCTAAGAAGATCCAGGTCAAAAGAGCCATGAAGTGACAGGAACTTTGACAACGATGTCACACAAAGCCACCACTACCAGCTGCTCCCCCAAGTACATGAGCAATCCTACCAGCAATAAGTATATTATACTTAAAAAGATCCAGGTCAAAAGAGCTATGAGGTGACAGGAACTTTGACGAAGATGTCACACAAAGCCCCCACTGCCAGCTACTCCCCCAAGTACATGAGCAATCCTACCAGCAATAAGTACATAATACCTAAGAAGATCCCGGTCAAAAGAGCCATGAAGTGACAGGAACTTTGTAGAAGATGTCACACAAAGCCCCCACTGCCAGCTACTCCCCCAAGTACATGAGCAATCCTACCAGCAATAAGTATATAATACCTAAGAAGATCCAGGTCAAAAGAGCCATGAAGTGACAGGAACTTTGACAAAGATGTCACACAAAGCCCCCACTGCCAGCTGTTCCCCCAAGTACATAAGCAATCCTACCAGCAATAAGTATATAATACCTCAGAAGATCCAGGTCAAAAGAGCCATGAAGTGACAGGAACTTTGACAAAGATGTCACACAAAGCCCCCACTGCCAGCTGCTCCCCCAAGTACATGAGCAATCCTACCAGCAATAAGTTTATAATACCTAAGAAGATCCAGGTCAAAAGAGCCATGAAGTGGCAGGAACTTTGACAAAGATGTCACACAAAGCCCCCACTGTCAGCTGCTCCCCCAAGTACATGAGCAATCCTACCAGCAATAAGTATATAATACCTAAAACGATCCAGGTCAAAAGAGCCATGAAGTGACAGGAACTTTGACAAAGATGTTACACAAAGTCCCCACTGCCAGCTGCTCCCCCAAGTACATGAGCAATCTTACCAGCAATAAGTATATAATACCTAAGAAGATCCAGGTCAAAAGAGCCATGAAGTGACAGGAACTTTGACAAAGATGTCACCCAAAGCCCCCACTGCCAGCTGCTCCCCCAAGTACATGAGCAATCCTACCAGCAATAAGTATATAATACCTAAGAAGATCCAGGTCAAAAGAGCCATGAAGTGACAGGAACTTTGACAAAGATGTCACACAAAGTCCCCACTGCTAGCTGCTCCCCCAAGTACATGAGCAATCCTACCAGCAATAAGTATATAATACCTAAGAAGATCCAGGTCAAAAGAGCCATGAGGTGACAGGAACTTTGACAAAGATGTCACACAAAGCCCCCACTGCCAGCTGCGCCCCCAAGTACATGAGCAATCCTACCAGTAATAAGTATATAATACCTAAAAAGATCCAGGTCAAAAGAGCCATGAAGTGACAGGAACTTTGACGAAGATGTCACACAAAGTCCCCACTGCCAGCTACTCCCCCAAGTACATGAGCAATGCTACCAGCAATAAGTATATAATACCTAAGAAGATCCAGGTCAAAAGAGCCATGAAGTGACAGGAACTATGACGAAGATGTCACACAAAACTAAACTAAAAAAAAAAACGTCACTAAAAACAAACCTAATCCGCAACCGCAACTCGATGCTGGTACCTACTACTTACCATAATACAATCACGTCATGTAATGACATTTATTACCAAGCGATGAGAGGTTTTTTGCATTTACCTAATCTTTACTTTATTGTTTGATTGTTTTACTAAGGTATTCAAAACTTTTAAATTACCTTATCTCTACTACGATTTGCTTTTAATGATTTTTTATCGCAAAGGCATTAGAGTTTTAAATTATACAATTTTTATGCTACCAACGACATTCCATCTTAGAGAAATAGGCATTTTAATGAACGTTATCTGCTTTGTGTGAATTCAACTACGTTTTTACGATAAAGCATGCGGATGCCTATACTATAATCTCTGCGCATTTAAACCCGTCTAAACAATAGTTACGGGAATTAGCTCAATATATCAGTAGGATCGTGACTGTGTGATAAAGGCACCAAACTTTCCTCAGAGGAAGATACTGTACTAAGGATCATTTATGAGTGCGAAGCCACGAGCTTAAGTACCTAGCTTAACTTTAAGTTCAAGTTTAAGTTTGACTTTGCAGTCGTTCGGAAAATAATTGTTTGTGGCTACAATATTAATTTTAGAAACATATTTATCAGAAAGAATCTGTGTATTAATGTATGCGTGATTAGTACGAAATGTTTCAACTTCATATGTTTAACGGTTATCTATTTAAACTTATTTATGTAGGAAACTTGAATGACCTTCGAGAATATCAACCGTCATAACATAGCAATCGTTATAAAATTGAAGATTGCTGTTCTAATATGAAATAAGCGTTGTCAATTGTTTCATACGTTGCCACTTATCTCAAGTCGATCCGAGCAATACTGACAGAGATATAGTAAGTTAAGGGAGACGCAACACTACGCGTGGGGTATTTTCAGTGCCTTGTTCCCACGCGGTAATAAGCTCAATGTATCTGTCGGATCGTGCCCTTTTTGATTGAAGCACCAAACTTCGCTTATGGGAGGGCACTATACTAAGTGTCATTTCTGAGGGCGGAGCCAAGAGTTTAAGTGCCAAACTTACGTTTAAGCTAAACTCAAACTTTTACCCTGCAGATGGTAAATATTTTTTTTGGCGCAAAGGTGGTATAGATTTAGAAAAATGTTTATTTGAACTAAATTGTTACTAACAGTTTCCGTTATTACTAGTAAAATGTTCCGTCTCTTGTACATAACAGTCAACAAATTAGAAACAATAAATACTTACCTTCAATAACCTTCAGTCATATACACCACCATAACTAAGAACGTATTCGTAATCCAAAAATGTATATGATTGTTTGTGGTTACATGAAATAAAATCAGTGATAATCAGGTAGGGCCTAATTCTGGTGTGCACCCTATAACGGGTATTCCTACGAAACATTATTAATCATTATTATAACTAGGAAAACGCTCTGTTTGACGCGTTGATAAGCGAGCGCGTCCATATCTACGAAATATCTGGCGAAAAGATCTCAAAGCTAATAAAAACAACAATAAACAACAATTCAAGAATGCGCATTGCAAAAATGTTTCTAATTTCCATAGCTATTATACTTCCCGACAATGTTGAATGCAGTGCAATGTGCGTTGCTAAGAATTTTCGTTGTCATTCTGTCTAGTGTTTTCGCCGCGGTCCGCCACCGTTATAACCACACAATACACCGACAGCAATAGAAATGTAATTTCTGCCTCTAATACTTTATCCGATCGCGTTTAAATTAGTAACTTCGTGACCGGACAAAAGTTTACTATCAGATAGCCACCTCATATTTTGCTGTTACTGTGTTTCAGAAAAAAAATTCGAGTAACTTATGTGTAACTTTGCCAATATTTATCAGATCGCCATAAAATGAACATATTCGTGACCGGAAAAAGCATTAAAAAATATGGCTATCTCACATTTTGCCGCCATTTTGTTTCAGAAAAATATTTTGCAGTAACTATGGTGTAACTTTGTAACTTTTCGAACGATTTTGCCTCAAAACTATACACCTTCAATCCACATATAGGCTTGTAGATGGTTCAACTTTCAAGTTGTTCGGACTTTCCGTTCTACCGCTATCGACAGACATAAAAAAAAAAAAAAAAAAAAACAGAACGAAGTGCCATAAAGGTCTAATGGAGACGCTTGCTTCGCTCGCTTAGTAACCTACTAGGAAAACGCTCTGTTTGACGCGTTGATAAGCGAGCGCGTCCATATCTACGAACGTTCTGGCGAAAAGATCTCAAAGCTAATAAAAACAACAAATTAACAACAATTCAAGAATGTGCATTTCAAAAATTTTCTTATTTCCATAGCTATTATACTTCCCGATATTGTTGAATGCAGTGCAATTTGCGTTGCTAAGAATTTTCGTTGTCATTCTGTCTAGTGTTTTCGCGGCGGTCCGCCACCGTTACTAACAGTTATTGAGTGTAACTTTGTAACTATTCGTGACCGGAAAAAGCATTAAAAAATATGGCTATCTCACATTTTGCCGCCATTTTGTTTCAGAAAAATATTTTGCAGTAACTATGGTGTAACTTTGTAACTTTTCGAACGATTTTGCCTCAAAACTATACACCTTCAATCCACATATAGGCTTGTAGATGGTTCAAATTTCAAGTTGATCGGACTTTCCGTTCTACCGCTATCGAAAGACATAAAAAAACAGAACGAAGTGCCATTAAGGTCTAATGGAGACGCTCGCTTCGCTCGCTTACTAACCTACTAGGAAAACGCTCTGTTTGACACGTTGATAAGCGAGCGCGTCCATATCTACGAACGTTCTGGCGAAAAGATCTCAAAGCTAATAAAAACAACAGATTAACAACAATTCAAGAATGTGCATTTCAAAAATTTTCTTATTTCCATAGCTATTATACTTCCCGATATTGTTGAATGCAGTGCAATTTGCGTTGCTAATAATTTTCGTTGTCATTCTGTCTAGTGTTTTCGCGGCGGTCCGCCACCGTTACTAACAGTTATTGAGTGTAACTTTGTAACTTTTCGAACGATTTTGCCTCAAAACTATACACCTTCAATCCACATTGAGGCTTGTGGATGGTCCAAATTTCAAGTTGATCGGACTTTCCGTTCGACCGCTATCGACAGACATAAAAACAAAACAAAAAACAAACAGAGTGAAGTGCCATAAGTCTAGTACAAAAAAAAAACAAAAAACAAAACGAAGTGCCATAAGAGTCTCGTGGAGACGCTCGCTTCGCTCGCTTAATCATTTTTAATACTGCGTGATATTACGGCATTACTAAAACTCTTTTGTTTTCGTGGTGTTTGCAAGGTGTTGAGTCACCTTCCCCTTGGGAAAATTAAATTTCCTACGGGTTTCACGTGAAATAAAATTCGTAAAACAAATGGTCTAGTTTACTTACAGGTACGATTTGAGCGGGCAGGTCCTTGTGTTGCTCCAACTGATGGTAGAGATGCACCCCCAGTGAAGTACTCGGGCCCGGCAGGGGGTTGGGGGGACCACTAACGATGAAGTCGGCACCGATCATGACTGGAGGCAAGGGTGATGGATTGTCGCACGCTACGGCGCCCACTTCTTATATACACACACGCAGACATGTGATTTCGCGCGATATCTGCTGTGATTAATATTGGCTCACCTTTGATTTTGATAGGCCTTGTCAATGAATGGACATGATAAGCAATAGAAAAACTGTATGTCACCTTAACAATAATACGATACTGCGAGCCAAGGACGCAAGAGCCTGATAAGATAGACCAGAACACACATAGGGAAACCCTCCACCCCCCCCCCGCGAAATTTTGGAGATCTATATATGATAGAATGATAAATTTGGAGTAGAATTTGACTTGTTGGCCACATGGCCAGTGGTGGGTGTGGCACCCAGGGATGTCCAAAGACTGAATTTTGCTGACTTTGTGACCACAAATTATTTGTTTACAGCCAAACCAATAAACAAATTACAAATATAATTTCAGATCCGTGTTTGAAATCAAAAAGTTAGTTCTTTTCATATTTTTTGAACTCCAATATTGCCCAGAAATCAAAATTTTGATTTTGGGGCCATGTCCCTAAAATGGTCAATAATTATTATTTTTTAAAAAACCTTCAATAATTAGATACCGTTGTATATTTAAAGTAAAAATTAGTTTATTGGCTACTTCTCAAGTCCTGAATGTGGCACCCAGGGGGGCCCAGAAGTTGCATTTTTCTGTTGATTTAATTATTACAATATTTTTGACAGCTAAACCAATAAACATATTGCCAATATGGTTTCAGATTCGTATTTATAATTACAAAATTAGTTTAAGCCATATTTTTAGAACTCACATATTGCCCGGAAAACAAAATTTTGATTTTGGTGTTATGTCTCTAAAATGGTCAAATATTACCGTTTTACAAAACCTCTTCAATAATTAGGTAGCGTGATATATTTCAAGTAAAATTTAGGTTGTTTGCCCCTTTTAGAGTCGTGGGTGTGGCAACCAGGGGTGCCCAGATTTTGCACTCTTCTGTTTATTTTCTTTCCTATAAATTATTTTTTTTAGAGCCCCACGGATAAATATAACAGAGTTTTGATTCCATATTAGTGTTAAGAATGTCAAATCTAACTTTATACGTATTTTATAGTTTTACAATGTGCCCGGAAATCAAAATTTTGATTTTAAAGTCTTCATAAGAAAACCAATGGCCGTAATTGCCATAAATCTACAATAAATTGTATACAGTGCCCCCAGTTGGTGATCAGAAATAAATAAACTTGTCAAATGATCGGTTTGGTTTATAGGGGTGCCCAAAGGGTAAATTTGGCTGATTTTGTTTTTCTCAAATCCATTCGTATTTCCAGACATCCTTCACAAAATGTGAAATTCTAGTGTCACACGAGGTAGGAACTTTTTAGTTTTATGACAATAGTTCTGTTTCACATCACACAACGGTTTGGAGTGTACTGAAAATAGTGGTTGTGTCAATCCGGTTGATTCTTAATGACATCTTTTGGTGAAGAGTGTCAGAAGTAGTGTATTGGAGCTAGCGTTGGGATATAGCACGATATTTTGTACTGCGTAAGAACAAGATGGTTTTGAATTTAATTTGTGATTTTGAATTGGTAATGGGATTAGATTGTATTATTTTTGTTAGTTGTTTCTATAAACAATGGATTCCGTATAACAAACATTAGTTTTTTATGCATATAGTATTATACCTATTAGTTTGTCAGCATGATTTAACTCTAGAGGAAGTGGATAGTTCGTTGATATTGGAAGATTTTGAACAGGTTTTTGTAATTGTGTTATATATTGTATAGGTGTAATTATTAAGGGGTGCAATACGTTAAAAGTATTGCGTTAATTAATGTCGAATATTCCTTATCTAATTCTGAACAGAGCAATCTATGTCGAGCCTTGCATTGAACCCAAGGAATTTCTGTGTCGTGTTTTTTTGCGTATTGTTAATTGCTAATAGATTTTTGTTGAACTGCTTTTTATTTTTTCTTAAATTAGTAATTGTGTTGTAAACATTGATTATGATTGATTGCACTACTTGTGTTTGCTCCTTTAGTAAGTGTAATGGCCCTTTTTCATCATTAATGAAGACTGTTTATCGCATCATTGCATTAGTAATTATAGCGTCGTTTTGGTCAAGTGTAATATTTTGAATACTGTTTCGATTTCGTTAAATGATTGATTAATGGGGCTTAACGTCTCATATTTATGCAACGATGGCTAATCGAGACGATGAGCGGGTGATAATGAAGATGAGAAAGATGATAATGAAGAATAAAGCCACATCCGAATCAGATCCATTGTACGTCGCGTGAGTCGTCATACGGGAGTCCAGCAAGGGAGGGCAGGGCCAAGTGAGAGGAGAAATATTCAATGGGACAGTGGGGGGGGAAAGGGAATTGGGGTGTGGACTGCACTTCGTCTGACTTCTCCACCTCGACCAGTCCGGCTAGGGTGGCCCTACCAGAAGCATACGCTTCCGCCGGCATAGCTCTCGGGATCAACAAAGCACGCAAACCTGCCCACCACAATAAGGTGGCAGTCCCTGGGTAGGCGATTTCATTAAACCATCTGCGCTTAGGTCTGACATGTCCAATTACATCCTGTAATGTTTTTACTAAGTCTGCAAGGTTGGTAATTACTAAACCGCAGGTAATTTGTTATCTGTGATAAAACTATAGTTGTGGAAGTCATTGTGTCCTTTGGTGAAAAAGATTCCGACTTTGGGACTCGGCCCCAAATAGAGCCCTGCCTCGCCCTACCCACAATATTGCTTTGCTTATCATTTTTGCCACATTCCTCCTCCTCCCACACCACGAAATGTGTTTTAGTAACTACACTGAAAGGCACCCACGTGTTTCGGGAATTTTTTATCTGGAGTACGTAAACTGAAACCTTGCATCAAGTGCTCGTTTTGTGTTGAGGAGTGAAGTACTTCCTATTATGGTGGCCTACAACGTCTCGTGTGGTAGTACAGACGTCCAACAGTACAAGTACTTAAATATTATGTCACATTGAGATGTATAACGAGGGTACTTTTATCTGAGCCATCAATAAAACTTGTCTTCATACACTTCAATGTTTAATCGAATGGCGTTCATAAAAACCAACAACACTGTTTCTCCTGGGTTCAAGACGAATTCGCAAGCACATCTTTGAGGTCACTCCCAAACTCTATCAGATAAGAACATTCAAGTTTAATAACTCAGACTCACTAATCATTAGCACGAGAAGAAAGAGATACAATCAACAGATAACATTGTGCCATGTATACTACAGTAGATAATCAATCGTCTTACACAATATTGCAAATAATAAACAATATTACACGATATGTCTGAAGGTCCAAGTTATCATCACACATGTGGTTTTGGAGTTAGAGGAAAACACTCCAATACGATATCAATGCGGCTGAGGAATGTGACAATATGGTGTCCTTCTACACGGACGTTAGGACACAAGGACAGACAATGTGGAGGTATTTCCGACAAACTGTCCTGTCCCAAGGATTAATACGTGCTCTAACATGTGTATAGTCCCAGCCACACGGGAAATATGTTTTGAAAAAATAAATTTCTTTGCTGCTACACGGATAAAATGTTTTCCAGGATGCCATCACGTGATTCAAATCTCGTCACTTATTGGCCAAATGCCTTGAATTGTATTCGAAAAAGGTTTTCAGCGCCGACACACGGAGCGTTGTTGATGTGGAATTGTTTGTAGTGTTTTGGAAATGTTTCTAAAAGAGCGTTTTTGTTATACTCAAATGTCATAAACTTGGAAACTTGAATAACAACACACCATGATAAAGTAATGCAACGAAAAATGTTTTAAAAACAAGTTTACAAAACATGTTTCCCGTGTGTCGTTCATATTTTCATGTGTAATAGTGCTTCTGAATTACATCATTATTAACACTGTGATTAGGAGATAAAGCAATCCGAGTAATATCTATTATACAAGAGAGAAGAGAAAGGTGAGAAATGAACCTTGAACTGTCGAACGATATTTCGCGAATTGATTAGTTTGGTAGCTACTAAGTTCATTAGTTTTGGTGATTACGATGTTGTTCGTCACGTTTCAACGTCAAGTCCAAGGTTAAACAGAGAGACAGGACACTACCGTGTGTGTCAACAGAATATAGAGAGCTGTCACAAGTGGCGCCGCACTTCAACGTCAAGTCCAAGGTTAAACAGAGAGACAGAACACTACCGCGTGTGTGTCAACAGAATATAGAGAGCTGTCACAAGTGGCGCCGCACTTCAACGTCAAGTCCAAGGTTAAACAGAGAGACAGGACACTACCGTGTGTGTGTCCACAGAATATAGAGAGCTGTCACAAGTGGCGCCGCATTTCAACGTCAAGTCCAAAGTTAAACAGACAGACAGAACATTAATGTGTGTGTGTCAACAGAATATAGAGAGCTGTCACAAGTGGCGCCGCATTTCAACGTCAAGTCCAAGGTTAAACAGACAGACAGAACATTAATGTGTGTGTGTCAACAGAATATAGAGAGCTGTCACAAGTGGCGCCGCATTTCAACGTCAAGTCCAAGGTTAAACAGACAGACAGAACATTAATGTGTGTGTGTCAACAGAATATAGAGAGCTGTCACAAGTGGCGCCGCATTTCAACGTCAAGTCCAAGGTTAAACAGACAGACAGAACATTAATGTGTGTGTGTCAACAGAATATAGAGAGCTGTCACAAGTGGCGCCGCATTTCAACGTCAAGTCCAAGGTTAAACAGACAGACAGGACACTACCGTGTGTGTGTCAACAGAATATAGAGAGCTGTCACAAGTGGCGCCGCATTTCAACGTCAAGTCCAAGGTTAAACAGACAGACAGAACACTACCGTGTGTGTGTCAACAGAATATAGAGAGCTGTCACAAGTGGCGCCGCATTTCAACGTCAAGTCCAAGGTTAAACAGACAGACAGGACACTACCGTGTGTGTGTCAACAGAATATAGAGAGCTGTCACAAGTGGCGCCGCATTTCAACGTCAAGTCCAAAGTTAAACAGACAGATAGAACATTAATGTGTGTGTGTCAACAGAATATAGAGAGCTGTCACAAGTGGCACCGCATTTCAACGTCAAGTCCAAGGTTAAACAGACAGACAGAACACTACCGTGTGTGTGTCAACAGAATATAGAGAGCTGTCACAAGTAGCGCCGCATTACAACGTCAAGTCCAAAGTTAAACAGACAGATAGAACATTAATGTGTGTGTGTCAACAGAATAAAGAGAGCTGTCACAAGTGGCACCGCATTTCAACGTCAAGTCCAAGGTTAAACAGACAGACAGAACACTATCGTGTGTGTGTCAACAGAATATAGAGAGCTGTCACAAGTGGCGCTGCATTTCAACGTCAAGTCCAAGGTTAAACAGACAGACAGAACATTAATGTGTGTGTGTCAACAGAATATAGAGAGCTGTCACAAGTGGCGCCGCATTTCAACGTCAAGTCCAAGGTTAAATAGACAGACAGGACACTACCGTGTGTGTGTCAACAGAATATAGAGAGCTGTCACAAGTGGCGCCGCATTTCAACGTCAAGTCCAAGGTTAAACAGACAGACAGGACACTACCGTGTGTGTGTCAACAGAATATAGAGAGCTGTCACAAGTGGCGCCGCATTTCAACGTCAAGTCCAAGGTTAAACAGACAGACAGGACACTACCGTGTGTGTGTCAACAGAATATGGAGAGCTGTCACAAGTGGCGCCGCATTTCAACGTCAAGTCCAAGGTTAAATAGACAGACAGGACACTACCGTGTGTGTGTCAACAGAATATAGAGAGCTGTCACAAGTGACGCCGCATTTCAACGTCAAGTCCAAGGTTAAACAGACAGACAGAACACTACCGTGTGTGTGTCAACAGAATATAGAGAGCTGTCACAAGTGGCGCCGCATTTCAACGTCAAGTCCAAGGTTAAATAGACAGACAGGACACTACCGTGTGTGTCAACAGAATATAGAGAGCTGTCACAAGTGGCGCCGCATTTCAACGTCAAGTCCAAGGTTAAACAGGCAGACAGAACACTACCGTGTGTGTCAACAGAATATAGAGAGCTGTCACAAGTGGTGCCGCATTTCAACGTCAAGTCCAAGGTTAAACAGGCAGACAGAACACTACCGTGTGTGTCAACAGAATATAGAGAGCTGTCACAAGTGGTGCCGCATTTCAACGTCAAGTCCAAGGTTAAACAGGCAGACAGAACACTACCGTGTGTGTGTCAACAGAATATAGAGAGCTGTCACAAGTGGCGCTGCATTTCAACGTCAAGTCCAAGGTTAAACAGACAGACAGACAGGACACTACCGTGTGTGTCAACAGAATATAGAGAGCTGTCACAACTGGCGCCGCATTTCAACGTAAAGTCCAAAGTTAAATAGACAGACAGAACACTACCGTGTGTGTGTCAACAGAATATAGAGAGCTGTCACAAGTGGCGCCGCATTTCAACGTCAAGTCCAAGGTTAAACAGGCAGACAGAACACTACCGTGTGTGTCAACAGAATATAGAGAGCTGTCACAAGTGGCGCCGCATTTCAACGTCAAGTCCAAGGTTAAACAGACAGACAGAACACTACCGCGTGTGTCAACAGAATATAGAGAGCTGTCACAAGTGGTGCCGCATTTCAACGTCAAGTCCAAGGTTAAACAGGCAGACAGAACACTACCGTGTGTGTGTCAACAGAATATAGAGAGCTGTCACAAGTGGCGCCGCATTTCAACGTCAAGTCCAAGGTTAAACAGACAGACAGAACACTACCGCGTGTGTCAACAGAATATAGAGAGCTGTCACAAGTGGTGCCGCATTTCAACGTCAAGTCCAAGGTTAAACAGACAGACAGAACATTAATGTGTGTGTGTCAACAGAATATAGAGAGCTGTCACAAGTGGCGCCGCATTTCAACGTCAAGTCCAAGGTTAAACAGGCAGACAGAACACTATCGTGTGTGTGTCAACAGAATATAGAGAGCTGTCACAAGTGGCGCTGCATTTCATCGTCAAGTCCAAGGTTAAACAGACAGACAGACAGGACACTACCGTGTGTGTCAACAGAATATAGAGAGCTGTCACAACTGGCGCCGCATTTCAACGTAAAGTCCAAAGTTAAATAGACAGACAGAACATTAATGTGTGTGTGTCAACAGAATATAGAGAGCTGTCACAAGTGGCGCCGCGTTTCAACGTCAAGTCCAAGGTTAAACAGACAGACAGAACATTAATGTGTGTGTGTCAACAGAATATAGAGAGCTGTCACAAGTGGCGCCACATTTCAACGTCAAGTCCAAGGTTAAACAGACAGACAGAACACTACCGTGTGTGTGTCAACAGAATATAGAGAGCTGTCACAACTGGCGCCGCATTTCAACGTAAAGTCCAAAGTTAAATAGACAGACAGAACACTACCGTGTGTGTGTCAACAGAATATAGAGAGCTGTCACAAGTGGCGCCGCATTTCAACGTCAAGTCCAAGGTTAAACAGGCAGACAGAACACTACCGTGTGTGTCAACAGAATATAGAGAGCTGTCACAAGTGGCGCCGCATTTCAACGTCAAGTCCAAGGTTAAACAGGCAGACAGAACACTACCGTGTGTGTCAACAGAATATAGAGAGCTGTCACAAGTGGTGCCGCATTTCAACGTCAAGTCCAAGGTTAAACAGGCAGACAGAACACTACCGTGTGTGTGTCAACAGAATATAGAGAGCTGTCACAAGTGGTGCCGCATTTCAACGTCAAGTCCAAGGTTAAACAGACAGACAGAACACTACCGTGTGTGTGTCAACAGAATATAGAGAGCTGTCACAAGTGGCGCTGCATTTCAACGTCAAGTCCAAGGTTAAACAGACAGACAGGACACTACCGTGTGTGTCAACAGAATATAGAGAGCTGTCACAACTGGCGCCGCATTTCAACGTAAAGTCCAAAGTTAAATAGACAGACAGAACACTACCGTGTGTGTGTCAACAGAATATAGAGAGCTGTCACAAGTGGCGCCGCATTTCAACGTCAAGTCCAAGGTTAAACAGGCAGACAGAACACTACCGTGTGTGTGTCAACAGAATATAGAGAGCTGTCACAAGTGGCGCCGCATTTCAACGTCAAGTCCAAGGTTAAATAGACAGACAGGACACTACCGTGTGTGTGTCAACAGAATATAGAGAGCTGTCACAAGTGGCGCTGCATTTCAACGTCAAGTCCAAGGTTAAACAGGCAGACAGAACACTACCGTGTGTGTGTCAACAGAATATAGAGAGCTGTCACAAGTGGCGCCGCATTTCAACGTCAAGTCCAAGGTTAAATAGACAGACAGGACACTACCGTGTGTGTGTCAACAGAATATAGAGAGCTGTCACAAGTGGCGCCGCATTTCAACGTCAAGTCCAAGGTTAAACAGGCAGACAGAACACTACCGTGTGTGTCAACAGAATATAGAGAGCTGTCACAAGTGGCGCCGCGTTTCAACGTCAAGTTCAAGGTTAAACAGACAGACAGGACACTACCGTGTGTGTGTCAACAGAATATAGAGAGTTGTCACAAGTGGTGCCGCATTTCAACGTCAAGTCCAAGGTTAAACAGACAGACAGAACACTACCGCGTGTGTGTCAACAGAATATAGAGAGCTGTCACAAGTGACGCCGCATTTCAACGTCAAGTCCAAGGTTAAACAGACAGACAGGACACTACCGTGTGTGTGTCAACAGAATATAGAGAGCTGTCACAAGTGGCGCCGCATTTCAACAATAAGTCCAAGGTTAAACAGACAGACAGACCACTACCGTGTGTGTGTCAACAGAATATAGAGAGCTGTCACAAGTGGCGCCTCATTTCAACGTCAAGTCCAAGGTTAAACAGAGAGACAGACCACTACCGTGTGTGTGTCAACAGAATATAGAGAGCTGTCACAAGTGGCGCCGCGTTTCAACGTCAAGTCCAAGGTTAAACAGACAGACAGAACACTAACGTGTGTGTGTCAACAGAATATAGAGAGCTGTCATAAGTGGCTCCGGTAATAACTCAGGTTTTAGCGCGTCGTTTAAAATAGGGTGTATTCACGTATTCCGCAAGGCGGCCATACCGGAGGCCCCAATGGTATATGATTGTAGTTTATTGTTATAATGTTTCGTATGGCGTTTGGTGCAAATTCAACAGTGTTCTCAAACGTTGGTCTACTATTATTACTTGAAAGCAACATAATCTCCATTTACTCGATTTAATCGTTTACATTAGCATATAATAATTATTTTCGTAAACTTTATCGGGGGATTGGTGCTACAGTTATCATGTTGTGTCGTCTTCTATTGACAGCTCAAATGTAAACACATCATAATCTTCATAATTGCCGAATTGTGAAGTCACGTTTATTCGAACACTAGTCGAGTCTCTTGTCAGAAAGTTAATTGAACTGTAGGCCCATTCTATGACTTCTTTTAAACTACGGTTTTTAAGGAACATGCAATTACGCTTGCGTGTGCGTGATGCGTCACAGCGTGAAAAGATGTGCGTGACACGCTGCAGTGTAGTGGATTGATGCGAGACCAGTCTCGTGGATTCCGTTGAAAATGGAGGACCTGGTTAGGTAATCCATAAAAAAAATCCCTATTTAAAAACACAGCTTTGATTTCTGCGTGACGCATCGCGCTCGTCACGCAAGCGTCATTGTGTGTTCCTTAAAAACCGTAGGTTTAGTGGTTTACAATGTTTTTTTACGTTTTTCACTTTATTCCTTCGAAATACATCAATACACACACTGATTTTATGATATTTCCCTTCAGTGCATGAAAAGAAATGTTGGTTGATATTATATTATCTTCCCTTTTTGGGGCTCCCAACAGTGATCCAAAGACTTTCCGTTTTAGTCCTTTAGGCCAGTGACACATGGGAAACGTGATTTGGATACAAGTTTTAAAAACGTATTTCGTTGCTTTATACTTTATAATGGTGTGTTATTCGAGTTTCCAAATATTATACTGTATATATATTTCTAAAACATTTCATAAAATTCCATAGCAACCGTGTTGAAAATGTTTCTCATGTTCATTGCTCAACCGTACTCGACTACTCGAAACCAAATTATTTGGGCTACTACGATGCTTGAAATTACAATTGACTGCAGTCAACTGTTTAGAACTATAGTATTATTAAGTAGTTACAATATCAATATGAATATAATTAATAGAATTGAACATTAATGTATTGAAGACTAGTAAAGTAATGTAATTATTAATTTATTATTGGTAATATTCAATAGGCGTCACGTGGCGGCCATCATGAGGTACTTATTGCTTGTTTACATTCGTTCTGTCTAGAAAAGACAGATAGGTTTTAAAGGAAAATCACACTTTTAAGCCGTGCAGATTATGTGCAGGTAAAAGTTCAAGAAAATGATAACACGTGCACAAATGATTGTCTTCAAACAGAGTTGACGCGTTCTTATTTTGTGCTCAGTCATAATACGGAACCTTTGTTTGAAAACAGTTGATAGGCTTTGTCAATCAAAAGACATCTGCAATATTGCAGTGTCGGAAGAACGTAAACAAATGTTTACAGAGTACCGGAAATGACGTTTTTGCATACTCTCTCGTTGACTGTAGTAGTCTAGTTTGCCTCAAGTCTTTGTTTTTTACACATTACACATTGTCCATTACACATTACGTACATTACATACGAGCAAACAAAATCAGGAATATTCCCTATTCTGTTTATTTAATAATGGGACTGTGTTGAAAAATAATTTGAATCTTTATAACGTCGAGTCGAGCTTGGCTATTTATAAAATAGTCGTTTTTATCACAATTCGCAATTTACCATTATTGTGAGTGAAAATATACTGATGTGACAAAGAAGATTCCACACGATAATAGTAAACATTTAAAAATAGAAACTGGAATTAAAACTAGCTGATTTATACAAGATATCAATTCTTATACACAGCTTTGAAAATAGTTTTCAAATTTTGTTAATGTCGCACAAAACAGTGACAGTATTGTATGTAAATTGTAAATGTATTCATCCGTAGATTAAAAAACATATCATTAGAAGCGTTGAAGGAGAGTTATACGGGCACCGCTCTGAAACAAGATTATCCTGTTTCTCGTCGTAAGAATAATAATAACTTGAGAGGAAAGCATTGGACATTTTGCCCCGAACATAATATGGCAAGTGTAGAGTAGGCCTCCAACAGTCCAACAACAACACTACATAGATAAACACTGATTCGTCATATAATGTAAGATACTTGGAGATTAGATTTACAATTTCCTACACAAACTAGTACGATAATAACGAATCTGTTCAAGGCTACTTGGATTGATTATCAGTGTTGAGTGGACCGAGATTGAAAGGGGTCACACGACTTGGTATCAACAGGTATCGCGGTGGATGCGACGTGAAAGTGGGTTTATTTTTTACAATTTTTGTTTTAAAAGTCGACAATTTCGGTGTTTAGCGGTATTATTTTTAGCTGTGAAGATTGATACAATGTACTGTATAATCTACGAACTACGCGCGCTAGGCCTACTACACACGATCGCGCAAAGTAAAAAAAAAAAAGTAAAACGTGTTGGCGAAATAAACATTCTTATCCCCGTGATGGTCCCAAATTTATTTCATTTGAAACCAAATTTATTAATTTTAAGAGAACACGACTTTTTCTGCAAGTTTAAGAAAAATGTTCACTGTTAAAGGGAATTCAGTCGGCAGTTTTCCGAGATCTCGTGGTTGTCTCGCGTAAAACATGGAGATTTCGCTATTTGCGGTGTTACGATGGCAATATCGCGATTTTCGCGTATTAATTTTTATATTTTTGGACCTTTTGTCTATTGAACACCGACATTTTATCAAATATAGCAATATTCACAAATTCGCAACAATTATATGATTTCGCGATGGCGAACTGTGATTTCAAGCTAAGTGGCAAGCTGGCGGCAGATCGCGGAAGCTTCGAACCTATAGTGAGGCAGTGTGTATTTTTAATGAATGTCAAACTGAGTGTTTTTTATTACGCATCGCATCGGTACGTGGATGGGTCCATGGTCCCTTACGTTCACTTGTCCTTTTTACGTTCTCTGCGGGTAGAAAATTCGTTCATATCGGTCCACAAATGGCCGAGTTATGCTGGTCCAACTTATTTGTGTTCATTTTCTACTTTTCTCGATTACTCTCGTTGTTGAAAGTATTTTTCAAAATAAAAGTGTCGAGTATTTAAAAAAAATAAAAAATAAAATAGTTATTATAAAAAATTAGAATTGCCGTTGTTGCCAGGTAACAGTTTCATGAATGTTATTTCCCATATAAGATAGATGAATACGGACCATATTATGAATACGTAAGGTGCTACCCAGGTGAGATGTGTTATATAAAACATATCTGATAAATAATATAAATACGAAGCACGTTGCGTAACGTAACGGGATACGTAACGATACGTAACGTAACGTATAGTAACGAGAACGTCCTAAAAAGACGGAGTATTCCGCTGATTTAAAAAGCTCTAATATGTTTAAATGGTTGGACGCTTCTGTTTTCGTTGACAAAACGTCTTCAAGACGTCATTCAAAGCAAGTGTATTTTCCGTAGCGCAAATGTTCACACTTTGATCTGATTGCACTTTATTATTCGGAAACGTCTTAAAGTGAACGGTTTGAGCTTTGTCGGAATTTAAAAAGCTTACATATTAAAAAACCTAGCATGTTTAAAAATTGACGCGCTCTTTAGATTACGTTGGAAAATGTATTAAGTTCCTAATAGGGCAGCTACGGGACGCTATTTAATCTTGAAATTTGGCCACATTTACCAAGTTTGAAAGCTTCTGGGCAATTCCCTGACCACTCAAGGTAATCAAGACACACATTCGGCAAGATACGACAACGTGCTTCAACGCATGCTACAATGGGCTGTTCGATTTCAAATGGGGGACTTTGCCTATAGCCCTTGTGTGACCTCGCTGGATCGTGAGCTTACTCCACACTCAATCACTTGTAACGACTTTAAAATAGCCGTGCCTTCTACGAAAGGTCTTTGAAAATGGCCCACATGGTACATTATTTCAAATATTTGAACGGCAGGTTCAAACAATTTAAATTACGGTCGCGGCACAGAAACACAAATACCCTTTGCAGCACGTTGGCCATTGCAGCTTGCGCTTCTACCGCACTAGACGCCGTCGTTTCGTAACGCATAAGATTTCCTTAGCCGCGTTACCTCTTATACCTAAAATTCTTTACCCAGCCAATATGAGGCGACGTTTTATGATTGATTGATTAATGGGGCTTAACGTCTCATATTTATGCAACGATGACTAATCGAGACGATGAGCGGGTGATAATGAAGATGAGAAAGATGATAATGAAGAAAAAAGCCACATCCGAATCAGATCCATTGTACGTCGCGTGAGTCGTCATACGGGTGTCCAGCAAGGGAGGGCAGGGCCAAGTGGGAGGAGAAATATTCAATGGGACAGTGGGGGGAAAGGGGATTGGGGTGTGGACTGCACTTCGTCTGACTTCTCCTCCTCGACCAGTCCGGCTTGGGTGGCCCTACCAGAAGCATACGCTTCCGCCGGCATAGCTCTCGGGATCAACAAAGCACGCAAACCTGCCCACCACGATAAGGTAGCAGTCCATGGGCAGGGCGACGTTTTATAAATCCGGTCAATGTTAGGTAAAACAGTTAAAAAAATAAAACCTTAAACCTTAAATCTTAAATAAGTGTGTAAACCGAGCTTTAGTCATCACTTAAAACCAACTTAACAGAATAATCATGACCCACAGCCTTCTCCCACTGCTGTGATAGTCACTCTGTGATAAGCCTTCAATTGTTTCTCCATGACGCTGTCAAAGCATGGATTTATAATAGTACCTACGGTACTATTATACAACTCCATGGTCAAAGTATGGATTTATAATAGTAGATACAACTCCATGGTCAAAGTTTGATCACAAATGTGGCTACCACGCGCAAAGATGTGACGTACGTCCAACCCAAAGATATTATAATATTCCCTACGGGAACCTTGGTCCAACCTATGATAGAATCACTAAAGTCGTCGTACAACAACTTCGGTAATGCTTTCGTCATCAATCAATGACGTGTTTACGGTCTCGGCCATCCCGAGCAGGTATTTGAATAAGCCACGGCCGCTAGTTGCTTGCCGCTCACCCATCCGGGACGGAAGCATTACCGAAGATGTTGTACGTAACTTAACTATAGTTTTCCCGACTACCTTACACATGCTTTCAACACCGGCGACGGGTTCGTAGCCAATTAGCGATCGGTATTTGCGCGGGTGGTCTCGGCCGGTTCGCTGGTTGGCTAAAAGTGCCTCCCTGTGACGAAAAGGCCAAGTATACTGGGGCAACATAGAAATGTGCAAAAATGCGCCCAGCTCCCCCCCCCCCCCCTTCAAAATAGTGGTAGTTACACCACCTATCCCGACTTGAATATATTAACGTTAGGAAACGCAGGTTTTCAAATGGGGAAAAATAAATATAAATCAATTTTTTGTGACCTGCACACGTTTTTACTTGGATACATACACAACATGTAGTTTTATACAAAGACACATATTTCAAACATAAAAATTGAATCAGAGGCAAAAAGTACGCTGATAGAAATCCGATTGTAATGCGATGTGATTTTAAATTGTACGTTTGCACAACGGACACTGTCCAAACTGCAGCACACACTTGTGGAGACACTGCGAGTGGAAGATATGTCCACAAGGCGTGACTCTGCATACAAGAGGGCGCATCTCCTCCAGACACACTGCGCATGTGTACTCGTCGTGTGCTGCCATCTGTTGAGCGGTGGCGCGAGCAAACTGCGACACGATGGCTCTCTGGCACTGCAGCGGCTCCCAGAACCTCTCGTGCGTCTTGGCCCACGCGACGAACACGTTGGCGTAGCTGCAACACAACCAGGTGACGTCACACCGGGCAGAGATCCCGACGGCCGTGGCAGGACCTAGCATGCTAACATACCCGACGGCGAGGAAGAGCAAGTGGCGCTGCCATGCGGCGACACACACAGGCAGAGATCCCGACGGCCGTGGCAGGAACTAGCATGCTAACATACCCGACGGCGAGGAAGAGCAAGTGGTGCTGCCATGCGGTGACGCACACACAGGCAGAGATCCCGACGGCCGTGGCAGGAACTAGCATGCTAACATATACCCTACGGCGAGGAAGAGCAAGTGGTGCTGCCATGCGGTGACACACACAGGCAGAGATCCCGACGGCCGTGGCAGGAACTAGCATGCTAACATACCCGACGGCGAGGAAGAGCAAGTGGTGCTGCCACGCGGCGACGCACACACAGGCAGAGATCCCGACGGCCGTGGCAGGAACTAGCATGCTAACATACCCGACGGCGGTGAAGAGCAAGTGGTGCTGCCATGCGGCGACACACACAGGCAGAGATCCCGACGGCCGTGGCAGCAACTAGCATGCTAACATACCCGACGGCGGTGAAGAGCAAGTGGTGCTGCCATGCGGCGACACACACAGGCAGAGATCCCGACGGCCGTGGCAGGAACTAGCAAGCTGACATACCCGACGGCGAGGAAGAGCAAGTGGTGCTGCCATGCGGCGACGCACACACAGGCAGAGATCCCGACGGCCGTGGCAGCAACTAGCATGCTAACATACCCGACGGCGTGGAAGAGCAAGTGGTGCTGCCATGCGGCGACGCACACAGGCAGAGATCCCGACGGCCGTGGCAAGAACTAGCATGCTAACATACCCGACGGCGAGGAAGAGCAAGTGGTGCTGCCATGCGGCGACACACACAGGCAGAGATCCCGACGGCCGTGGCAGGAACTAGCATGCTAACATACCCGACGGCGAGGAAGAGCAAGTGCTGCTGCCATGCGGTGACGCACACAGGCAGAGATCCCGACGGCCGTGGCAGGAACTAGGATGCTAACATACCCGACGGCGTTGAAGAGCAAGTGGAGCTGCCATGCGGCGACGCACACACAGGCAGAGATCCCGACGGCCGTGGCAGGAACTAGCATGCTAACATACCCGACGGCGAGGAAGAGCAAGTGGTGCTGCCATGCGGCGACGCACACACAGGCAGAGATCCCGACGGCCGTGGCAGGACCTACCATGCTAACATACCCGACGGCGAGGAAGAGCAAGTGGTGCTGCCATGCGGCGACGCACACACAGGCAGAGATCCCGACGGCCGTGGCAGGAACTAGCATGCTAACATACCCGACGGCGAGGAAGAGCAAGTGGTGCTGCCATGCGGCGACACACACACAGGCAGAGATCCCGACGGCCGTGGCAGGAACTAGCGTGCTAACATACCCGACGGCGAGGAAGAGCAAGTGCTGCTGCCATGCGGCGACACACACACAGGCAGAGATCCCGACGGCCGTGGCAAGAACTAGCATGCTAACATACCCGACGGCGAGAAAGAGCAAGTGGTGCTGCCATGCGGCGACGCACACACAGGCAGAGATCCCGACGGCCGTGGCAGGAACTAGCATGCTAACATACCCGACGGCGAGGAAGAGCAAGTGGTGCTGCCATGCGGCGACGCACACACAGGCAGAGATCCCGACGGCCGTGGCAGGACCTACCATGCTAACATACCCGACGGCGAGGAAGAGCAAGTGGTGCTGCCATGCGGCGACGCACACACAGGCAGAGATCCCGACGGCCGTGGCAGGAACTAGCATGCTAACATACCCGACGGCGAGGAAGAGCAAGTGGTGCTGCCATGCGGCGACACACACACAGGCAGAGATCCCGACGGCCGTGGCAGGAACTAGGAACGGCACCCAGTACTCCTCGAAGCCCTCCAGCACTTGTAGCTCGAAGTACCTCACGACGGCGACAAGGGGTGTTTCTTGGCCGGCCCCGGCTGCAATTCGTAACGCAGACTTGTCACTCACTCACTTCCGATATGGTGGCAATTTTGTTGCTGTTACCGATGCAAGCTCAGCTACGAGGATATTTCTAGGTCGTCCTTAATAAAGGAGTGCATTTAGTAAAACTACCAAATAACATGTATAAATCTTGGCGACATTTTTTAATTAGTTGAGTTTCAGAGGGTGGGTGGGGGTGGGGGGGTGGGGTAAGAGCTAAGAGCTAAGATCTTGCGGATAGGGGTGGATCTGGAGCCATAGTTATACAATATTGTTGAGAAAACGAGCAACTCGTTGGCATTTCAGTTTTCATTTGTAGGCAGTACTATAACATTTTGAAATTACCGCCAGTGACGTCACACGAGGCCCTGTCCTACTTCTTTGCACTGCGCGTTCCCATAAATCCGCGCCTGGCCCACAGATTCTTCTGTTATTCAAACGTTTTACTTCCTTAAAATGTAATCCAATTTATACTCGGTAGGCTACAGGCATTAAGCGTCGCCAGGATATTCTCCTAGGGGGCTGGGGGCGGGGCTGTATGGAGGTATAGGGGGGAGGGGGGAAGAGAGATCCAGAATAAGCCGCGCACTGTGTTATGATTAACACTTTTTAATCGGTTTGGCAACGTTTAAGTATTTTATTAATACAATTAATTGAAACACATTTTATGTTAGTCTGTTCAATTTAAAATATTTCCTGAACCGTAGGGGGGCGCAATGTGCATCTGTTACTCTCCCCCCCCCCCCCCCCTCCCCGCCACTCCTTGATCTACCTATATTGACTGTCTTACTCAGAAGATACTAACGTAGTTTCTACGCATAGTAATATCATTGTATCATGGTTTCTACGGACATACCTTTGAACTGTGTCAGCACAAAGTAGAGTGCTGTAATACCGACGAAACCGAATGTCGGCTCCAAGTGGTTGAACTGTATCGTGAAAGATAGCAGCACTAGACTCATTGCCACCGCCTTCCCAAGTCTGACGACAATGAAGGCGGTGGTCAGCTTCAGGAAGTCGGCGGTGGTTGTCTCATGGAGAAGCTGAGTCCAGTGGCGAGTCTACGGGGAAGGTATCATCAAATATTTGGTATCATTTGGAAGAAGTCATTTCTCATTTTGTCATTTGACAAAAATAATGGCTATTTTACGCGTCCTTTAGTGGCAGCTGACATCTTGGGCGTCCGCCATTACGACCATATAACTTTCTCAATGCACAACCTTTTTGACGGGTTAATCCGCCAAAAAAGTACATGTTCAATGTCAAACATACATGCACAAACAATATACAAAAATGACAAATACATGGGGAAATAGGGAATGTGCATGAATTTTCTACAGCTCTGAAAGTACGTGGAATATATTGTTATTCATCTGAAGACATCAGAAACCTAATTTAAAAGTTTTAAAATTAACTCATTATACTTCTATAAATGTTCAAAGATTTTGATTATCTGTTTCCCGCACTATTATTTTTAAACGGTATGTCACGTCACAATCCTTGTAAATCACTGCTTATATGAATGACTTTGCATATAACCTCCTTGGACTTTGCCACCGCCTCCTAGACGAAACAATCAAATTTTCAAGGTCATCAAGCTAACCTTGTCAAAATTTGTACTCGAGCCGTTGTCAAGTCTGCTTTATATGAATAACAACACCCATTATTTACTGATATTCTATGAAAATAGGTTTGGTATTATTTTTATAGAAATTGGGCTTCAAGATTAATTATTAGGCGTACTAGGCATTAATTCGATTTTATATGATTTTGGATATGATAATTTCCAAATAAGCGTTATTTTATTTATCAGTTTATGATTGGTTGATTGCTGATACAGGGAAAGTGACGTATGACCCGTTTTTTCCGCCATAAATATGTGTGAAACTTTCAGCTCGTTTTTATAAATGAAACTTTATTCTATTTCATCAAAATAAAATATTTTTGTATTCAGGAAGTTAATCCTAATCTAGTAAAATGCTAAAAAAAGATGACGCATATTCCCTATTGTGCAGTACACATCTAATAAAAACAAACAAAAAGGAAACATGACAATAAAACTGTCAAAGTCAACCCTCAATTAAAACATAACAAGTTTTTTTTACACACTATTGGTTCGATCATACGAAATAGATAGGATCTACAAATACCGGCAACATACTTTTCCCATTTCAGAACGTCATAGTTCGATTTTTATAACTTAACAAAGTTTGACATGATGCCTTTCCCAGACTTTTATCGTGAAACGGATGGTTACGTCATAACTGACTAAACATCACTATTTATGAATGAATTTGCAACGTATTCATTGTTGTCTGATCTCTGCACAAAATTACTATTAACTATCAAACACTGAAATAATGTTACATTGTTACAAATAATCATACAAGTGGTGTAAATGAATTGCTTCACACAATTACTATTCATTTTGGAACCGAATAACAATTTATAAATACACTCATTTTAGTGAGATATTCGGCATAAATACGATCTTTGATTATCTTTGCGTGATAGGCTGATTGATATTAGTTAGTTTTGACGTCATGATATGTTTTTCCCGCCAATAATTATTTGTGACATTTTCAGCTTACGAGCTTTAAGCTTATTCACGAAAATGGGAAAATGAAATATTTTTGACTTCATAACATCGTCATTAATTTGGTAACGACGCAACAAATTAACAGGAATATTCCCTATTGTTCTACCTCTGATGGAGCTGGATCATTGTAAATTTGCTGAAAACGATTCAGGCCAGTGTAACGAAAAACATCAATACGCCATTTTGACAAAACAAACATATTATAATATGCGCCTTTGCCTGGTCTTTTTGTGATCTATCACAGCGTCTATTTCCGCCCGCAATGTGACTGATTAGTGATTATGTTCGCGCGAAGCACGTTACGTTTTTTTTTGTAGTTGTGTTTTTTTGTATCTGTCGAAACGATTTTTCTCAAATGTACATGGGGTGTACGTGGGTTGTTTGATGAAGCATGTACGTGAGTGGCTAATCTCTTCGTTTCAGCTGATAGAATATTAATTTGGATGGTGCCAGGCTCAAATGTTAGGCGTTCACGAGTTATATGTAAAAAACAAAATGGACGACCCTCCAACATGTTTTATTAATTTTTCTTCCCAACCGTACGTTTTAGCCTATAGTAAACTTTAATATGAAAAAATATTCCTAATGAAATTCTAAATAAACATAGTATTCACGTATTTTCATAGGACTTAATATTTAGAGAGATTAACACATACAAAATTAAATTTGTACAATTTAATTTTGTATGTGTTAATCTCTCTACTCAAATGTTCGAATATTGGCTCCCGTAAGTTTGTTGATGAAGCAAGTATGGCGTATGAGAGTTGTATCAACTCTTCCTTAGTAAATATAATTTTAATGGTGCCACACTAAAATAAAGGAAGTTCTAGAGATAGACCTACACGCAAAAAAAAAAAAAAAACTCAAAAAAGGATGTATTCATATGTACAAGTGCTAAGTGCAAGTGCTACAAGTGCTTCAAATGTACAAGTTTGAGCTCAATCTCCATCTTTCAGCTTATAAAATAAGAATTTTAATGGTGCCACACTAATATATTAGGCATTATTAAGTTATACGCAAAAGAATAAAATGGCTGCCATTTCAAGTTCTTCTTCTTACTAGATGCAATAGTTCAACATTAAACTTTGCTGGAGCGCTCTCCCGGGCTGGGCCCTCTAGAGCAGATGGTGAAGGAAACAGAAGTAAAAACGCATAAGCCCGAGGGCTGGGGTGATAGTAAGAATTAGTGTGGGAAAGAATGGGGGTAGAACCTGCTACATGAAGTCAGTGGGAAAACGAGAAGAAAACTGAATTGGTGCAGTTCGGATGGCGCCGTTGGCGTTCGAGGCTATGCGAGCTTGAGATCTAGCCATTTTGGGGGATGGAGATTAGTTTGCGGAGGAGCGCTGCAAGTGCGGCTACCATCGGATCCTGTGAATAGCCCAATAGGGCTTCAGCAATGTATCCGATAACGATTGGTATGAGAGTTTTTTCGTTCACGTAGTCGTGTTGGGTTTGAGTGGGGGGTTCAGACACTGCCTTGCGTTTACGCGGAGGGGGAGGCTGAGGGGGCTGGGCGTAGAGCGGAATGAGTGGCGGGCACGACGGATGTTGGTATGGGTCTGGTGGGTTATTTGCTGTAGACGGGGCCATGTTCGTGACGAAGGGTTGCCCTTGGGCGACTTGTGCGTAGGTGGAGAGCGGCGGGAAGGCAGTCGACCAGGGAGTTGGCGGTAGGTTGCGTACAGTGGGTGATGAGAGTGGTTGGGGTACCACCTGTTTCTGGTTGCGACGTTTATCAGCGGATAGCACGGCGTTTGACTTGGGCTCACAGGCTTGAAGGTAGGCTGGACAACGTCTGTACGAGGCGGGATGATCCTGGTTGCAGTTTACACACGTAGCAGGGGTATCCGGAGTCTTTAAACAATCCTTGGAGCGATGGTGCTTAGCGCATTTGAAGCAAGTGGGCGGGAGGTTGCAAAATACCGAGGAATGGCCAAACTGCTGGCAGTTGTAACACTGGCGGGGGCCAGACTGGCCACGGTATTTCTCGATGCTGATGTTGTGGTAACACACTGATTTTATGGTATGCACCGGCGTTCCAGGTGCATAGATATTAGTCGTGACGACGAAGAGGGGCATGGGCCAGCGTTCATCGGGCGAATGCCCTCGGCTCATCAACTGGCGGACGTCCTGGACCCTCACGCCTTGGTTGGTGAGGTCGGCTAGGATATCGTCCGTTGGGACGGTTGAAGAGAGACCTCGTAGAACAACCTTCTGCTGCCGGACCTCCTCTGTTGGATAGGTATGGAACATAAGGTCGTTGGTGATGAGGTAGGCGTGAATCTCGTCGTAAGTTTGTCGAGTTGTGGGCTTAAGACGGAAGGCTTCACCGGCGCCCGCGATGGTAAAGTGGCCGTTGGTGGCTTTGCGGATGAGCGTCACTACATCGGTGTAGGTGCGTACTCCATATAGTATGATGGGTGGAGGTTTTTTAGTGGTGTTCGGGGCCACTGGTGGAGCCTGGGATCCAGGGATCTGGCTGCTCGGAGGCGGGCCAGTGGTACGAGGGCTGTTAACAACGGTGTAAACAGAGCTAACTGGAGAGAGTGATTGGGATGAGTAGCGGGCGGATGATGTACTGTGCTCAGAATCGGAGGTCAGAGAAGAGCAGGAATCGGACGGAGACATGGAGTGCACACGAGATCTCTTTTTCCTCGGTGGCGACAGCTTTGGCGAGCCTGGCGGTAGTAGAGTGTCCATGGGCGTAGCGATGACGTTGTCAGAGGTCTGGTCGGGCGAGAGGTCCATTGAATCTTGGGGTCCAGAAGAGGTAGTCGAACGGAGCGCGTCAAATCGATTGGTTGTAATAAGAGGAGGCGGGCGATCAGTCATAGCAGACTTGGAGGTGCTTGGTTGGCATTCGTCTACAGACTGGGCTGGTCGAGAGCTGAATGATGCTTTGGTCTCCACTTGCCCTGGTCCCAAGGGAGTGTAAGACACGACACGACGCTGTCGGGTCCTGACAGGGATCGTCGTCCAAGATGGAGGAGGGAGTGGCTCTGTTGGAGCGTAATGGTACGCCAGCAATTGCTGGAGGACAACTGGGAGGTTTGTCTGTGACAGTTCAGACTTACGGACGCTGGAGGGTGTCGGCGCGAGAGGAGCATTTAGCTGCTGGTTGCTAGGCGGAGGCACGGGGGTTTGGTGGCTTGTTAGACCCTCTAAGCATGGTAGCTTGAAAGTCAATGCGTCGGGTTGGGGGATGAATCGCTTGTAGATGGGGGGAGGGGGGTCATCCGTGGGGTGGGGTAAGAGTTTGGTCGCAGAGAACCAGGGTGGGAATTTTTCCCTACCTGCCTCAGTGCAGGGCACTGGGCCGGAAAGTGGAGAAGGAGATGTGAAATGCACTATACCGGTGGTGGATTGAATGGAATAAGGACACAAGTACAGCCACGCTATTGCGTCCCGAGAATGACGCGGCGAGAACCGCCCCCCAGACTGCACGTAGGCCACAAGCAGGTGATGCTCGACACGGCTCTCACGTGCTAGGTCGGGAACCGGCAAACCAATGTGTTGGTAATGGTTTTAGCCAGAGGTGGTCGTACACTGTGTTAACCAATAAATAAAAATAAAAACTCACTTCGTTGAAGCGCAGCCAGCCTCGACCTTGCTCTAAGAAGGGAACATCCAGTCTCTGAAGTTTTATAATAAATTTGTTATTACTGTGGATGAGTTATGTGCCTATGGCACAGACTTAATTGTCCTAGTAATTACACAAGAGTGTCAATCACGCCTAGTATTTAACGGCGCTGAGCGCCTGGCTTACTGCGGGAACTGCGTAGCTAGCTATGCTAGCCGGCACCAGCGGTAAACACGTCCATACGCGGCAACGAATGCGACTCGACTGGCCATTTCAAGTTGTTTTTTCCGCACATTGCACGACATTCGACAATGTCGGGAAGTATAATAGCTATGGAAATTAGAAACAATTTTGCAATGCACATTCTTGTATTGTTAATTGTTGTTTTTACACATTTATCTTTATCCCTCACATTGAACAATGACGATAGCAAAGATTACAAACGATAGCTTTGAGAACTTTTTGCCAAAACGTTCGTGGACATAGACGCGCTCGTTATTAACGCGTCACACAGAGCACAGAGCATGCACAGCACAGAGCACAGAGCACAAGCACAGAGCGTTTTCCTAATAAATACATTTTGGTGTATTATAATCACCTGTAGGGAACGCTGCAGATATGCGATGACTGTATAGAACAGCAGGACATACAGACAGGCATGTCTTTCCTCCGGGCACAGGACCTTCTCACAAGCCATGAAGAACAGGATCTGAGTCAGAATACATTGCTATGATGGTTTATATAATACTACTAGAATCACCTGTAGAGCGCTGCAGATATGCGATGACTGTATATAGAACAGCAGGACATACAGACAGGCGTGTCTTTCCTCCGGGCACAGGACCTTCTCACAAGCCATGAAGAACAGGATCTGTGTCAGAATACATTGCTATGATGGTTTATATAATACTACTAGAATCAACTGTAGAGCGCTGCAGATATGCGATGACTGTATAGAACAGCAGGATATACAGACAGGCATGTCTTTCCTCCGGGCACAGGACCTTCTCACAAGCCATGAAGAACAGGATCTGAGTCAGAATACATTGCTATGATGGTTTATAATACTACTAGAATCACCTGTAGAGCGCTGCAGATATGCGATGACTGTATAGAACAGCAGGACATACAGACAGGCGTGTCTTTCCTCCGGGCACAGGACCTTCTCACAAGCCATGAAGAACAGGATCTGAGTCAGAATACATTGCTATGATGGTTTATATAATACCACTAGAATCTCCTGTAGAGCGCTGCAGATATGCGATGACTGTATAGAACAGCAGGACATACAGACAGGCGTGTCTTTCCTCCGGGCACAGGACCTTCTCACAAGCCATGAAGAACAGGATCTGAGTCAGAATACATTGCTATGATGGTTATATAATACTACTAGAATCACCTGTAGAGCGCTGCAGATATGCGATGACTGTATAGAACAGCAGGACATACAGACAGACGTGTCTTTCCTCCGGGCACAGGACCTTCTCACAAGCCATGAATAACAGGATCTGAGTCAGAATACATTGCTATGATGGTTTATATCATACTACTAGAATCACCTGTAGAGCGCTGCAGATATGCGATGACTGTATATAGAACAGCAGGACATACAGACAGGCGTGTCTTTCCTCCGGGCACAGGACCTTCTCACAAGCCATGAAGAACAGGATCTGAGTCAGAATACATTGCTATGATGGTTTATATAATACTACTAGAATCACCTGTAGAGCGCTGCAGATATGCGATGACTGTATATAGAACAGCAGGACATACAGACAGGCGTGTCTTTCCTCCGGGCACAGGACCTTCTCACAAGCCATGAAGAACAGGATCTGAGTCAGAATACATTGCTATGATGGTTTATATAATACTACTAGAATCACCTGTAGAGCGCTGCAGATATGCGATGACTGTATAGAACAGCAGGACATACAGACATACGTGTCTTTCCTCCGGGCACAGGACCTTCTCACAAGCCATGAATAACAGGATCTGAGTCAGAATACATTGCTATGATGGTTATATAATACTACTAGAATCACCTGTAGAGCGCTGCAGATATGCGATGACTGTATATAGAACAGCAGGACATACAGACAGGCGTGTCTTTCCTCCGGGCACAGGACCTTCTCACAAGCCATGAAGAACAGGATCTGAGTCAGAATACATTGCTATGTTGGTTTATATAATACTACTAGAATCACCTGTAGAGCGCTGCAGATATGCGATGACTGTATAGAACAGCAGGATATACAGACAGGCGTGTCTTTCCTCCGGGCACAGGACCTTCTCACAAGCCATGAAGAACAGGATCTGAGTCAGAATACATTGCTATGTTGGTTTATATAATACTACTAGAATCACCTGTAGAGCGCTGCAGATATGCGATGACTGTATAGAACAGCAGGACATACAGACAGGCGTGTCTTTCCTCCGGGCACAGGACCTTCTCACAAGCCATGAAGAACAGGATCTGAGTCAGAATACATTGCTATGAGTGGTTTATATTATACTACTAGAATTAAAACACCAAGGTCATTAAGCGAAAGATACCTCTAAGTCAAAAACCGCAGAACAGTTTTATTTTTTAATTGTATCTCAAAATTGAAACACAAACGAAAATCTGAGAAATCATAGCGCTGTGGTTTGGTAGGCCCTACACAATGAATGATCAGTATGACTGTGTTAATTATTTCCTTAAACTACGAAGAAAATAAGTATCACAGTCATACTGTTTATCATGCTATAGATACATTTATCATTCAGTCTGTACGGCTTACCAAACCGCAGCGCTATGATTTCTCAGATTTTCGATTTGTGTTTCAATCATGAGATATAATAAAAAAAAAAATGAAAATTGTCTGCGGTTTTTGACGTAGAGGTAACCTTCGCCCTTAAAAGTGGTTGTAATAATGTGGAGGTGTAAAGATCACGTTGAGTTTTTTGGTCTGGTAGCTTCTACACAGAAAATGCTGAAATGTGGTAAAATCATCACCAGAAACTCAATGACAACATCGACAATACCCCAAAATTGCTTCCATTGTGGTGGCTTCCATTTTATTTTCATTGTTTGTCCATCAAAAAGTAATTTAAAAGTTATGTTTAAATAATGTTAAAGGAAACTAAACGGAAAATACCACAATAGAAATCCGCCCAGAACTAGAGCTAGTTACCAGGCTATTCCAGTTTTCATCGGGTGGCCGAATTACTTGACATTCTGGATTACAATATGGACCCACTTATCCATCGAGCTTACATCGAGCTCGACATAAGCTCGATACACTTACCGGACAGCGTTTTCACTGTCAACTGCTGACGCATAAATAAATAAATAAAAAATAAATTCACATTTAAAGTCTACCCACTCAGTAACAAAACTGATTTTCAGTGGGGGACTTTAACTAAGTGCAATTGGTTTGATAGGCGTGATTTTAGATCAATTTTAAATTTTTATATTGGGCAAAGAAAAATAAATAAAATACTACTTGATCATGATTTGGCAGATTTGCTCACCTAAATCTGAAGTAAAAAAGGTAAGAAGCCAATGGTTTTGACTTAAAGTCGATCCACTGTTTATCCAACTATTTGTCATTGTGCTACAAATCATGTTGAATATACACTTAAATATCATGTTTAATATTAGCGAAAAATAAAGTAGTTCCATCGACTACTTTTTTTAATATAAATATTTGAAATCCGTCGATTTCCCTATCCCCTACCATTGAAACGGTCAAAAATCATACACTTTCGAATATAAAGCATCGACTAAGTAGATACTAAACATTTGTCATTTTCTTTATTTTATACTCAATTTGAAGATAATTGAACGACAATTCTAAATATGTATGTATGAATACAATCTCTCGACTCGTTTTCGGTCAATATTGGCTTCACTACAAGAACATTTGATGGGAAATCGGGCGAGCCGTGAAACTATGGCAGCACTGCGTGCGATGACGTCATTTCTCTTTGAGCCCGCGTCCGCCTCACGTCAAAACATGAGCTGGCTGTCACATTTCCACGATGCGACGTGACTGGACGCTTTCTTATTTACATTTATTGTCGCTTATTTCCAATTAACATTTTGCGTCATACAAATAATGCACTCAATTCAAATTGAAGGCACAGTTAGAAACGGGAATATATCTGAATACGGTACGTGAGGCCTAGCCTAGGCCACCTTTATTTAGACTTAGGCCTAGGCCTATATTGCCTGATCCGAAATGAAATTCCTGTATTGTACGTCCGTAAACGCAAACATTTTCCCCAATGTAGATATGCTAAGTATAGTATGCCAGGAGGCATCTGTATAATATGAAAGAAAATATGCCAAGCCCTAAGGCCTCTCAAGGACGTTTTGTGATCATTTGACATGTGCAAGGCCTAGGCGTACCATTTTTGTAGCCTCCCTACACGCATTTGAAATAATTTACATCCATTGCATGCCTTCACATGTCCTAGATGGACTTAAGTTACTTGAGATCACTTCGTCAGGTAAACAATTGCACAAACAACATGATACGATACAAAATATACAATCCTATCATTTTCTTTTATCGTAATAAAACGTCCTCCGCTTCGTATTCCGTATTTTTTCGACGCCATTTTCACGATCTGACAATAACAATGTCTTTGCAGCGTTGCCAAATATATTGGAGGTTGGCAATACTTTGTCGATGAATATTAAAAACGAGTTTTTTGTTTCCTTGGCTTTGTAAATCAATTAAGATTTGTACCCATTATAAAGTCTATAATTTGTGAATGTGTTGTGGTGTAATTAAAGCCAAAAGCGAGATAAGAAGTTGACTACTATTTGGAGTTTTGATGAACTAATTTCGTTTTTAGGGATTGGCTATTCTGCAGTCAAACTAGTGTCTAGAATCATGCCATTATAAATAACTGCATTTTTGTGTAAATATTGGATTTTAAAATAGTATTCTTACTTGATTACTGAATATATTTTACATTTTATAGTAATTTAACATAATAATTGTCAAAGAAATAATTATTTGTGATTTTAAACAAATATTAAAATCATTGCTTGAAACTGGTAGTTTGATCAATGGAACGACTTTAAACTTTAAAGGCACACACAAAATAGAGGGCGTCAGTGCCTTGAAACCGAACGTTCACAGTAGTTAAGAATTTAGGTCGGTAATTTGCATGGAAATTCGCCAGGGTTCTCACTTTTGTATACTATTGATTTCCCCGGCTTTTCCAGGGACGTGGAAATCCTGCCACTCTAAATATTCAGCCCATATTTCCGTCTGTATCACACCTAACCTACTTTATCGCCAACGAACTTTCTTTATCGATTAACGATTACATTGGTAGTACAGAAGAACTTCGTTTATATAGGCTTCTCAGTAGTACATTACTTAAATGTGGCTCATAGTTTTCATAACCATATTAAAAAATACCTCATGCAAACTCAATTCAATTGGTAGATCTACACATCAATACCCTTTCGGGTCACATTCTTTAACATACATATATCTATTTTAAAGCAGTGGCTTTTTATGCTTGTAGGAAGTACATTTTGAACTGATTATGGGCCACCTCAAGGTGGCTGAAGGGTAATTGAAAAAATTCAAATAAAAGCACCAAAAAATCCGAAAACAATTTTTTGGGTAATTTTTTCCAATTTGTTTTTTTCTTTGAATTTTTCGAGATTTGAAATTTTTTTCGTAAAATTTTTCACAATCTGATTTTCTCTTCGCGTTTTTCGAAAAACTCGAAAGGCACTCGACGGAGCGGGGTTACGCGGCGGTTACCTCCTGCTTGGGCACGACGTTGTTCTCGCTGGGAGAGGCGACCACGTCCACGCACTTCCACAGACCGTAGGTTTTGCCGACGGTCGTCTGCCACAGCCTTAGGGTCCCGTCCTCGGACCCGCTCGCGTACAACTCACCGTCCGGCGAGAAGCTCACGCAGTGGATGGGACCAAAGTGGCCCTTGAACGACTCTATTTCTGTCCCGGTCGTGTAGTCAAACTTGTACATCTTGAGGTCTTCGCCGGCGCAGATGAAGATGGACTTGTTCGGATGGAGCGACGCTGAGTTGACCTGAGTCGGCACCGGGAACTCTCGGATCTTCTCCAGTGTGGTGGCGTCCCAGAAGCTGACGACGTTGCCGTGGGCGACGGTGAGCGTTGATTCGTCTCGCGACAGCTCCATGCTGCTCGGGACCGCGCCAAACTCCAGCTTCTGGACCTCCTGGCCAGTCGCTCGGTCCCACACTCGCAGCGTCTTGTCGTCGGCGCACGTGACCAGGTGGGAGTCTTCCCGGATGAATATCACCTGTCGAATGCCTGACGTGTGGCCGGAGAACACCTGCGGACTGGCTTCAGGTTTGTTGAGATCAAAGACTCGTACAAGCTTCTCATTGCTTCCAGTTGCAAACAACGAGCTGTCGGAAGAGAAGTTGACACTTTTGACAATGTGGTTATGTTGAAACGAGTGTACTTCCTCCCCGGTAACGGCATCCCAGACCTTTGCATTAAAATCTGCAGCCCCTGTGGCCGCTCTCGTGGCTTCCCGATTCAAGGCAACTCCCCAAACTGCTCCTTTGTGTCCTTCAAATGTCCCAATCCAATCTCCTGTATCACCTTGTCTCAACATTGGTTTCCCATCTTTGCATGCTGAGATCAGGAAGTAACCACATTCGTTTATATCACTAAAAGCTAAATGTACTACTGGTCTAGTGTGTCCACTGCAAGTCAGAGGTGTCTGTCTTAGGTTTGCCATTTTTAAATAAGAACTACTACACTAATATTGAATTAAAAGGATAAATCTGCAGCAAAATGCAAACTGCTGCGTGCCGTCCGTTAATAAACGCTCATAATTTGCCCCTAAGACAGAAAATTCGGGATGCACAACACGATTACATCTTGTTGTTGCCTTTTCATTTTATCAATTACATCGTTTTAATGAAGATAAAAAATAACGAAGTAACCATTTTTTTTTTTAGAAAATGTTTGGCCGGTTCTCTGAATGAAGGAAGTATAAACGTTTACGTTACCTGGTTTGTTGTGGTGTGGATCGAATCTATCTCGTAGAAGGAATTGTGGCACCACTGTACAACGATCTTCACTTGCCTCGCCCAATATCGGACAGTCTCCGGCTTCAGGAACTGTCTGTAACAAGTGATGTGTTGTGCTCCGGTTTACAACATTGAAGACAGAAGGCTCAAAGTCTTAGGTTGGAATTCATAGTCGGCCCCTACACCTAGGGGCACCCATTGTTGCTATGGATTTGTTTCGTTGATGGGAAATAACATGGAAACAACTGTTACCTTGGTAACAATGGGCGCCCCTAGGTGTAGGGGCCGACTATGAATTCCAACCTCAGTCGCTCTACAGCAACTTTGGGGTCGGGGACTTCACAGATGAGTGAGGCTTGGCCAACCAGATGTGAGTATTGATAAAAAAAAAGTCGCCCGTTGATTGGCTCCGACACGCCCATCTGTGACGTCTCCAGGACAAAAATTGCTGAGGAGCGACTTTACACAATATTTTGTTATTCTTCCGAATCGGGGCATCGAACCGAAATTACTGATATTTTGATTCATAACGATAATAACGGTGTTTCGATTTTTGTTTTGCGCCGGTTTCCGTTACGACCCAGTGAAAGTGAACAAATGTAATAGTAGACCAAATACATAATCATGATAATGATCTATTATCATATTCCGCAGCGTTCTTATCGTGGTGCGCAGGTTTGCGTGCTTTGATGGTTCCGAGAGCTTCGTAAGATGTTTCCCTGTATCACAAACTTCTTTATCGACTCCGACTGCGAACAGTGCCTCGCTGCTTTGTATCTTACTGCTGACTTTATAATGTACATGTAATTTCACAACTCATCATAAAAACTACAAACTACAAAAATGCGTCGCCAATAAAAACCTGTCTCAACCGCTTTAGGTCATGTCGACCTACCTGTGGAACGTCCGATAAACGTCGGTTCAAATTACAAGTGCTTTAAAATTGTCAAAAGATAATCCAAAATATGTCACCTTCCAGAGAATTAAGTGTTCTTTCTTGTGATAGTTTCTTCGTTCCAATGGATATTTCCGTTTTTCAAATTAACTTATTTATCTTTTGAAATGTGTTTTTTCAACACACACAATTATACGTTATTGGAAAACGGAAACATTTATTATTTGTAACCCACAAAATTAATAAGAAATAGCATTAATATCTAGGCTAGGGAGAGATCACAATATTTTGGTTTACTTTCTGACAATTTTAAAACATGTTAAAGGAATATTCAGGCAAGAAACTAAAAAATCATATGTATTCCCATCTATGAGAAATATAGAGTAAAAAAAGTTCCAACCCCGAAGAGAAAATATGGAAAAAAAGTTAACGATATCACGTAATTCTGGCTAGTTTCTAAACAATTTATTTTCTTATGGGGAATTAGCATGTACGTGATCGCCAGGTTGCAGTAATAGCCGAATAAAAACATAACTTGAGAAAAGTATTCATCTAAAGTTACATATTAATCAAACTAAAGAACTCCTGCGTTCATATCAAAAGGACATCATTTGTATCTGCTCTACTTTGTCTTGTTTTCCTAGAGTGAAAATCATGTACATGGTATTTCCCATCACAAAAATTTTTGTTGGGCAACTAGCCCAAATTATACGATTTCGTTATTATTTTTCCTTCTTTCAGTTTGGGATAGGAACTTTTTTTATACTTACTTATCATTATTTCTCATGAACACAAATACATAAGATTTTGTTTCAGTTTTTGACCTGAATATTCCTCTAAAGCAATTGTAACCTACCGATATCGGTAATCCGCCGTGTAGGTAGACAATGGACATTGCTATGCCATGGGTGGGAGTCACCCTGTATACTGGCCACGCCGAAAGAAGCAAGGTGCTGTCGTCACGGATTATGTAACAGTGAAGTGAAGCATGTGACACAGCATTGAGATACAGATTGAAGGAATAGAGCGCCACCGCTGAGGTGTCTTTTGTGACCGGCTCCAACCTGTCGCAACCTTCGTCTTCTGTCGCAATTTATAGAATACATTTTATTTCCGAACAACAAGTCTTTCGTAAATCGTATTAATATCCTGGTTGCATGTTGTTCGTGGCTAAAATAATGTGGATTATGAGACTTTTTGATTTTTTGTCCTACTATGAAAACAACTGATTCCATTCACCAGATTGTCCTACGATGAAAACAACTGATTCCATTCACCAGATTGTCCTACGATGAAAACAACTGATTCCATTCACCAGATTATCCTACGATGAAAACAACTGATTCCATTCACCAGATTGTCCTACGATGAAAACAACTGATTTCATTCACCAGATTGTCCTACGATGAAAACAACTGATTTCATTCACCAGATTGTCCTACGATGAAAACAACTGATTCCATTCACCAGATTCTCCTACGATGAAAACAACTGATTCCATTCACCAGATTGTCCTACGATGAAAACAACTGATTTCATTCACCAGATTGTCCTACGATGAAAACAACTGATTCCATTCACCAGATTGTCCTACGATGAAAACAACTGATTCCATTCACCAGATTGTCCTACGATGAAAACAACTGATTTCATTCACCAGATTGTCCTACGATGAAAACAACTGATTCCATTCACCAGATCGAATCAGTTGTTTTCATCACATCACAAACAATTAGCCGACTGGAATGAGTTGTTTTCATTGTAGGACATAAACTCAAAAAGTATGATGATCAATATTTACCCACGAACAATATACAGCAATAAAATCGATGTGATTTACCAGAAATGTGTTTAGAAATCACATGTATGTGGTGACCGCAAGCCAAAAGAAAAGGGTTGAATGGCTCATGGGCTGAGCTGTCGACTGCCAGTGACCGGGGGCAGGCTCGAGTCGGTCGGTCACAATAGGTGTAGGGGGCGTCACTTCACTATTACATAATCCGTGACGACAACACCTCGCGTGTTACGGCGTGGCTACTATACCTTGCTAGGTCGTCGCCTGACGCACCTCAGTTTACCAACGAGCGCCTTCATAGTGTAGTAACCGGCCGCCAGGGGCACCGCTACTCCCACGTACAGCAGCGTCACGACTGTCAGCGTCGCTGCGCTCACCGTCTGCGCTGCGCAGGGCAGCACGAGCAGCAGGGCCAGAAGGCAGCCTGGAAGAAAACACGACCTGCTAGTTGCATGAAGAGCAAATTTTTTTTTAAATTGTTTTTATTTTTTTACTTCTTACATTCAGTACCGTTACATTACATACAAGACTTTTAAGTGCACAAAACAAGTTACTGAAATACCCACAAAAGCTGGGAGCTCGTGTGTGAGAATGGAGGTTTATAAACTAATAAACTTACTATATATGGGAGTCATATGCATATATCGTAGGGCAACGACGAGTAGGCCTAAACTTCACACTCGAGCCGATTGCCGAAGGTGGTTTAAACAATAGGGAAGGCTCATGAAAAATAAATATTCCTCAAAGTACCTAAAAACGGAAGGCCATTATCTAAAAATACGGGCTACATAATTTTTATATCTAAAAAGTGTATATTTCCAATTCTATTAGCATTTAAAGTTTGAAATTTGGAACTTCCCGCTCCGTAATTGAAAAACGGCTCGTGACGTCATAACTCTTGTCAACAACTGCCTCCTTAAAGTATTCTTAATAATATCAAGGATATAAAGTTGGACATTTTACAATATCTAGGATGCAGTGACTTTACAACAATGTCTTTTATGCCACTGTTTTCTTCAGAAAATACATTTTGATACAGTATTTACCAAAACGTGTCTACAATAATGCAATTATTTAACATATTGTTGTAAATTAATGTTAAGCAGTGTTTATTTACTAACTAAAAATAAACGTTGGTTCAGTTAAAGTCTTATGAGAGCAATAATCTACTAAATTGTGGGATTTCAGTACTATTTGTATGATATAAAATGATTGTTAACAGAGTTATGACGTCAGAACCTTTTAATCACGAGCAAGATGGCGCAGGTCCGTTTCTGAGCGTGTTTTGACAGCAATATATTTGACGTGCTGTTAAAGCGATATTAATGCACCTTTCGAGCCGAAACCAATTAGTTCCCGTTTATTTTAACTTGAGGTAACCAGTAAGCAAATAAAACAAATGTGTGAGCCTTCCCTATTGGCCCAACGTTTCTCATACTTACAAGATAGCAGAGTCCAACTGTACCAACTTATGTTTCTTATGTTTCTAGTCCGTTCATGTATATATTTGGGATAATTTACGGCCTTCTGTTGGTTACCTAGAACGGTGGCCGTGGCCAGTGGCGTATCCAAGGGGGGGGTTATGGGGTTCAAACCCCCCCCATGCCCAAAAAAAAAATACATGCGGAGAGAAGGAAGGAAAGGAGGAGGGAAGAGGAAATTACTATTTTGATTATTGTTTAATAACATACTCAACCGTTAAATCATACGACTTTGGGCTCTTGGTCGTCAGGAAGAGCTGCCTTTAGGACCTATTGACTTCCGGGGACTATCGGGAAGGAAGTTTGAGGAATTGGATAAGTTGGAGGAATATATTTTAAAATGCTAATGGGTGCTAGGGGTCAGGGGGTACTCTTCTCTCTCCTCTGACGATTGGCACTGTGTATAAGAAACTACATTGAATCCTAAATATATTGAATCTTCTTATACCCTATGCCAAATACACCCCGGGTTTTGTAAATTGTATTTCAATGCAAGTTTGTCTTTATAAAAGGTGTATCTATTGTATTTTTAGTTCTAATGAAAGAACACATGAATTAACAGAACTTAATGATAAAACAATTTGTCAAAACATTAACCAATAGCTTTTTGCATATTTATAAGCTGGCTACAAACAGAAATTAACGCAAATCAGTGCTAAAACATTCGTCAAAAACGTGTAAAATTTATAGACATTACCACAAAATACAACACTACCAGTTACGAGGAGACTTGCCAACAATTAAAAAAAAAATATAGGAAAGATATTTATTTTTGCAGTAATTTTGTTGTTCTGTGACTGTTTTTTTCATTTTCTTTGTAGTCATTCTTACATTCTCTAAAAACCTATTCTATGACATTTCTTATTCTGAAACGTGTTTCCAGGCGTTTAAAACGTCATAAATGAAGAAAAAAAATTTCGCCTTCGGCGAATTGGCCTCCGGCGGCTGGGGCTTTCGCCCCAGACCCCTGCCTGCTTGGGATGTTCGACCCCCCCCATTGTCAATTCCTGGATACGCCACTGGCCGTGGCTAATTAGACTTGTGCACTCAACTCAGCGGAGGCCTCCTTTAGGAATGTGTGAAGGAACGGCAGGAATCCGTTGGTTTTCTTTGAATTAGCGTGAATGAAGGGGACAGTAGACAAGGATCTGAGGTCAGTGTGCGAATACTTATGTCGGGTTCTTTATTGGATAGGCCTACCGCTATATCATTCGCTAGTTCAGGACCGTGGGGATTTTAAATAGTGTTCTCGTTTGGAAAATAAAACGATCTGCATCTTCAAATCCCAGGAACATAATAATATACGTTATGAAGTAACTTATAGTTTGTTTTTTCTATTTAGTTAAAAAGTTCAAACAATTTTCCCATTGTAATGAAATATTACGTCATTGTGAGGTAAACGATAATTGGCTGTTTATGAATGAACTTATTTACAACACACATATAATTCATTGGTATCAATCTCTCCACCAATCTCTTCATCAATCTTTATGCATTTGAAATTTTTAAATATTTCCGGATTTCTATAAAAATCACGTGCTAAATATTTAACATTGTGTTTTGTGTGAAGTTATAATTTTAATTGTTACCTAAATTATCTTTGAATAGGATCATAACTTAAATAATCTTCAAAGACTTGAAAACTGTTCATTTCAACAACGCTAAGCCCCGCGCTTCCCGCCATAATAATGTGTGCAATTTCCAACTAATTCTTTGAATGTAAATATTTTCCCAAATTTGATTAAATTTAAAAAAATGTATAATTTTTTGATTAAATTAAATATATGCACAAAATGAAATCTCACTAGTAGAATAGAAATGAAAAGGTAGGAGGGTTCCTCATTGCGCCTCGATATAAAATACTTTTTACTCGATAAGAGGCTGCACACGCCTGATCTAATTTAATATCGATCTAATTTGCAATTCATATCGATATCTGCAGAAGCAGAAGTTTATGCTATTAACGATAAACGCGATTTTCTTAGAAAATGTTTTATGACTACAGATGTGGACGTTTTAGGTCCAGTCTGAAAATTACATTTGTTTTCGCGCGAATTTCCGCGATTTTTAAGTATAGCCGCGATTTGAGCGATTCTACCAATTATTCACGAATAACGTTGTAATAAAATAAATTAATAACAAATTTGCGATTTACTGTCCAATTTTTACGTTTTTGTGTCAACACTTACGTCACGGCCGAACGCCGTCCTCGGCAACGCACTGCAATTTAGAGACATAGATTAAGGAAACTAGTGTGAGTAGGCTGTAGGCCTACAATAAGTGTTCACTGTTTTACGTAGGCATACTCAGTGATCCATTGATTAGTTAATGTGTTTATAGTTGTGCTATGATCTAATAAATGTAGGTTGATACATATTTGTGTTCTAATTTTTAGCCTATGCATTTTCCATTGTCCCAAAGTAGCCAAAAATAGAAAAAAATTAACACCGCTATAAAAACGATTTTTTCCAAAATATTCAACACCAATTCACCACCTTTTTAAATCTTAAAAACGAAATATTCAAAAAATTTCACCATAAACTCCTGCCTCTGGATATCTGTCAACTCCCCAACTCGCAAATAACTTTCACGCGCACACAAGCCCTGGTTTGGCAACATGGGGCAACGTACATCAGTCGTGTGAATCTCTCTTTAATGAAATATATCAGGGATATCCGGATATGCTTCACGTGCGCCAATCATATTGTAATATACGTTACCTAACTGGACAAATAAATGATTATTATCACGATTATCCTCGTTGAGCTCACCTGCGGTTGCATGCCGGTTGTCCAACTGCCGCGCCGCCGCTCGACATCTGTGCGGATCGCCAACCATGCGGCTGAAAACGGTAGTAATTATCTTCACCAATCACCATTGCTTTGATTGAACGAGATAAAGTATGCTGTATTCACTATTCTACTGCGTTATAGTGTAAATAAATCCATAAATAAAAAATAAAACAAAATTGTATTTATTGTCTTTATACCCACTCAGTAACAATTGAAATTATTTTCGGTAGGGGACAATTCTGTTTATTATGTGCTGTTGATAATGTGCTTTGTCGGTATGACTGTTATATTATATTATACATCAGGACATCTTAGTGATATAGATCATGCCTATGCCGTACTGCAAACTCATGAAGATATAATATCTAGTAAAAATATACTATAAATAAAATATGCATGTGTAACAAAATTATCTTTGAATGGGATCTTAATAATTGTTTCTTAAATAATCTTCAAAAACTTGAAAATTGTTAATTTCACATTTCATTTCACTAAAACGCTATGCCCCGTGCTTTTGTGCTTAGGAATAAGTAAACGGTAACTTTGGAGCCGTCCTAGCTATACGATGCACTTAAATTCTGAAAATTGACATGTCGATCTTTGATTGGTTATCGCTCACTCGTCGATGGTGTTCGGAGCCTACATGGTTGGTTAAGTCGCTTCAAATTAAAGTCCCCCCACTGAGAATCAGTCTTGTTACTAACTGGGTAGACACTAAATGTAAATTTACTTATTTATTTACTATAATATACATTAATTGATTTGTGAATGTGTAATAAGACCAAGCGATGATATATCTTGTTAGGAACCAATTAGGAGTTAGGCATCTTTGTGAATCCAGGCCCAATACCATAGGGATAGATAAGTTTAACATTTTAAATCAATATTTGCACCGTAGTATTAATTATTGTTATTGTTTTATAGGACACAAAACACCAAATATAATGGCATTCATTAATTTGAACAATAAGTTATAATATGGCAAATACACTTATTGGGTTAGAATAAAACTAGATACAAATATTTCTCATAGTTTACTGTATAACCAGCACTAATCCATTTTGAAGTTATCTTATTTTAGTTGTAAATTTAAAATATATTCTCAAACGTCATAACAAAACATGTTTGTCATGTAAGATTGTGTTTGTTATAAATACGTGTTATGTGTAATTATTATAGATGGGTTATATGTAAGTGTTAACAGAAGTGTTTGTAATAAGAAGAATACATATCTACATATTTTTTGTATTTCTTATATCTTGTTCCAACAAAGTGTATTCCAGATTTGTCTGTCTCATACAGTCTGACCATCACACAGCGTCTCTCTTCAAATTATGTCATGACTGTTAAATAATTTTGAACGCACAAATAAAAAATTAAATACATGAGCATATGAAACAATATGAAAAAAAATCATTTACAAAACCTGTAACATAAAAATAAAATATAATTACAATAAATATATTATTATTAATATTTTTTTGTAGTAATCCGTTAAGGTGCACACCAGCTTTCACCTGATGTACCTCTCTTCATGACTAACTAGGTAATTATTAGGGTATTTGGATAACTGGGAAGGAATGTCCGAGGGTTGATAGTAGGACTAGATCCCAGCATTCGCCTTTACGACTAAGGAAAACTTTGGAAAAAACCTTCAGTCAGGACTGCCGGTGGCCGGAATCGAACCGGGGACCTCCCGAATTAGAGCTTGCGTCTTACCGCTGAGCCACCTCTAACGGTTATTAACGTATGAGTACGCACATGTACATGCGTGCGTGTTTGTGAGAATGTAAAACTGTGCCACAAATCATCGTTAAATATGTAGTGTTAGTAAAGATACACATTCAAATTATTTATATATTAGGCCTAAGATCTACGGAATCATGCATCATTAATTTTAGGTATTTTAGATCCCAATTCATGTACTGTATTGAATTGTTTATAAAAATTCATCTTAAATGTCTGGATAAACATACCAGGTGGTTCATATAGTTTGCTTACTGCCCGTTCTACACTGTACAATATAATAGGTCTTATACATACCCGTCAACAAGCCGTGTAGATGTGATACAAATGTATTGTGTGTATCACTTGTACACTGTTATAGATGGGCAGTTAATCGTCCAATGTAGAAGCGGCATAACACACCGATATATTGACACAGACGTGTTTGTTTTCAACATGTTGGACTTACCTATGAAGCTGCCTGACAATAACAAGATCACATCGGCCACACAATGACAGGGGGGGGGGGGGGGCGACGTGAAACAGCTGATCGAGTTGGCCGACCCGGGCGAGCCGAGAGCAAAAATATCTCTCCAAGGTCACTGACGCCTCGCGAAGCACGGGACTCGAGCCCAGGTCTGCGTGTGTTACACTGAAGTGACGCGACGCCGCGTTGTCATCGCCACGCACGGGACTCGAGCCCAGGCCTGCGTGTGTTACACTAACGCGTCGCGACGACGCGTTGTCATCGCCACGCACGGGACTCGAGCCCAGGCCTGCGTGTGTAACACTGAAGTGTCGCGACACCGCGTTGTCATCGCGACGCACGGGACTCGAGCCCAGGTCTGCGTGTGTTGTAGTCGATTTACAGCTACGCGTGGCGAGCGAAGCGAAGGCGCGAGCTCCAATCAGTGGCCGAGTTTGCGTGAAACTATTAACTTCTTTGCATGAAACTCGGCAGCTGATTGGAGCTCGCGCCCTCGCTTCGCTTGCAACGCGTAGCTGTAAACGTAGCATTACACTGAAGTGTCGCGACGCCGCGTTGTCATCCTTACGCACGGGACTCGAGCCCAGGTCTGCGTGTGTTACACTGAAGTGTCGCGACGCCACGTTGTCATCGTGACGCACAGGGCTAGAACCAAGGCCTGCGTGTTTTTTTCTTTTGATTTATTTTTTCAAGCCTCCATTTATCAAAATCTAAAATTGCATACAAAATAAAAATATAAAAACAAAATGTTCAAAGTAAAAAATATTTTGGGAAGTTTTGCGACTTGTTCAACTGGGATTTGGGAGGTCTTCCTTTGAAAGGTTGGTTATTACAATAGTCGATGGACGGCTCAGTCACAAGTCCCAACCTTCGGCACCATGACGGCTGGTTGCCATTTTGTTAGCAATGAGAAGATGTGTTCGGCGAAGATCACAAAACGCACCGAAAGAAGATTTTGGTTTCCACTTTCCTGGAAGTTAACGATCAAGAACCTTGGAGCTTTGCTTGGAGACATAAATATTATGTTGAGTCTTGACTGTTGACACTAATCTGATAATTACACCGCAGTCAGAACACGAGCAAACCCCACCCTCGAACGTAAAGGAAACTTTTGTGGCGAATGAGTAATGACCATGCACTGTTACTTTTATGTCAGTCGCGTTTCAGCTTCCGTTTCGTAGATATGGGTAGGAGAAAAGAAAATGTGTTCCGCAAGTTTTTTTAAATTGAACACAAATTCGATTACTTGTGTATTTCCGTGAGAATGGAGGTGCATTATGGGCATTCAAGGCAGGTAAGCATAACAGTAGGTCTAAAGGTGATACGATAACAGTATTAAAAAAAACAATTAATTGTATTTTTTGAGCTATTTCCTCACTTTGAAAATGTCAAATAAAAACAGTACTGAACTGGTTCAAACCGGTTTAATTAAACCGGTTCGAATTGAACCGTTACTCGAATTTGATCGAACCGAACCGAAAACCGAACCGAAATTAAAATATTTTCGGTTCGATCCTCTGGTGTCAATGCCTGATTGCAGAGGCCAGTGCTATGACGGAGGAGCAAACGTTGGGTATTCGCAACAGTGTACAGCGAGCGTCTCCATTAGACCTTTATTAGACCTATCTAGTGGACTTTGGACCTTTATGGCACTCGTTCTGTTTGCTGATTTGTTTTTTGTTTTATTTTTTGTCTGTCGGTCGAACGGAAAGTCCGATCAACTTGAAATTTTGACCATCCAAGAGTCTCGATGCGGATTGAAGGTGTATATTTTTGTGGCAAACTCGTTATAAAAGTTAAAAAGTTACACTATAGTTACTGTCAAATATTTTTCTGAAACAAAATGGTGGTAAAATGTGAGGTAGCCATATTTTTTCAAACAACATTCCAAACACAACTAATCTAATAAGTATTGGCAAAGTTACACAAAAGTTACTCGAATTTTTTTTTTCTGAAACACAGTTACGGCAAAATGTGAGGTGGCTATTATATAGTAACTAAACTTTTGTCAAGTCACGATTATACTAATTTAAACACAATCTTATACGTATTATAGGCCGAAATTACATTTCCATTGCTGTCGATTGATATTTGGGCTTAACGTTTAATGTTAGTAACGGTCCGTGTGTCAGCTCGTTGGTCCAGTACAGTGGAGTTCCGCGGGAGTTTACACTACCCTTTTAGGTAGTTTTCTTGGTACACCCCTAGAGCAAAGTCCAGTCGAGCAATATCTCCCTTCAAATTCGAGCAAAGGACGAGGAATTCAGATGACTGAATACACTCATCACATTCTTCAAGGCGATGAGGTCCGATCGTTCCACTTATCTTTCAACGTATCTATGGGTGTACAAAACGGGGGTAAAATGGTGTGGCCATGGTATAAACTCCCGCGGAACTCTACTGTAGGTGGCTCGTTGGTCCAGTAGGTGGCTCATTGGACCAGTGGGTGGCTCGTTGGTCCAGTAGGTGGCTCATTGGCCCAGTGGGTGGCTCGTTGGTCCAGTGGTTAACATCTCTGCTTCCAATGTAGAAGGGCCCGGGTTCAATTCAAATTCCGCGTCAGGCAAAAGTTTTTTTATTTCTAATATGGATTCAATTCCATCACTTGGAGCCATCCTAGCAACGATGCACTAAATAAATTCAAAGTTGTTCTGAATCGGCCTTGTTGATTCTGGCATTTGTTCACACTGTCCAATCACTGATTCATGATTGATTGATTGATTAATGGGGCTTAACGTCTCATATTTATGCAACGATGGCTAATCGAGACGATGAGCGGGTGATAATGAAGATGAGAAAGATGATGTTTCATATTTGAAATATAGATCTTTGATTGGTTATCGCTCACTCGTCGATGGTGTTCGGAGTCTACAGGGTTGGATAGTCGCTTTAAATTAAAGTCCCCCACTGAAAATCAGTTTCGTTACTGAGTGGGTAGACTCTAAATGTAAATGTATTTTAGACCACATTTTTTTTTTTTCAACACTATAGGCCTACGGAATGACAACGAAAATTCTTAGCCATGCACATAGCACAACATTCAACAATGTCGGGAAGTATAATAGCTATGGAAATTAGAAACGTGTTTGCAATGCGCTTTCTTGAATTGTTGTTATAGTCCTTTGCATAACGAGAATGACGGTATAAAATTTGGGTCAAAGAGTGACATATATCAAATAAAAGCTTGAAACGAGCACTTTTCAATAAACCATGATATAACACTGGCAAATCCGGCTTTCTATGTCAAAACTAGGGTCAAAGGTGAAATTCGTAATTTTTTTAATAATGTTTAGTTAAATAATGAAAAATGTTTGCAAGGTTAAACGTTCATTGTTTGTAAGCTAAATGTATTATATTTCTTTAAAACAATTAAAGTACCCACTTAACCTTTCTTTGACCTTGATTGGGGTCACTTTCCTCAAAATGGGTACCTAGTTTGAAACATTTTCTTCGATTTATAAGCCAATATTCATAATATCAACGTACTTACTATAAATACGTTAAAATGAATAGTTCTTGTTGTTATCACAATGCTTGTACGGTATTCATTCAAAATGGCGTTCAAAGATCAATAGGTATCGTCAAACTAGGTCTTGTAACTAAAATATTACTTGTGGGTAGTCTACAGATGTAGAATTTTTATTGCAATTACAATAACGAATAATAATACTGTCTTAATCGTAAGATAATATAATAATCATATAACTTATAAACTAATAAGTTTATTACTGAATTTCTATCAAATGTCTTCAGCAATCAGGGTATTATTGAATGGGTGTGCTACTAAAACAAAATTCATTTTTAAAAAAGAGCATGGCCATGTTCAGGTACGTGATATGATAGTGTGATATGATATCTACCTTAGCAGTCACTGTCTAGTCGTCAAATCAATCAAAAGTAAAGTCAAAATCAATCATAATTAAAGATTAATCACCATCATCCTTCTGACTCACTGGAATTCTCATGCTGGGTATACCGATATTTGTACAATCGTTCAGCTTACAAGAGTGGGTACACTTCAGTTGATTGGCCAGACACTCACAGGTAAGCATCTTGCAAACACGGTAACAGTTTCAGAATAGGAGATCCATGACGGTCAAAGGTGCTGGAGTTCCAACCATCCGGTCGATGCTCAGATCTTGTTCTGCCGTGGTTTGCGATCCATCAAGTCACATGGATTAGGAACACCAGGGTTGGCTTGCGAACAACGTATCTAGATCGAGGTTTGGTTGAAAGCTTACAAACGCCAGATATGAAGTAGTAGACAATCGTTACAAGGTCTTCTTCTTCTTCTCTTATGCCCGCAATTGGTCTATTCGGCCATCATGCGTTGTCGTGCTAACCAATAGAGACAGGACTCCCTCTGTACATATGTCATTACAAGTGTCGTTACAAGGTGGTAGCTTATTAGACTTGATATCACCACACCTACTTCTATAAAGCTCGATTATGATTGATTTTGACCTTGGTTTTGATTAATTGACGACTAGACAGTGACTGCTAAGGTAGATATGGTATCATACAATCATATCGGAGCGGAGCGTTTTCCTAGTATAACAAATCTCATACTGTGCTACCAATGACGTTCAGCGCCAAGTATTCATTCTCAAATTCTGAACAACTCAGGCTATTTTATCCAGGGTCTCCAGAACGGTTACTTGAAAACAGTACCTTCCGCCCAAGATGAATGTCGGAGGTGAAAATATTCCCCTGGGGAACCCCGACCTGTACTCGGACACCCACTACGAGGCGGTCAACGGTTCACGCACCGAGGCGTATGACCTGGTCACAGACACCGTATCGCCGTTCCATCGAGCGCTGTTCCCCCTGCTGTTGCGCGCCGGCTTCCTGCTCATCCAGCTGGGTTCAATACCGATGAGGGACACCAACCTGATCCTGCTACACAACATGTTCGAGTTGTCGATCGCCACCGTCTCGTACGGCGTCGTCGGCTTCATGTTCGCGTACGGCAAGGACGCGGGTCACGTGATCGGCTCGTCTCGTTGGATCAGCTCGTACGACACCAACATGAACGACGCGCTCACCGGCTGGTCGGCCGTCATCAACGCGACGGGAAGATATTCACGACGATGGTCGCCGGTCGCATCCACCTGCTCGGCTATCTCGTCGTAATCGTCGTGAAGGCCGTCGACCCCGTCGTCATCCACTGGATATGGACACGCGACGGCTTCAGGCACGACTTCGAGCTACGCGACGTGGCCGTGTCGTACAGGGACGTGGCGGGCTGCGCCGTCGTTCACGTGTTTGCCGGTTGTGTCGCGTTGATCGGCGTCTTCGCCCTGGGTAGACGGCTGATGCGTCTCAAGGACATACACCAGTCGTCGCTGCCACCCAGCGCGCCGGCCACCAGTTTCCTCGGCTACTTCCTCGTCATCGTCGGCCTCATCTCCCTCTGCATGCCCAACACCTTCTACCAAGAGTACCACGAACCAGACAACTATGCCGGCCGGATTCTGGTGGACAACATTCTGGCTATGGCGGGCGGAATGTTATCGGTGTGCCTGATTCAGTTCGCGATGGAGAAGGACAGGTTTGACTATTGAACTATGTTGCGGTGTATGCAAGGTGCGATCGCAGGCATCGTCATCATTTCGGCGGGCCCGGACTGTTACACGCCGGTAGTCGCGTTGCTGTTGGGCATGGGTGCCGGTATCGTGCACTATTTCGTCGCGCGAGGGTTGTTCAGTGCACCGCTAGAGGACAATTGCAACATAGTATCCATCCACTTTGTGTGCGGCCTGATCGGTACGCTGTTGCCGCCCATCTTTGGCGACACGCCCGGCTTTGCGTTTGACTCGAACTCGGCCCTACGGGTGGTCGTCCTGAACGTGTGCTGGCAAGCGTTGTGCGACGGCATATTACTGCTCACGTTCTTCCTGGTGTTCGTACCGCTCTTCCTGTTGTTGTACGTGGTCGGGTTCGTCCACAACCTGAGCGACGAGTTGGATCACAGACGCGCGCAGACGGTCCTGGCCAGAGGTCCTGATAGGTCCATGACGCAGAGACTGTTCAAGCCGGGAGACTCTCCACGACTCATCACGCCAGGCAACGAGTCCAAGGACGAGGCGAGACAACGGGATCTACTCAAACCCGTCTCCAAGGTCAACTTCTCGAATGTCGATCCTCGATCTGTCGGTAATCCGTCCTACGTGTCGATGAAACAGGACCCGGGACAACGGAAACCACCGTTGCAGACGTACAGAGTAGAGGTGGAGACGTCGCGACCCCCGCTCGCCGACTCGCCGACTCCAAGACGGGGACTACGCGAGAGAATCATCCAAGAAGAGCAGCAAGGAACAACTCAAGGACACGGACGTGAAGATGTCGATGGACGGAATCGACATCGAGAATGACAACATCCAGAATGTTCCCTACGGCGAACCCGCTTGGTTAGACTCGAGCAAATACAATATGGCTCAAAACGAATCGGTCAGACCTGACGGTGACAACATCGCATTCGGACACGATAGTTGGCCGATGAGAAGCCAACCTGAGGGAATCAGGTCTTTGGATGGTGATCTAAACATTCGTCGCAAGACGGACAAAGACATTGATCAGAATGTTCAGGCGTTTTCCCATCGCGACAACCTTCGCACGGACACGTTAGTCAAGACGCCAAAAGTGGGCACACGCTTCACGGCATTTAAACACTACATAGACAATACCTCGTTGACACTGGCGAGGACGGTTCTCAGAGTGTGCAGAACGTATCGTTTGGAAATATCTCGAACAGGGATCACAGTCTGTACGAGAATGACGAGACACGATTGGACGTTTCGGACAGTGCTCACGTCGTACAGATCGACGACGATACTCACATTGATGATGACGGTGTCCGTGACGAGGACAGTTTTCACACTGTCTACGAGTGCAGAGGACATCAGAGCTCAGTTCGGTAATAATAACGAAACGAAAAGTCAAGAGAATGTTTCAAGTGGTGACAGTTTGCTGAATGGTGCATCGGACATTGGCTTGAGCTTCACAGAAAGTAGTAAGATGCTCACTGAAACTAGGAACCAGGAGAAATGTCTTTCTGGTTTGTTTAACCAAGGGGAATACATACTGGATCAAGAATCTTCACAAACCAGCAACATCTCCTTCGAATAACACACTAGACGGTCAGAATTTCACCACTGCTTTTTTGTTTTGTTTATGTTTGTTTTTTCACAACCTACTAGCAACACAAAAAGACAACAATGAAACAAAAGGTAAAAACAACAAGCTGTCAAAAATATATCTTCTGATTTTGGAAAACAAAACAAAAAACAAACAAATACACATACAAAACTTTCACTTAGTCGTTGTCCATCATTAAAAGTTTTAAATGGCGAGCAGCTACTATTGCTACAGTTGTTTTTATTTGTATGGTTTCAATTTTATTATTTTGACAAGGTCTACTTGATCTCCGCCTAGCGGAGGCTCGTCGAAAACTTGGGAGTTCAACGAGCCTCCGCCAGGCGGAGATCAAGTTGACCTTGTTATTTTGACAGGTGATTGTCCATCAGTTCAATTAATTTGTTCCATTGTTGTAGTCCGGATGTGACGTCAGTTGCGGGCCAATCGGGTTAACACTTTCCCGCGGGAAAGCCATCTCACTTCCGCATGAAGCAGGTGGTGATTGTGATTTGCGACCATTTCGTTGCATAGGACTTCGAACATACGAGAATTAAGTGCATTTGCCCGGATGAAGTTGATCCACATACTAAATCCACAGACAACACACTGACGGCTCGGAGCTTCATCGCAGCCCGACGGAATAAATCCATATGTGAGGTAAGACTCACTGTAAAGACGGAGACTTCATTTTGAGGGCAAGATGATCTAGTTTTCAAAGGATACTAATTTTACCAAAGAGCAGCACTTACACGCGCGTTAACTCCTCAAAAAACTAATCAACCGTAAACTTCAATAGAGTACCACAGACCTTTCCTGCGTTGCAAAATCTATACAAAGATGACTGACCATACGCCGGGAGCCGATCGAGATGACCGATACTGCACTGAATGTAGAAACGTGGCAAACCTGTAGCGCGCAGGTGGATAATATGAGGGGTGTCTACCCGCCGGACCCCACTTATTCTGCCTCAGTGGAGAGCGGCATATCCCACCTTGCACCTAAATTGGCGTCTACGATTTTACTTACGGTTGAATGAAGATTTCTTTGCCTTCTTTCTCAGTGGTTCTTTGTCTTCGGTCTCCCCATCTGAACTTACTGGAAACCGGCCTGTGCTTGATTGATTTTAATCTTCGTCCCTAACTAACTTCGAATTAGAAACACCACTTTGTTTCGTGAACAAACTTAACATAGAACTTTGTTTACTCATATTGACCACTGAACATTATGAGCTTCTGATGAACCAAACAAACACTGCGAAATGTCAAAGCGTACTGAGGTTCGCTGTTCTCTCTGCCTCGTCCACTCCCATATGAACTAAAAATACTTCACTCACAATGGGCATCTTCAATTCTGAGAAAAATGACATTTGTAGGTAGACAATCCGGCAACCTGTCCTGGCATTCCGAGGTGGGGATGAATGATTGGATTAGAGTGAAAATGTATTAATTTAATTTTATATAAAAGCCCCACCGAACAACAGTCAAGTTCCAATTGTGCAGGTACTTGACAAGTGATTTGTTGAAAGATAATCTCGTATCTCCTGTAAATCTTGTTCTTGGCTCCTTCGGTCACACAACCCTATTCATCCATTGGCTTTCAAAAAAGCTTGTTTAAATAAGATCGTGATGGAGGTAAGGGCACAACACACAACACAGGGACAAAGGCAAAGGCAAAAGCTGGTCAACCACTTTTCAGTAGATCATAAACAGCATAATTGAATAATGGGACAGGCAGTGGCGTAACGCAAATCGCCCGGGCCCCCCGCAAGAATCGTTTCGGGTCCCCTATATGGGGTTAATTAAGAGCCAAATCTATTACATAACGAAATAAACTTTTACTTGTGCTCTAATACCCCCATAAAATCATCTTAAAATTGTTAATATCACAAGAAGCGGTCTAGGCGACGAGCATTCTTGTAACTGGCGAGCCAAGCTGTCTATTATGGCATCCATGTTCAACTGCTTGATCTGCTCACAGTTTACACTCTATGCTGAGCATACTGAGAGAGCTTTAAGACTGTCTTGAGGTCTCCTCGAATATATATATACATATTTTTTAAATTATTTTAAAATCTGAACATTAATTTTCAGTATGTTGCTACTGTGAACAGAACAACACGAAATAACATGAGTGCCAGTGGCGTATCGAGGATTCACAGTGGGGAGGGGTTGAACATCCTAAGCATATAGGGGGTCTGGGGCGAAAGTCCCAGCCGGGGGAGGTCAATTCGCCGCAGGCGAATTTTTTCTTCATTGATGACGTTTTACACGCCTGTAAACACGTTTCAGAATCGGACCATGATACAAGATATAATATGAGTTGTCCTCCGTCTGGACCCGTGGAAGATTCGATATATTCAGGATTCAATATAGTTGCTTACAGGCAGTGCCGATTGTAAGACGACCGAAAGAGGAACCCCCTAACCTCATCCACCCATAAGTCTTCATAAATATATTCCTTCAAAATTGTCCCATTCCTCCAATTTCCTTCCCCGTATGGCCCCGGAGAAAAATAGGTCCAAATTGACAACTTTTAAAATATGATGACGAAACAACAAGATCTGTACTTCTTGCGAGCCGGGCCCTCCTAGAGAGCGGGCCCCCCCGCTTCGCGGGGGCGGCGGGGGTCTCCTTTACGCCACTGGGGACAGGGCAGAGAAAGACTGAAGACAAGGAGGGACAAAAACTAAATGCGGTGCCAATTCTAATTGGAGATACGAAAACCTTGTCGCGGACCGGTGGAGATAACGTCGCGGCCCGGCGGTTGAGAAACACTGGAATAAAGAACTCAGTAAGCATCTCAATTATTCAGATGTACAGCTTCGTTAATAACCACTTCAGTTAAAAATAACTTTCGAATTACGGAGTAGGCCTAATGCTTAGTTTCCCGTGCCTGCGTTTTTCCAACGCAACCCACTGCGTTGACACTGCGTATATATATATAGCTCTACACTTTGTTCCAACATCATTTAGTTGGGTAAAGCGGTGTTTCCACCAACATTCTAGGAATCATCACGGAATCAGCACCGACCTGCTAAGCTCACCACCTCATCTTCACACTCCTCTTATCCCGCGACTCAAGCTCTCTCCACTTTTCCTGTCCTCCCACCACCTCTCTTTCTCCTCAACCACTTCCCTCTCAACTCCTTCACACCTGCTTGCACCTGGTCTTTCTACTCTTGTTATTTCCTTCTTCAGTTCAAAAGCTAGTTTTGGGATTCTGTTGTCATTCTTCTCATAAATAACAATAATGAAATAAATAAAAACATCAACCAACAATTTAAAATGTATGTCAACGACATGTTGAGCAGACGATCTCAACTCGACGTCAACGACCTGTGCGAATCAACGACATGCGCCGCCCCCCAAGCAGAAGTCTTTCAACAGCGTGATCGACGAGCTAACCGCCAGACTGTCCCGGAGTCCGGTCTGTGACCTGTCAGGGCCGAGGTCAGTCTGTGACCTGTCAGGGCCGAGGTCAGTTTGTGACCTGTCTAGCCGAGGTCAGTTTGTGACCTGTCAGGGCCGAGGTCAGTCTGTGACCTGTCAGGGCCGAGGTCAGTCTGTGACCTGTCAGGGTCGAGGTCAGTTTGTGACCTGTCAGGGCCGAGGTCAGTTTTGACCTGTCAGGGCCGAGGTCAGTTTGTGACCTGTCAGGGCCGAGGTCAGTCTGTGACCTGTCAGGGCCGAGGTCAGTCTGTGACCTGTCAGGGCCGAGGTCAGTTTGTGACCTGTCAGGGCCGATTGATTGATTAATGGGGCTTAACGTCTCATATTTATGCAACGATGGCTAATCGAGACGATGAGCGGGTGATCATGAAGATGAGAAAGATGATAATGAAAAATAAAGCCACATCCGAATCAGATCCATTACGTCGCGTGAGTCGTCATACGGGAGTCCAGCAAGGGAGGGCAGGGCCAAGTGGGAGGAGAAATATTCAATGGGACAGTGTGGGGGAAAGGGGATTGGGGTGTGGACTGCACTTCGTCTGACTTCTCCTCCTTGACCAGTCCGGCTTGGGTGGCCCTACCAGAAGCATACGCTTCCGCTGGCATAGCTCTCGGGATCACCAAAGCACGCAAACCTGCCCACCACGATAAGGTGGTACCGGTCCAAAGTTGGCCCCCGTCACGGTGGCGGACCCCGGAGAAAACTGCCGGACGTATAGGCTACTGCTCATTGCCCGTCCGCCGTGGCGGACGCACATACGTGGCTTTAATAAAATAGAGGTGGAATTTTTATTTTTTACCAATGTGAAAATGTACCGGTTTGTTGGTTTTGTTTGGTGGCATGATGTAAGAAGATTTCAATAAAAATTATCCATATGACATGGTGATTGGTTACCTTAAGTATTTCTCCTGTTGATACCATAAGAGCGCCCCCGAGAACTAGATAAACTAATCCCAATTCACTTTCATACAAGATTAATTTTCTTTATTTTTATTTGTTTACATTTTTTTTTCATTTAAGCAGTGGCGTGCAGACATAGCTTTATTTTTCATGGAACATGTAGAGGGGTAATTCATGTCCCCTCACAGACAAGGTACGTAAATCCCCTGGCGGGGGCTCGTCGAACTCCCAACCGTATCTCCGCCTGAGATTGACGGACCTTACTCTAATGTGGTAGCCTATTTGGAATAGTTGGCAAGGATTGTCAGCAGGCTGTTAGTGTGACTCAATTAAAGCATTCACCATGACATTCGTTGTTTGTACAACACGTATTTATTAAGCGAGCAAAGCGAGCGTCTCCACTTGACTCTTATGGCACTTCATTCTGTTGTTTTTTTTGTTTTTTTATGTCTGTCGATAGCGGTCGAACGGAAAGTCCGATCAACTTGAAATTTGGACCATCTACAAGCCTATATGTGGATTGAAGGTGTATAGTTTTGAGGCAAAATCGTTCGAAAAGTTACAAAGTTACACCATAGTTACTGCAAAATATTTTTCTGAAACAAAATGGCGGCAAAATGTGAGATAGCCATATTTTTTTAAACTTTTTTCCGGTCACGAATATGTTCATGTTATGGCGATACGATAAATATTGGCAAAGTTACACAAAAGTTACTCGAAAATATTTTTCTTAAACACAGTAACAGAAAAATGTGAGGTGGCTATCGTATAGTACATTTTTGTCCGGTCACGAATATACTAATTTAAACGCGATCAGATACGTATTCGAGGCAGAAATTACATTTTAAATGCTTTCAATAACTGTTAGTAACGATGGCGGACCGCGGCGAAAACAAGACACCGAAAATTCTTAGCAACGCACACTGCACGACGTCCAACAATGTCGGAAAGTATAATAGCTATGGAAATTAGAAAAAAGTTTGCAATGCGCATCCTTGAATTGTTGTTAATTGTTGTTTTTATTATCTTTGAGATCTTTTCGCCAGAACGTTTGTAGATATGGACGCGCTCGCTTATCAACACGTCAAACAGAGCATTTTCCTAGTTTAAACAATTAACTTTTTTTAAACATTTCTTTTTTTTATCGGCCTCCTCCAGCCCTATAGCCGTCTATCGCTCGCCTTTTCCACCGACGAGAAAAGAAGATAAGGAGTAAACTAGTGTTTGTGTCTAGAGTGAATCTGTTTGACGGCCGAGGTGGTAAAAACAAAATGAACAAACTGTATTTATAATTAAAAGCTTGGCCGATGAATTTGCATTCTCAGTTTTATTCTCCAAGTCCTGAAATGTTTCTTTATTTTAAAATTTATAACCTTGATGATTTATTACCATTATTGCTTTATAGTACGTAATATTAATAACATATTACCAAAGCCAAATTACAAATTCATCGGGCAAGCTTTTAATTATAAATAAAGTGTGTTCATTTGTTTTTCCCACCTCGAAATGTATCAATAATTCAATTTAATTTTTAAATTGTTGTTAATATATTTATTTATCAAAGTGATGTAAATATTTATTAGTTCATTTCATTAATTACTATATTTATATATTGGAAATAAAATAATGGGCTTGGCCACAATTTTAGATATCACCTTTTTAAATGTCGAGCCTCTTTTGAAATTGGTGTTTTTTGATTGTATGTGTGCCCTCTTTGGTTTGTAACGGTTGATCTTCTCCGTTTTGGGCTTGGCCTTTTTTTTGCAAATGTTTTGCATTTTTGTTTGGATTAACGTTATCCATGCTTACCCAGTATTTTGATATGCTGACAATTGTCACAATGCATCGAGCAACTTTCTCTGCATAAGAATGCCATTTTATCCTAAAGTACACAGCTAGATGGTTAGAAATGATAAACATTATCCCGAATGGTTTTCAGGAATATCTAAACAAGGGTATCCTTAATTTATTCGGCGGGAACTTCGCCGTAATCTATAATTGGATCGTTATCCTTAGTTTCGTCGCCATGTTTGTTACCTTCTGACGCATGCGTGGCCGTGTACACGTCATCGGTGTATCCGGTAACAGAAGTGGTGTTAATGTCAACCCCCTCAGAGTATCCGCCTAGGTGGTTGGGTTTATTATGATCATTCTCGTACCCGGGTGTAGTCGTGTACCCACGAACATGACTGAGATCGTCACCCGTGTGGTCTGTAATATGAGTGTTCACACCGTCTTCACTGGGTTTTGCAACTGTGTTTGTACTGTGATCATACATGTGGTTAGTCACATTCACTCCATCCACGTCTGAACCCTTCGTGAAACCTCCAACACCATCGGATCCATCTCTACCACCTTCGATATCTACCCCCTTTCTGAATCCACCAATAACAGTGTCTCCCACTTCTTTACCCGATACCTCTGCAAAGTTAGAGTCACTGCTTGAGGCGGATTTCTTGATGCCGATGTCAAGGTCAAAGTGAGTTCCAGACGATGATTCAATACGAGTTAGTTCGGGGTCCTCCACGTCACGGTTGCCATTGCGCGGTGATGAGTATAGCGGCTTCTCGCAGAAGTAGGGAGCCATTTTGTCGCAACTAAAGTCGTTGAGTCCTCCGTTTCTGTGCACTGAGCCACAGTCCTCGCCTGGGGGTAGGTCGTCGGGTTGCGCGCCCAGGGTTGACCACCGAGTGAAGCCCGTCGAAGATAGAGGCTTTCCTGAAACCGAACAACATCTCAAGATTAGATCCACTACATTAGAGGTGTAGAGAAAATATAGGCAACTATACTGGACCCAAGATTACTTTACACCTGCTTTCGTCACATCCGAGGCAGTCGTAGTCAACCAGCGAACCGCCTGACACACACACCCGATCGCTGATGGGCTACGAACCAGTCGCCTGTGACGAAAGCGTGTGTAAGGTAGTCTTGGGACAACTATACCAGGATTTTTACGAGGTTAACCGACGATTTGCTATCTTGTTGTAGAAGATATAATAGGAGGCAGGACAGATGAGAAAGGCCTGACGTTTGATTTCTGGTATAACTTTGATACAAGCTAGTAGGCTGTCGGCACTAATACACAATGGCCAATCATCGCGCATGCGCGGTGAAAAACGCATATTGAGCGCTATGAGGCAGTTTCATACAGTCGTTGGTTTTGATGCCTCTACTAATAGAAGTGTGTTGACGAGTGACTACTGTATAATATATACTCATAAGTTGTATCACTGATATTAACTGGATTAATATGAGTGACATGTTCTGAAGAGTGAAGACAGGTGAATTCTTAATATCTTACCAAATATCGTCACAAACTCGCCCTCGATCTCCCGGTCGTGGAAACCTATGAACGCTGCCACGTTAGGCCCTCCAAGGCAGGGGTAGCGCTCAAACAACCCCTGTATGACCTCAGACTCTGCCTCCGAGTTGATGATGGCCAGGTGAGCATTCTCTCTGACGCATGCGTCCCTCGCCTCTTGCCACGTCTTGCCTTCGGTGTGCAGCTTGAAGTAGCCTAGGCCCGGGAACAGCTCGTAGCCGGGGCTGGCTACAGGGGTTGGGGCTGTAGACACACATATTTACTTTATTTAATAAGGTATGTAGAGCCTAAAGGCTGGTTTGTTTTTGTTGGGGAAAGAGTGATAGGGACCGACAGCTTACCTGTAGACGTTCGGGTAGTTGTCTGAAGATGGAAGAGACACGAAAATATTATTTATTTAACAAAACGACGAAACGTTTCGACTTAGGCAGCCTTGTTCACTCGTCGGAGTGGAGAAACCAACGCCTGAAAAATTGAGTTGGTTTCTCCATTCCGACGAGTGAACATGGCTGCCTTAGACGAAACATTTCGTCGTTTTGTTTATAAATAATATTTTCGTTTATCTTCAATCTTTAGACAACTACCCGATATTTACTTTATTGTAAGCTGTAAAATTCTTAGGAGAGACGGTCTCTCCAAATGGTCTAAATTAACAGTATTCGCTGCGAGATTTCCGGTATAGTAGCCCCAACGAAAGTATTCGTATATACCGATCTCAGGTACGTAGTTGTGTACTGCCCCTTTCAGCCGCGCCAATTGAAAGAAAATCAACAGATACCTGGCGTTCTTTCAAACATTCGTAAATGCATTCGGCTTAGTCAAGTGCACAGGCAGTTTGGCCACATCCACCGTTACAGATAACCAACGGAATTCTCAATGGACCTGTTTAGATTAGATGGAAGGAATTAGCGAAGTAAACAATTAAGTTATCTTGGACTTGGCTGTGTCGTAAGCATCAGAATACTTTCGTTGGGGCAACTTTACCTGATAGTCTGTCCACTGCATGGAGTGCGCTAGCCGTGTTCGGAATGTGCCTAGACAACGCCTGCCAACAGTCTAAATGGTGGTATCACTACAATACGGGAGCCAGAGAACGAGATGCAACTATATTTAGGTTCGTAGTTGTCACATGCGTCATTCAATACATAATGCATGACGACCCCACCTTGGAATTTATCGTCAGGGAAATATACATGCTATTAAACCTTGGGCCAGCTTTAACCCCCCCCCCCCGGTGCGGAAGGTCTGAAAGTGGTTTTGAGTACTTAATATATTGGTTTTCCATTTTCACTTATTAGCCAACATGGTTTTGGTGGGTGCACCCACCAGGGGTGTACAAGTGCGGTACTGTAAAAACCATAAAAATATTAATTGAGGTATGTTGCCAGTTGAAATAATGAATTATTTTTATAATGATGTACTCTTGGATACGTAAGCTACCAAATAATACAATTTTGTTATTTTCAGGGTTACACAAACCAGTTATCTATACACGTTTTGTTTTTATTTCGAGCATAAAATGTATATAGTTTGGTCGCTCTGTAACCCCCCACCCCTCAAATAATGGAAAGTCAAAAAGTGGTTTCGATTTCTATAATATATGTACTTTAGATTTTTACTTGTAAGCCAACATGGTTTTGGCGGGGGCATCTACCAGGGTTGTCCGAATGTGCCAGCATACAAATCGATATTAATATTATATCAAATTCTTGAGAATATATTAGAATGGTTGTAAGTGTATAACCTCAAGCACCTTAAATGCTTGATAACATGAATTTTTTATTTTTAAGGGGTGTGAAAAACATTCAGTATTCATAGGTTGCACGTACGTCACATCTTTGCGCGTGGCGGCCACATTTGTGATCAAACTTTGACGTTGTCATGGAGAAACAATTGAAGGCGGTTGTGGCAGAACACAGAAATTCTTAGTTCTTTAAAATTCAGCGTGTTTTTTAAATTCAATTGGTATGTGTCGTAATTTTTCATTTTCTTATTACTTGTGGTTACTTTTTAAATTATAAATAAGGCTTATTTATCGAATTTGAATAGTATATGCCAATGATACAGGATTGGTCCTCATCAATTGTGTCGCAATCATGGCCGCTGTGACGTCACGTGGGAACTATAAATACATTTGACGTGTTATTTTTAGGTTAAAATGTATCATGTTTGCCCCAGCTGTAACCCCCACACCCCTCCAATAGCGGAAGGTCTGAAAGTGTTTTTGTATACTTTGTTACATGATCTTTTGATTTTTACTATAGTTAGCCAAGCTGGTTTTAATGAGTGCACCCACCAGGGCTATCCAAAATGTCGAAATAATTAGCAATATTAATGCAAATTGTGATTTTGACATAAAAATGAAGATTTTTGGAAGTAAGTTACCTTTAAGACATTGAAATTGTTAATTATACATTTTTCCATTGAAAAGCTTGCACAACACAATATATAATATAGACAAACTTAAAATATCTTACACAATAGATGATTTTCAGAATTGGCCTAGAAAGCCGTGATTTGAAAAAAATAAAATGTGCTCATTCACTCAAAAAGTCGAACGCCGAAAACGCGAAGTCTCTACGATTTCGCATCAAGTAGTTATACCGATATTACGCCTAGCAGACGATTTCGTGACGTCAGCGCTACGTATCGTGGGCCAGCCGCGCCCGGCTCGCTGCCTTGATTTGTGTGCGGTGTGAGGCGGTGAGCTACGCACCTGTCTCTCTCAACGTGCGTGTTGCTTTCGTACATTGTCAACCTTCCGCAATAGTTTATCAAGTGTTTTATGACGACCACATGTGGTAATAATAAGTGATTTCAAACGCATAGGAACAATATTGTAGCTGTGAATGTGTGATGCGAACGTTCATCAGTATCTATTTCCAAAGTTTATTTTATCGTGTTTTGTCTCTGCAGTGACTGTGTTTTTTGTATGATCGTCATATTTTAAATTTTATCATGCCGTCCTGTTTGGTCTATAAGTGTTCTCATAGTCCTGGGCAAGTAATTGACGGAAAACGCATCAGTTTCCACAAGTTTCCAAACAGGAATCGATCTCCAGTCCGTCACAAAGCATGGGTGAATAAAATCAGTTAGGCTGGTTTTGTGCCCAGTGCGACTTCGGTGGTATATTCAAATCACTTTACTCTTGCCGATTTCTACACATCTGCACAACTAAAGGTAGATTGTGGTCTGTTTGCAAGTAGGTGTAACCCTGTGCTAATCAAAAGTGCAATACTGTCAAAAAACATGAAAGGTTTTCAGGGATCTGTTGTGTCATCGTCTTCCTCAGCATCCGAGCCGCAATCGAAAAGGCGTCGAAACACGTCGGTATACATTAGAAACAAGACAGTAGCCGAAGCCATGGAAAATGCCGGCGGTAATACTTTGACGGATGTAGAACCAGAAGTAGTCATTAGTGAACCGGACATCACTACATATTATACCGACATTGCACATGATCGCGGGACGACTCGAGACATTGGAATCCAGTGCAATCTTATCGCGACAATCTAGCTGACAATATGACAAGTGCTTGTGATGTAGACCCAGATGAGCGATTGGATTCCTCTTATGAGCCAACAATAGAGGAACACACCGACGAGGACGATGACCACAGAGAAATCAGCGATGACGATAGCGATGATGAAGGCAGCGAATGCAACGCCGACAACAATATACCTAAAGCTGATACATACGATTCGTTCATTGTTTTATGGGATTGTTTAAAACTGCTATTTGTTTATTGTATGGAATGTGGTCACAAAGTCACCGACCTACAACAATCGAATAAGGGTGCAGCAATAATTGTTTCAACGATATGCAATATAGGTCACAGACTGATTTGGAGATCGCAAGCATCCAACAATCGGTTCGGTGTTGGCACCGTGAAGTTTGCAACATCACTATATGGCACGGGCACGAGCTTCATAAAGTTTCATTCTTTTGCAGAAGTAATAAATATGTTATTTTTTTCTGAGGCCACGAACTGCAGGATCGTGCGTCGATTCATTGCTCCGTGCATAAAACACACGTGGACGGAGCACAGAATGAATAACGCCAGAGAAGTGACAGTTCGGGAAGGCGGAGCCTGGTTGTCAGGCGACGGGCAATACGACTCGCCTGGGTTCTGTGCCAAATATTGCACGTATACTATTATTGATATAAAGACTGATGAGATAATAGATTTTATTGTTCTGCAGAAGGGTCTCGTAGCGGGAGAGTTAGAAAAGCCGGCTTGCGACCAACTTTTAACGCGCCTTATTGAAAATTATGGCATAAATATTGATTTATTCCTCACTGATCGTCACCGGGGGATCAGAAAAATGATAAGAGAAAAGTACGATGGCATCTTACACGAGTTCGATGTATGGCATGTGAGTAAGAGCCTGGCCAAGGCTATTAAAGCTGTCGAGAAGAAAGCACCAAGTTTAGAAGGCTGGAAATCAAGTATAATCAACCATATGTGGTGGTCATCGATGACCTGCAATAACGATGACGATGTTTTGATCGAAACATTCAAATCTGTTCTCTCACACGTTACCAACACACATTCATGGGAAGGCAACGATCACTTCCACTTGTGTGACCATGATGATCTTGACGAGGAAGGGGAGAGGGACGTCAACTGGATAGATGAGAATTCTCACGATTTTAGAGTCTTATCGAACATAATTTTGGACAAAACATTCCTTCAGGATTTACGGCATACAAAGCACTATTGCCACACAGGGAGCCTAGAGTCATATCATAATGTGCGGTTACAATACTTGCCGAAAAGATCAGCCTTCTCATACGATGGTATGGTACTCCGCAGCATGTTGGCGATCATCGATCATAATGAAAACGTCGGGAGGGGTGACCATCGCACTGAAACGCGATTTTCTAAGTCCACAAAGAAGTATGTAGAGCGGGTAATCCGTGAAGACAAGTGTTTCAATTGGCGCAAGATCTTGATTGACAAGGTATTGGCGTTCGTCAGAGGTGACTAAGATGTGTCCATTGATGATGATCCTTATCTTGTGGATGTGCCGAAGAACATTGCTCCAATTGCCCGGTCATCCTTGGAAGAAATGCAACAGTCCCGATTCTCAAGATTTCGCCAGTACTAAAGACAGCATCGTGCGCGTAATTACACTCTCGGTGCAACAGAAACTTTCAGCGTCGGTCGTCATAAAAACACACTCACCGCAATCACACCAATCTATTGAGCCAGCCCGGCCTACGAAGTCGCGATTTAATGGCTTATTTCGTCTTGGCGGTTTCTCAGCTTGCTTCGACTTTCGAGGTTCAAACTTGTAGGGTTGTAATTGCGACATTATGCCTTTGGATGTATCAATACAAATATTACGATCAATCACGAAATCCCAATCAGTATCTCGTGACACAGACCGCGAGTCGACTGCGGCTGGCTACACGTGTTTATACCTGTCAAGCAAGGGTTCGGCGCGCGCTACCAAGAGCCGACCGTAGCGATGACGTTTTCCCCCCTCCCATTCTAAAAGTAAACACGCTGTAACTTCCGAACCGATAGCCCGAATCAATTCTAGTTTTCGACACTCTATTCATTCATACGAGGATTCAAAGTTTATTAAATAATATGAGTATGGTCAAAAATCATTTTCAACCGTGACAGCCCACCTTTAAGGTGCAAGGTCCGTAAATCCCCTGGGGCCTCATTCCAGTACATTTGCAAACTTAACCCCGGTGTTAGCCAATAGCCAATCAGGAGTCAGCAACTGGGACGCCGATCGAAGGAAGGCATTGTTTAAAAAACGAGACAAAATAAAAACAATAACAAACAAAAACAGTCCAATAACCTCAAAACGTCGACAAAATATTCAATAAAACTACATATTTACATATGTAGGACCTATATAATGTACAATAAATATACACGAAATTGTTTATAAACTTCAATAAACACATAAAGTAACGTATCCATGAAATAGGATATCCTCAATAAAGAATTGAAATGTGACATTTGTGAAACTATACACACGGGCATTGACAAAATGGCGGCATTTCAAAGTATTGTTGAGATAACTCTTCTTAACCCTACTATCAGACAGGGTCATATTTGCCTCCGAATTATACAGGGAAGCCTTTGGTAGGAGTTAACCCCGGGGTCATTTTAACATGGGGTTAGCGAGAGTTAAGGAGAGTTAAAAAAATGTACAGGAATGAGGCCCCTGGTGGGGGCTCGTCGGCTAATGGGAGTAATAATTATAAACCTTTTTTTCCAAATTTTGCAAATTAAGTCTGCTGAATTCTAGTCCTACATTCTTTATTTTAAATTTTTTGGTAGGCTGGTTTCTTTTAGTCGGTAATCGGTTTATCTATTACCTGAACCTGCCCATGGACTGCTACCTTATCGTGGTGGGCAGGTTTGCGTGCTTTGTTGATCCCGAGAGCTATGCCGGCGGAAGCGTATGCTTCTGGTAGGGCCACCCAAGCCGGACTGGTCGAGGAGGAGAAGTCAGACGAAGTGCAGTCCACAACCCAATACCCTTTCCCCCCCCACTGTCTCATTGAATATTTCTCCTCCCACTTGGCCCTGCCCTCCCTTGCTGGACTCCCGTATGACGACTCGTGCGACGTACAATGGATCTGATTCGGATGTGGCTTTATTCTTCATTATCATCTTTCTCATCTTCATTATCACCCGCTCATCGTCTCGATTAGCCATCGTTGCATAAATATGAGACGTTAGGCCCCATTAATCATCATCATCATTATTACCTGAACTCACGTAAGGCGAATGGATACTTCTATTTGCTGCTTACATCTTTTCTCCACCCTTGGTGAGGGATCAAACTACGCAAGAGCATTACTACGTTCGCCAAAGAAAATATTAAAATATTCCAGTTCCGCATTCTTAACTACTTTTAGAAGATCTTGCCACATTTGGTCAATTGGTTAGTCAGATTACCTTTTTACACTGTACGAGTGCTCAGTGCACAATTAACTACGAAAACACGCTTCTATAACTATAAAGAGATTGCCCTAAGTCCATGCAAGGGTTGAATATAGAAACCATGCCAAGAACAATCATTTCACTTGACCAATGCTTGGGAACGAGTATACTTACTGAAAGTTTGGTCCGAAGGCCCAGGTAGGTTATCTCAGCATGAGTAGAACTTGATGTCTTGCTGCTTTGTCCTTGTGTCAATCATATTGTCGAATAACAGCCTCATGCACAAAGCCACTTGGACGCAACTGTTGACTTGCATCCGCAAATTGATTAAACCGGATGCACAAAAGGATTTGCCGCTGCAAATATGTCAGGGAGCTCCGTAAATTTGGTTTATCTGCAGCAGCAAGTCCACCATTTTCGATGAACGGTAAGTTTGCGTAGGCAAATCTTTGTGCATGAGGCTGTTCGTCTAGAGCTGCTTGCATTTTGTATATTGAAATTGTTATTTCCAAAAAATTTCTAAGCGGCAAATATTTTGCACTTAACTCGAGCTACCCATTTAATTAGCCAATTAACCATCACTTACATATGTTTCCTTCCCAATCAAAACAATGGGTGGATTGTATCAATGATTTGATAATGTACTGGCCGTGATGAAATTGAACTCTTGCCTGCAGGATGTAAGCTAAAGGGGCGGGACAGGAAATATTGTAGTATCTTTGGGCGGGACGGTAAAATTTGCTTATATGAGTGAACTGTACCATATAAGCTGTAAGTGGATGAGAAATGTGGCTTGTGAAGGTGTTCTTCTGGTAATGCCATATTGCTGAACTCTCTCGCTGTCAAGCCTGTCTCTACTATTCGCACTCGCAAGGACGTTTGGCGTGACGTCACTTTCCAGGTGGCGGCCGAGCTTGACATTAGCTTAGCTGTATCGCCGGAACGTTCATCACTAATCTCGTTCTAGCTGCTTTAATATTCATTTTGAAGGAAACACTTATGGGAATACATATTTAGTTTACAAGTCAGTGGTTATTATAAAGGTTATTTCAAAATTATAGACCCAGCAGTGTACTTGTTATAACAATTCACGCATCAAGAATCGGAAATGAGGAAAGTGCAATTGCTTTTTTTCAACTTCAATTGGCAGAAAACTAATGATCGGATTTGGACCAGAATTTCTTAAGAATATGTTCCAATAATGTGAGATAATAAACAAATAAACTTTCTAGATAGAAAGTGCCACGAACGAAAATTCATAGCATGCACTTATATGTAGGATGCAGCGGTTGGACCTACCTACATGTTAGTGCATGCTGTGAATTTTCGTTTCGGGCACTTTCTGTCTAGAAGGTTTATTTGTTTATTATCTGCATTATTGGAAAATTTTCTTAAGGAACTCTCTTTCAAATCCGATAATTAGTTTTCCGCCAATTGAAGTTGAAAAAAAAATCACACTTTGATCATTTCCGATTCTTAATGCGTGAATTGTTATAAGAAGTAAACTACTAGGTCTATAATTTTCAAATAACCTTTGTAATGACCATTGACATGTAAACTAAGTACGTTTTCCTATAAGTTTTTCTTCAAACTGAATAGTGTAACAGCTAGAGCGAGACTAGTACAGTGTGGCATCCGCGAGATTCCGCAGACAGTCAGAGCGCTAGACCCGTTAGCTCAGGGACAATTTTATGCGCTATAAGCGTATCGAAGTTTTGCGATCCGAATAATAGATGACAGCGATGTTATACCTGAGTCGGTACCCGAACCCGTCGTTTCTTACACCAGCAGAGTCGCCACCAAGCTTGGGGAAAGGAACAAGTAAGAAGATCGTGATTTCCAGAAGGGTATCGTGGGGTTGTGGGTAGAAAATGGCAAAACAAGCGTGTGAAAATAATTAGCAATTTCGTACACAAAGAATATTATGATAAAACAAATCGGGTCTATGAAAATAAGAAAAACTCGTCTTTATTGTAGATTGTTCGGTCAATATAGTATTTTGAAACTTAGTTTAATTTTATTTTGAAAACTGATCGCCATACAGGAAAATTTCGCTATGAACTAGGAAGCTATCGGCGAACTGAAATAATGGTGATCGACAGTGATGCTATGACATGGCTGCAGGTAATAATTTATTAATATTACAAATTCAAATCCGTACCAACAAGGCAATATAGCTTAGCCGTTGTGCATACTAGTTGGTCTTCTTAACAGATTACTGCTCGAAGTTTAGATTATCAGAAGCTAAGGCTATCAAAGTTACCACATATTGGTTTTAATTTTAGGATAAGGGAAAGAGATATACCAAATGAACAATGTATAACCAGTTTCCGTTGTTGTAGGTTTGTTTATTTTTCAATGTTACCTATTAAATGGGGTACTAGTAGTGTAGTACTAAACAGTGTAAACTGGCGTCAATAGAATCATCTTGATTCTCACAATTATGATGCGAATAATTATTAAGAAATAATTGAATTACTATACTATTGATTCTTATTCCTATTATTGAATAACAAGGCTTGTTGCAATGACGTTGCAGACCCGTCTACAACTCGCGTAAATCATTAACGATTGATCAGCAGCAATCAGAAACCTCAGGATTACCTGCAACAGAACATCATTGCATCATTGTCTAACCATCTAGAAACTGTAAGTAGCAAATTATCTAATATGAGAACACGAACCCAGAAGTGTACCTCTCTATGGTGGTACTATCATCATAATGCCATTGCAATGAAATAAGGCCTTGTCCTAGCATCACTCACAATCAAACCAACTATATAGTTAAGAAGACAAGACAGGATTCGAATGTTTTGGAAATATAATCCATACTGAAAACTTTCCATAAACACAACCCTAACTACGACCAGTATCAAAGTATACCGACGCATCGTCTATATTTATCATGTTATCGGTAGATTCTCTAGAAAAATAAATACAAAAGGTCAAAATCGAAGTTTAACGTGAAGAACTTTTGTGGATTCTAGCAGGACAAACGAGTACCGGTAAGCCTATTTTAATTAGGTTTCCAAATACAATAATGAGCTGATGGTAAGCTTGATAATCCCGCATTACAAGAAAATTAATTTATGTTTAACATTTTTAATAAATACTTGCTATATTATCTCCATGTTTACAATAGGTTAGTGAAATGTTGCTAATCTGTTAAAAAGTCTCATTTTCCAGTGGAATTAACGTAGTACAATGCCATTAAGGACATGTAAATAAAGTTATCAGACTCAACGTATAGTTTGTTCACGTCTTTGGGCGTGTTTACAGAATTAATCAAGTTCCAATTGATCTTCACATCCCGCCTCCTCCCAACAAGCCACAACCCCCGCTCTCGAACGCTCGCTCCTCCCCAAAAAATGCTCAATTAAATGTGTTGAATCTCTATGTAAATGCAATTACTTTTAGGTAGAGAACCAATAGCAACGGCTGTTTATATCTATCGCATCCTACAGTCGTCCAAAATATGCAAGTTGGCAAGTATCAATCGGTGTTCAGATCAAATGAGCGTTCGTGAATAAACGCTATCAAATTAGTACAAGTCATCTAATTCACATTGAGATTTTAAAGCGTACCGTAATTGGTGGTAAGCTAGAGAGGTTATGTCAAATGATCTTATGTGTTGCTTAACAGAATTCTCAAAGTCTAAAAATGGGAAACCTGAAAATGGTCGTCGAATGAGATACACTAATCGCCATCATGGGTCACACTAAAATTACAAAAATCTCATTATTCAAATGGGACTACCAACTACCAAGTTACCTCTAATATAAAATTACACTTCAAATATTTATAAAATGCAAATACTAAAGACTGTTTAGATTGTTTTTATGTCGTTTAAGGCCATTATTAGTTTTACAGGTAGTTTCACTTGTTTTCCACCGTGATTCTCTCACTTAAATAAAATGTGATTTTTAACATAATGCAAATGGGTAAGGTTTTGGTGTTCAACTAGACTATATTGAGTGGACCTCGCTGTACACATGAGAGTCTAACACTTACATGCAAGTTTGATGGTCTGCCGAGCGAGCATGGCATAGTTAAGTGAGATGTGCTCCACCAAACACTTCAATTCCTTCTTGTGATCCTCCGACGTCAGCTTCCGGCGCAACACCTGCGTGATGGACCGTAGTTCGTAAGACCACCGCCAGACGTCGTCAGGCATGTCATCCATCGCGTCTTGACGGACGAGTTTGTTGTCTGGGGGTCATAATACGAGTAAGTCCAACTGAGGATGAACTTAGTTACTTCGGGACAAAAACGTTTTTCAATCTTTCAAACAATTATTTTAAAATTAATTAATGCATGTACAGAATTCGAGACTCTTTGTCTAATTGATAAAGGAAGGCTCACGCAAATAATAAACAACACTTGTTTTGTATTATACAGTTTCCTTCTCCCGCTATCAAGATAAGAATGATGGCCCCTGATATAGATATGTAATAGCACACGGACGGGGGCTACTCCTGATAGTTGTCTAATGGCGTTTTCCAATGGCCGCACTGGACTGCACTGAGTGCGCACCGAAAAAGTTCTTGCTGTTCCAATGACCGCACTGAGTGCGGTTTTTCGTATTCCAATGGCAGTGTGCACCGCACGAGTGCGCACTGACCCGCACTGAAAAAATAGCAAGTGCAATTGCAAAATGGCTACGCTTGACGCGCGCAAATTAATTCTGCTAAAATGGATATTTTAGAATCTTCGGACAGCAGTGACGATGACATGATAGTAGAGTTACTAGCCAATGATAAGGAAGCCAAACCAAAAGTTTCTGGATTTATTCCAGACGTTGTACATAACTACTCTGATGAAGAGGTAAGCACTTGTCTAGTCATAGGCCTACATAACCTTAAAAAGCCTAGACCTAGAATGTCATTTGTGACATTGCTTTCATTTGGGCGTACATGGTAGCCTAGACTGGGTCTACAACCCGGTCTATGGGTTTCAATGATCCAAATCATATGCCGATAGGTGTGGTTGGTTTCGTGTGTGACTGTGGGCTAATAACACAACAAGACCTTCGGTTTTGCCGCCCAAACCGACGCACTCAACTTGAAACGTGTTCCAATGAGGTTCGCACTGACAACAAACCCAGTGCAGTGCATGTCGTCACAGGTGACGTTTCAGTGCGCACTCAGTGCCGTCCATTGGAAAACGCCATTAGTGACAATACTCACTATAAGTGATACGTGGTTATCACTTGCTATTGAGTGTTTTCCACGCGGTCCGACACAGCACTCAGCAAAAGCAAGTGGTAACCACGTAGATTGTCAACTTTCAGGAATTCCTTGAAAGAAATTTCCCTGGACAAAACAAGATGTTCCTATTTATCATACGCCGTAATTTACCACGCAGGTGGTAGCATAGCATAACATAGCACAAGCTTTTGCTGTTTTTGGGAATAATGTTTACTGTACAGTGTTATATTGATTCCTATTCTGGCAATGTTCGGCTGTTAACTATGATTTCGAACATTGATAGTGATAGCGGTAGTGCCGTAAACTATCGACTTCAGTCAAGATTATATTTTCTTATCATTCTTTTTTCTTGCTAAGTCGTATTTCCAGGATAGTGCAAAGTGAAACTAATATAATGGATAATCCACTACTTTATCACTATGATGCCGTTAAATTATTTTTTGGAACGAAACAACAACAGGAATTGTTTACTTTATGATCAGATGAGGACCTGTTCTCTTTACACTTATGTCTTGAAACAAATTCACGCCTTGCTTCCTCACAACTTAGTTAAGATATTCCTGCTTTATCCACATTAATTACAATTTCAGGCCAACAAAATCTCAGATGAAAAGACCCGCCGATTGGCTCCGATTCACTGATCTATGACGTCAGCATGATTAGTTCAGAACGCAATACTCGTTTGTTACATTACCTGTTGTCAACGGGTGTATATATAGTTATCCATCTGGGATATGAGTATCTGGAGACAATTTCGTGTAATGGAGATCCCTAACGGCCAAGTCTGGCAGTGTCTTTTCATGATTCATTTACCTTATCCATCCTGTATTTAGGAACCACATTTGAACACAACGGATTCGATTACGATAATTATTGTTACAATTAATATAAGATTGGACACTGGAGGTCATTAGACAAGGCTCAGAAATTATATAAAATATAGCACATGCGAAGTATACATAAAAATAATTGTAAAATGGCTGTAAGAAACCCAACATTTTTTTATTTTACTCGTGCCTGGCTGGGCATGTGCGCAAATATTTTACTTCCCCGACCACTGTTTTGACATATACCCAATGCATTGAGCCCTGAATTAGGTGATGTAGGAATGGAAGCTTGCAACATGAATAGGTGAATATAGAGTATTATTGAGTTACTGTGTGGTCAGTTGAATTAATAAATGGAATCTCAACGTTACCTATAAACCAAGACATTCTTGAGACTGGTCTACTGTTTGTTGCAGTGCAGGTTGCGATCAGTGTGGAGTTCACGGTCATATTGTTAGTGTTCACCACTAGCCTGACAGCGCTAGGGGGCCCTGAAAATGAGAGGATTGTATTTATGTACATAGTATCACCTCTTGTGTTCCTGCCATGTTCAGGTGTAATAAATATAAACACAATTATTTATGCGCGCGTTGGTATTCACTTCATAAACCAGATGGATGTGCAAGTTGAATGTACATCATTCAACCGCGCACAATTGGGTTTTTATGGCCATGGCCATGACTCAAGAACGCGGCATAAAATCGAGATGCACATAGATATATTGAGTTTCGTCAGAACAGAGTAGAACATAAATCAACCTCTTTCTATAATTGGTTTAATCAGTGTATGTTATTACTTTGGATTTGCTTTACTCTAAAGCGATAAAAACATATCACACACGTGCATAATTATTTATTTCATTAACATCATACAGAGTTTGTTTTACAATACAACCATTTTATGTTTTCATATTTCAAAGCTTGTATAGCTTTCTTGTTTCAGAACAGACTTTCAGATCAGAGTAATGTTAGCAATCCGGGGTTGTGTTTTAAATAAATAAAAATAAATAAATAAATTCACATTTAGAGTCTAAACTGATTTGCAGTGGGGGACTTTAATGTAAAGTGACTAAACCAACCCTGTAGGCTTCGAACACCATCGACGAGTGAGCGATAACCAATCAAAGATCGATATTTCAAATATGAAACTTATGAATCAGTGATTGGACAGTGCGAACACCTGCGGACAGATGCCAGAATCAACAAGGCCGATTCAGAACAACTTTGAATTTATTGAGTGCTTCGTTGCTAAGACTGCTCCAAAGTCACCGTTTACTTATTCCTAAGCCAAGAAGAAATGGAATAACTCTTTGTTTTCTTGCCAATCGTTCATTTAGTACATATACAGTAATTGGCACGTATTCCAATCGAGGACTACCTTTTTCCTTCCGCGTGCGTTTTGTTAAAAAAATACTTTTTGACGGAAAACGTCATTCACCGCAGGTTCGGTAAGGGGGGGGGGGGTACCTGTGCGTAAGTGTATGTCAGGAAATTGTATACAGAAAAATCTTAATAACTTTAAATGGATTAAAAGATCAAGAATGGGAACGCAACATTAAACACGCGCGTGTGTCTGCGCGTGTGTCTCAAGCCGTCACAAGATGGCCGCCACAAGATGGCCGCCACAAGATGGCCGCCACAAGATGGCCGTCACAAGATGGCCGCCACAAGATGGCCGCCACAAGATGGCCGCCACAAGATGGCCGCCACAAGATGGCCGCCACAAGATGGCCGTCACAAGATGGCCGTCACAAGATGGCCGCCACAAGATGGCCGCCACAAGATGGCCGCCACAAGATGGCCGCCACAAGATGGCCGCCACAAGATGGCCGCCACAAGATGGCCGTCACAAGATGGCCGCCACAAGATGGCCGCCACAAGATGGCCGTCACAAGATGGCCGTCACAAGATGGCCGCCACAAGATGGCCGCCAAGATAGAGGGTAATAACCCGTTTGACGTGTGGCAAAATTAGTATAGATCGGGAACGTATACGCGCAGGACATTGTGTATAGGTATTGTTTTAACAGAACTCGATGAGTAATATAAAATAAAATACTAATAGTGCAGACCAGTGGCGGCTTGACCTATATCCTAACCGGTTCCTTCCAAAGGTGGGTGGGTATAACACTTACTTGCGACAATGATAGCCGTGTTTATCCACTCTAAATTGTTCGTCTTAGTTCTGTAGACAATCTGAAGCCAGCCGTTCCTTTGTTCATCCACCCGGTGCATCGTGATGCCGCATTCTCCTGCTGCAAGACCTTCCCCGTAGTAATGGTAGAGAGTCGTGGCCCCCGATTCCAGGCCTAGACGGAACACGAGTGTTTCAAACGTGAGTCTTTAGGAACTGTGTATGCACGGATTTGTTGCTATGGAATTGTTTTGTTAGATGCTATTAACATAAACAAATCACATAGTCATCGTACAACATCTTCGGTAATGCTTCCGTCACGGGTGGGTGAGCGGCAGCCAACCAGCGACCGTGGCTAATTCAGATACCTGCTCGGGTTGGCCGAGAACGTAAACACGTCATTGATTGATGACGAAAGCATTACCGAAGTTATTTTAAGACGACTCTACTTAACTCGACTGTGCATTCCGCCCTAACACTTACCTCTGTCGTAGTTGACATCAAGACGGGTGTTGGGAAGTTGGAAGTGGCAATAAGTTACAGGTTCTTCGGTCTTAAACAGCAAGTCCATAGTTTCCCCAGGAAGAACCACAACCTTGTTTGGCGGTCTTAATGTGGTATTGAAGGCCAAATAATCTGTCGGACACAATAAGTAAATGTTAACAGTTTGAAAGTTCATCACAAATTTAAACGTCACCATTTTGATTTCATCCCTTGCGCACACTATCGCATCACATATTTGTCAGTAGAGCCATTACCTCTGCCACACAGTTCTCTTTTCATCAATTCTTATGAGCCTTCTTCCCTATCCCCGCTTTAATTTGATTTTGAGTATTTTTGATGAGAGTAATAGGACGTTGGGGTGCAACTGGAAGGAAGGGACAAGTTGGAAGACTAATATTCAGAGGAATTAGGCCTAATACTTATAAAATAATAAAAATAAATTCAATTATATGATATTATTAATGTATTATGTATATAATTATATGAACACTAGCGTCATAAGTCGATTCACTGTGTTAAGGATTTAAAGCATTATAGTGCATGCACTAGAATTCAGGTCGAAACTTTTTACTAGTAGACCTGTTTCAGATAGATGTCAGGACTATTATGGGTTTCACTGCGAGCTTCGAGCGCGAGAAATAGCTCGGTTTCCAATTTGCTGACTGTTTGTGTACCCCTTAAAGTCTTCTTGATGTTCACTTATAGATTTACAAGTCCTTGTGCCATTATCTTATCATTCAATCTTTTCAATCAACAGCTGTTGGGATATCAACTTTTCCTTATATAAAGGGGTCACTGGCAGGGGTATGCTAATTGTTTTCCTGGTATCTACTCGGACCTCAATAGCAAAAATGCAAATTGTTTTTGAAAACTGAAATTCTAACAGTTCCGTCTGAGATAACCGCACTAATTGGACATGAGAGTTCCTCCCCGCATTTTTATCTTACCATCAGCAGTTCCAAAACTGCTAGCGACTCAAGGGGTGTACAACCTGGCTAGTGAGAGAAACGAGTTTTCGTAGCCTGAGGTGATCGCAGCTCGCAGTGAAACTTATAACACAGAATCAGCTATTCCTTCAGCATGAGAAAACAGCTAGTATAGGCAACCCAAGACTACCTTACACACACATGCTTTCGTCATAGGCGAGGCACTCGTAGCCAACCAGCGAGCCGCCCGAGACAATAGCGCGCAAATACCGGTCGCTGATTGGCTACGAATAACTCGCCTGTGACGAAAGCACGAGTAAGGTAGTGTTGGGTTGCCTATAACAGCGAATGTCTCCGTCACTAACCGTTCCCGTACACGGACATCTCGGCGTGGTGCCAGGCTCCACCCTTGGATGAGCGGACGCGACAGTCAACTATCCACTGCTTGTCGCCTCCTGCTGACGTCACGTTCAAGTTGATGCCACACTGGCCGTTCTTCAGTCCCGTGCCCGCGTACCCATAGCCGGACACGCGGCCGAACAGCTGGGCTGTTGTGGGCAAGCAAAGCGAGCCCTTCCTTCAAGTCATTTCGTGGAACGCCTGTTTCTCTCTACCCTTCTTGAAAGTGTTAAGAAGCATTTATACCTGTGATATAATAGTTTGCTATATTTTGTTTCGTAGGATACCTGCCCAGGCAAAATTCATGTCCCTCAATTATGTATTGCAGTATTTGGTATTATTGGAAATTGGAATGGAATATCCGAGATCTGTAAGTATGACTCAAAAGTATTGTATGTACTGGTTGTGATTGATGAATATTACTTCTGAGCAGAGAAGGAGAAAAAACGCCTACAAAGAAATCAATTGAACTTTCGGATTTTGATTCAATTTGGTGAATGGTGTCAGTTGATTTCATCGTAGGACAAAGTCAAGAGTCTCATGATCAACACTTATAGCCACGAACAACACACAGCAAGAATATTAATATGATTTACGAAAAACGTGTTAAGAAATGTATTCAATAAGAAAAGGGTTGGGATAGGTTCGAGTCGGTCACAAAAGAGGGGGGGGTTCTATTCATTCAATCTTTATCTCAATGCTGCCACATGCTTCACTTCACTATTACATAATCCGTGGCGACCACAACACCATCCAAGTTAACACGTCGGGCCTATACGGCCACAAGTTATATGTATTGCAAAGTCGCTCTCTGACGTCATATAAGGGATAGAGAGGAGATGAGGACTATAGTGTATTGCAATGAATCTGTGGTCCTAGGATCCCGCCCACCTTCCCCTACTTCACTCCAAACCTCGAATCGCCGGCTCGAGCCAGCCGCGAGGGGTACCCCTCCGAGCCGGCGATTCGAGGTATGGAGTGAAGTAGGGGAAGGTGGGTGGGATCCTAGGACCACATATTCATTGCAATACACTGTAGTTCCCAATCTCCTCCATCAGACGCTCATTCTAGTACATCTGAGAGGAGAAAAGTTGTCTGATTGGACAAACACTCACAGTGTTGTGTTTACGATTGCTCTCACGCCAGTCCTTCACTTCACAAAGTCAGCGACTCAGTGTAAGTACTTAGGCCTGGTTTTTCAATCGGTTAACGGGTCGTTAACGGAGCCGTTAGCTGACGGTCTTTAACCTAAACCCAACAAACCCTATGCATATAACGGACCATAGCTAATGGCCCCGTTAATAACCGATTGAAAAACCGGGCCTTAGTCGTTCTTTTGTACCCGTGTTAGTCAGTGTAAATATTTGTTTGCCATTCGCCTGTTATTAAATTTAGTTTTAATGAGAGGCGCACACCATAAAAATATTTACACCGACCTACACGAGTAAACAAGAACGACTAAGTACTTACACTGACTTACACTAGAGTAAAGTGTAGGACAGGGGAACGAAGCTCGTGTCCCGAAGCAGCCTTACATTCACAGATGCTTTCGTCAAAGACAATTCTCGTGGCCAATCACCAATCACCAAATTGGTGCTCGCTGGTCGGTCACATATACCGCTCGTCTATGACAAAAGCATCTGTAGGATTTATTGGTAAAGACGTCTAGCATTGAGTTGATTCCTACACTAATTAAGTAAATGTTTTTAGTCTCGTTTTCCAATACGAAAACACTCGCAGAACAAACAGCGGCGGTTAAAACTGATCCGACTCTTGAGTTTTTATCATTAGCTCCGTCAATGGTTAATTTAACCGTATTGAGGATATATTCACTAACGAAACATGGGGCTTCTTTGATTTATTTAAATAAATAAATAAATAAATAAATAAATAAATAAATAAATAAATAAATAAATAAATAAATAAATAAATAAATAAATAAATAAATAAATAAATAAATAAATAAATAAATAAATAAATAAATAAATAAATAAATAAATAAATAAATAAATAAATAAATAAATAAATAAATAAATAAATAAATAAATAAATAAATAAATAAATAAATAAATAAATAAATAAATAAATAAATAAATAAATAAATAAATAAATAAATAAATAAATAAATAAATAAATAAATAAATAAATAAATAAATAAATAAATAAATAAATAAATAAATAAATAAATAAATAAATAAATAAATAAATAAATAAATAAATAAATAAATAAATAAATAAAGGCATTCAAAATTTTAACTTACAGATATTAAAGTTGTGAAATATGGAATACAACTAATTAAGTATCCTTACAATAACTATTTCTGCTCCTTCCGCAGGAACTTGAATGTATTCTAGAGAACTATAAATAAATGACGTCAAATAGTAAAATAAATAAATAAATAAATAAATTCACATTTAGAGTCTACCCACTCAGTAATTAAACTGATTTGCAGTGGGGGACTTTAATTTAAAGTGCTTTAATGTACCGTGCTGGTACATCGAGGTATAGCTATACTGTATTATCCCCTGCCCCCCCCCCCCCCCCCCTCACTCCACTCATCCACTCCTTCCTTACTAGTTACTAACACCACAAGGGACATTGACCCACTAGTAGTGCGATGTCACAGATTAGTGTGTGTGTATGTGACGTCACAGCAGCCATCACAGCCATCATGGCGCTAAAACTGACTTGTCCTAGAATGATTACAACATTGACGAGTATCATGTTTACTAAACTTGAAATTATCAATGGCATTCTTTATACTTCTTTTTAAAATTAAATATAACTCGTATAAAAATAGCCTAATCAATCTAAGCATCAATTGTTTTGCCGAGCATATTATATGCTTGCAAGATACGATGTGTCCACTTACGGATCATGGCGGCCAATTCTTCGTCGGTGACATTTTCTCCGCTGACGTCAAAGATTGGCAGCTCCCGTTTGTATCTGTACTCGTACACTTTGAACTGACATCCAGACAGTGGCTCGTCCGCATAGCACATTACCGTCAAGTTGGTAGCATTGCTCGCCCTGATGTGTTGGTGGCGGGGGTCAATCCTCACCTCTAGCGATGACGCGCCTAAAGGGGACAAACTCAACCGTCACATTGTGTAGTAGACATATATAGTCCAGCTAGCACATCATGTTGGTAGCATTGCTGGCCCTGATGTGTTGGTGGCGGGGGTCAATCCTCACCTCTAGCGATGACGTGCCTAAAGGGGACAAACTCAACCGTCACATTGTGTAGACATATATAGTCCAGCTAGCACATCATGTTGGTAGCATTGCTGGCCCTGATGTGTTGGTGGCGGGGGTCAATCCTCACCTCTAGCGATGACGTGCCTAAAGGGGACAAACTCAACCGTCACACTGTGTAGACATATATAGTCCAGCTAGCACATTATCGTCATGTTGGTAGCATTGCTCGCCCTGATGTGTTGGTGGCGGGGGTCAATCCTCACCTCTAGCGATGACGCGCCTAAAGGGGACAAACTCAACCGTCACATTGTGTAGACATATATAGTCCAGCTAGCACATTATCGTCATGTTGGTAGCATTGCTCGCCCTGATGTGTTGGTGGCGGGGGTCAATCCTCACCTCTAGCGATGACGCGCCTAAAGGGGACAAACTCAACCGTCACATTGTGTAGACATATATAGTCCAGCTAGCACATTATCGTCATGTTGGTAGCATTGCTCGCCCTGATGTGTTGGGGGCGGGGGTCAATCCTCACCTCTAGCGATGACGCGCCTAAAGGGGACAAACTCAACCGTCACATTGTGTAGACATGTATAGTCCAGCTAGCACATTATCGTCATGTTGGTAGCATTGCTCGCCCTGATGTGTTGGTGGCGGGGGTCAATCCTCACCTCTAGCGATGACGCACCTAAAGGGGACAAACTCAACCGTCACACTGTGTAGACATATATAGTCCAGCTAGCACATTATCGTCATGTTGGTAGCATTGCTCGCCCTGATGTGTTGGTGGCGGGGGTCAATCCTCACCTCTAGCGATGACGCACCTAAAGGGGACATACTCAACCGTCACATTGTGTAGTAGACATATATAGTCCAGCTAGCACATTATCGTCATGTTGGTAGCATTGCTCGCCCTGATGTGTTGGTGGCGGGGGTCAATCCTCACCTCTAGCGATGACGCGCCTAAAGGGGACAAACTCAACCGTCACGTTGTGTAGTAGACATATATAGTCCAGCTAGCACATTATCGTCATGTTGGTAGCATTGCTCGCCCTGATGTGTTGGTGGCGGGGGTCAATCCTCACCTCTAGCGATGACGCGCCTAAAGGGGACAAACTCAACCGTCACATTGTGTAGTATACATATATAGTCCAGCTAGCACATTATCGTCATGTTGGTAGCATTGCTCGCCCTGATGTGTTGGTGGCGGGGGTCAATCCTCACCTCTAGCGATGACGCGCCTAAAGGGGACAAACTCAACCGTCACATTGTGTAGTAGACATATATAGTCCAGCTAGCACATTATCGTCATGTTGGTAGCATTGCTCGCCCTGATGTGTTGGTGGCGGGGGTCAATCCTCACCTCTAGCGATGACGTGCCTAAAGGAGACAAACTCAACCGTCACATTGTGTAGACATATATAGTCCAGCTAGCACATTATCGTCATGTTGGTAGCATTGCTCGCCCTGATGTGTTGGTGGCGGGGGTCAATCCTCACCTCTAGCGATGACGCGCCTAAAGGGGACAAACTCAACCGTCACATTGTGTAGTAGACATATATAGGCCAGCTAGCACATTATCGTCATGTTGGTAGCATTGCTCGCCCTGATGTGTTGGTGGCGGGGGTCAATCCTCACCTCTAGCGATGACGCGCCTAAAGGGGACAAACTCAACCGTCACATTGTGTAGTAGACATATATTATAGTACAGCTAGCACATTATCGTCATGTTGGTAGCATTGCTCGCCCTGATGTGTTGGTGGCGGGGGTCAATCCTCACCTCTAGCGATGACGTGCCTAAAGGGGACAAACTCAACCGTCACATTGTGTAGTAGACATATATAGTACAGCTAGCACATTATCGTCATGTTGGTAGCATTGCTCGCCCTGATGTGTTGGTGGCGGGGGTCAATCCTCACCTCTAGCGATGACGTGCCTAAAGGGGACAAACTCAACCGTCACATTGTGTAGACATATATAGTCCAGCTAGCACATTATCATCATGTTGGTAGCATTGCTCGCCCTGATGTGTTGGTGGCGGGGGTCAATCCTCACCTCTAGCGATGACGCGCCTATAGGGGACAAACTCAACCGTCACATTGTGTAGTAGACATATATAGTCCAGCTAGCACACTATCGTCATGTTGGTAGCATTGCTCGCCCTGATGTGTTGGTGGCGGGGGTCAATCCTCACCTCTAGCGATGACGCGCCTAAAGGGGACAAACTCAACCGTCACATTGTGTAGTAGACATATATAGTCCAGCTAGCACATTATCGTCATGTTGGTAGCATTGCTCGCCCTGATGTGTTGGTGGCGGGGGTTAATCCTCACCTCTAGCGATGACGCACCTAAAGGGGACCAACTCAACCGTCACATTGTGTAGTAGACATATATAGTCCAGCTAGCACATTATCGTCATGTTGGTAGCATTGCTCGCCCTGATGTGTTGGTGGCGGGGGTCAATCCTCACCTCCAGCGATGACGCGCCTAAAGGGGACAAACTCAACCGTCACATTGTGTAGTAGACATATATAGTCCAGCTAGCACATTATCGTCATGTTGGTAGCATTGCTCGCCCTGATGTGTTGGTGGCGGGGGTCAATCCTCACCTCTAGCGATGACGCGCCTAAAGGGGACAAACTCAACCGTCACATTGTGTAGTAGACATATATAGTCCAGCTAGCACATTATCGTCATGTTGGTAGCATTGCTCGCCCTGATGTGTTGGTGGCGGGGGTCAATCCTCACCTCTAGCGATGACGCGCCTAAAGGGGCAAACTTAACCGTAACATTGAGGTTGTCGTTAATAATTTTATCAAAATATTTCAGATGAAGGTGATGAATGCGGTTAGAGATATGATTGTTGTTTAAAAGTTCGTTGATGTCTTCATTTTTGGTCCAGGGAGGGAGTCTTGCAATTCTTCGCAAAATTCGACGTTCAAGAGATGAGTAGAGGGAGAGGAGTAGGCCAAGAAGGGGGGCTAAAACACCACACGCAAAATCGAGTACTGGACGGATGAACGCGAAGTACGTTCTGAGGAGTGTTCCATAATTGCAGCCACGTAATCGACCCCTGATAAGGATTAACGGGTTTAATATGGAGCGCACGGTATTAGTTGTCTTTTTACAGTGAGGCAACCAGCTGAAGATGTTACTGAATTCAAGACTCAGGTAGCGAACTTAATTTTGTGGGACAACGTTTTCACCCTAAAATTGAAGTGGGATGGTACCTGACTGTTGACTAACTTTACTAGTATTATTTCGGTGAACAAAGACAATAAGTTGAGTTTTTGTTGCATAAGGGCGAAATCCCCAGAAACACATCCAATTCTCAAATTTTGAAGTCTGGCGTCGGAGACGTAGTTGAGCTGACCAGGCAGAGAATGCAGCACACCAGTAAGCAGTGTTATCGGCAAACTGTGAGAGGAAAAGTCGAGAAGATGATGGAGAAGGTAAATCGTGACAACAGAGAATATAAAGGATCGGAGAAAGAGGAGAACCTTGCGGAACTCCCGCGTGTGGAGAAAAGGGGGTTGAGAGAACGCCATTAATGCGAACCTTAGAGGAACGATTAGAGAGCAAAGCCTTGATGCAGCGAATGAGGACTAGTGGGACGTTTAAACGAAGTAACTTGTATAGAAGACTGTCATGCCATAGCTTATCAATAGCCCGTTCTATGTCAAAGAAAATGGCCAGAACACACTTGCCGTTATTGAGCGAGCAAGTAGTTTCCGTAATAAGTTTGAGTTGAGGAGAGCATCAGGGACCCCGCGACGACGTCGAAAGCCCGCCTGGGTCGGGGGGATGATGGCAGTTTCCTCAGCGAAGATGGAGAGACGATTCGCAATTATTTTTTCGAAAGTTTTACTTATATAACATTTATAAGGCTAATTGGTCTGTATGATAAAGGGCCCGTCGGAGGTTTGTTGGGTTTCGGGATCATAATTACCTCAGATGATATCCACCTGGGCGGAATATATCCCAGGTTTAAGCATGATGAGAAGATCGTGGAAAGCAGTGAAAACAACTTGTCGGGACTTTAGAGTAATTGAAGACGGGTAATCTTATCCCCTCCAGGAGCCGAATTCTTCCCAGAACGTATGGTGGTTAATACGTCTTGCGGAGTGATAGGTTGAATTAGAGAATGGGATTCGTGATGAACCTGTGGTATGGGAGTATGATTGGAGAGAGAAGACTCATAGAGAACAATAAACTTATTCGTAATTTTGAGTTGAAAATCAGAGTCAAATCGTAGGTCAGAAGGAAATTAATGAATTTTGTTGAGAATATAAAGGCAGGTAACAAGGTAAGAGAAGATATTGGCTTTTTCAAGAGCAGTTGCATAGGGGACGCCGTCCACTATTAGTGGCAAAGGGTCGGTGATTTTTGACCAGTTAAATCTTAAATTTGCGCCAAAACTTGCCGCCATCTCTGTAGTTGAGACTTTCTCAAATCGAAAGCCAGGAGTGTTCCCTAAATGCACGAACCATTTTACGGACAATCGCGTTGAGTCTATTCCACTCCGTTTTCAGAGCAGAATCAAAGGTATGACAAAATACATGTTGTTATCACTTATGATGACCACTGTACATGGCAAGTAACTCCAAAAGACACGCGCTATACATATATCCTACCAGGCTAACGGTTTAGCAACGGTCGCTTAGCCGGGTCCTATACGAACAACCTCGGGCTAGGTCAGGAAGGGGATGGGTGACCAGTCTCCTTTGAAGCACTAGTTACCGTTGGTCAGAGCAGATTGGAGGGTTCGAAGACTTGTGTAACAGCTTCGTTCTTCTCGTCAACTGCTCGGCAGTCCAGGTTAGTGGAGGAACCTATGTGACTGATCAAAGTTACACCGTCCTTTCGGAAGGGACGTAAAGCCGATGGTCCCCTTGGTACTTTTCGACAGGAGTAGGCAACGTGCCGGTGCTAGTCTTCCCCTCCTCCCTTCCTCATTATCATCACTCATCAGGCTTAAGAGAGCATTGTGGCCTACACTGGCCTTAATTACAATAAAATAAATAAAAACAAAATATGTACTACAAAATATCCACTCACCGCCCTTTCCGCGTACAACCAACACACAAAACAGAACGGCGCACAACCGCGCTTGACCCATCGCGCTAATATAGAGGCCCTGAATAGACTTGTCCAAGAGTTGAACACGTTGTGATTGTCAGAGAGCCGAGAGGCTGTGAGATGTGTTAAGCAAAGGTCAAAGTGTATCTAGGAGGTTCACAGCTGACATTCAACTTGATATCTAGTCTACAGCTGAGTGGCTTCAACTTGATATCTAGACTACGGGGTGGGCCCTTGACGGGGCGGGCCCTTGACATATAAATGCCGTGACACATAAAAGCAGTATGGGCCGTGACATATAATTATTTTGACCGGGGTGGGCCCTTGACATATAAATGCCGTGACACATAAAAGCAGTATGGGCCGAGACATATAATTATTTTGATAGAGGTATCCGTGACACATAATTGCCTCGAGACCGAAAATTTATGTCTCAAGACCCTTACAGTATGGGTCTTGCAAGGGATGCCGGGATGCGATTGAATCCCGGGCTCTTTGGCAGTCCGGAACCAAAAGTCCTTTATCTTTAACACTTTAAAATTAGACATTAAATTAAAATGCACTGTCAGTAGCGCGTTTTTACGCACAGGCACACCACCTGGGACCGCACAGACAATTTTTAATTTATGTTTTATTTAAATGAAACAAAACATAGCTCTATAGGGGCCACAAGATCCCGTGGCATCGGAAACCGTCGCGTCTTAAAATCGCGTTTTAGGCCATTAAAGTTAATGCATCATCCGAAAAATGTTTCGCCTACGACGTAATTACCTCCGGCGGCTGGGATTTGGCCCCAGACCCCAGCTTTACCGCGCCACTTCATGGCGGTTAGACACTGGGCACGTCTATGGTTGTTTACACTGTGGAACATTACTTTACTTTCTATTTTTTTTTGTAAATGATCAATTTAATTGCACTGCAGTAATGTAAAGCATACTTACACAGTAGGAGAGCCGCAAAGAGCCCAGCCTTCAGGACGAATACCCACATGTTCACGGTGAGATGTACCTACTACCTAGCAAGTAGTGCACTGACGATATGCGTTGACCCCTTAAGTAGACAACTTTATCGCAAAGTTTTATACTCTTGTTATTGCCATTGATAAATATTTACATGTTTTATCTCTACTCTAGATGAGGAAAACCAACTCGAAAATAAATCACCCATGCAAAATTATATTTACCTACACAAGTGCAAAGCTCTCAGTATTCAGTGTGTACACTGTGTTCACATGTATAGTAAAAGCATGTGTGTATGTGGCTCTGGGTAGAGATAATTTACGATTGCATTACAGAAAAAAGCGAGTAAAAACCTTTCAATTTTTCGTTCATAAGTAGGTCATTCTTAGTACTACCTACTGTACAGGTGGGGGTCTTTGAATGTAACATATCTTATGCCAAGATACAGTTACATCAAGTTATGTGCATCCATCACTTGCGAGTTGGAATGTGTGTATGAAGTTATTATTGAAATAGAAATTTCAGTGTTCAAACTCTTATCAAAATCAATTTTAAGCAGCAATTTAACGCATAAGCAGCGTACAATAAACACCCGTAACGACGTCACATGGTCTGCATCACAGATCTGTAGTACACAACATACAGGGGAGTATAAATTAAAACAATGTATGAATAATTCGGTTCTTTTCGTCAAATATGATAATAATATGTTCAATATCATACGGTCACGGAGAAAGAGCATCATACTACTTCAAAGGGCTAATCCAAAAATCCCACTTATTGATGCCAAATAAGGTTGCGGACGAGAATCGTCGTAACCGCTATCGGGATCGCATCGTACATTTCCTCATGCTAAATCATTACGACATTGCGATTACAATCCCAATACAGGTTGGGGCTCAACTTCTAGAGAAGAAATAATTATTTCATCAAACACAAAGTAAACTAATTTTCGTTCCTTTTATCATTCAGACCGGCCTGGGTTGACCGGTCGAATATGGGAACACAAACACACCCGTAGTGTATTCTGTATGCTGTTTGAATGTCGATAGGGACAGGAACAATACTCCAACAGCTATTATCATTAGACCTACTGCTCGCTCAATAACGTATCGATAAACTCATGTGATGTACACAATGGTATCATGCCGATCAACTTTAATAACATTAGTCTTTCTTTACCTACCCATTAAGTAAATTCATGAGGAAACATAATTTTATTGAAAGCATTCTGTAACAATACGTGTGGGCTCAGTTGCTATAACGTGCACGCGCCACATGCGTACAATGGTATAAGGTATACTTCCGAAGACACTTACATACGGAAGAGTAACAAAGATTATAAACGTTAAAACACTATAAACAGTATATGTGAGTTATAAAATCGGATAATACATTTTATTTATACATTGTAGCGAACACAAAATGTGCAGTTGTTAGATTCATCTCGACATGTAACGTATCCTATAGGCATAAAAGGTAATTCAGGATTACCCAGGTTTTATGAACTATAGCTATAAACTCAATGCAGCATTCGCGATCGCAAAACTTCGATACGCCCCTAGCGGACCAAATTGTCCCTGTGCTAACGGGTCTAGCGCTCTAACTGTCTGTGGATTCTCGCACAAACTACACGGTACTAATCTTGTTCTAGCTGTTATACTACTCATTTTGAAGAATAACTTATAGGAAAGCGTATTTAGTTTACATGCCAATAGTCATCATAAAAGGTTATTTCAAAATTATAGACCCAGTAGTTTACTTGTTATTCACGCAAAGAATCGGAAAATAAGCAAATTTCTGATTGTTTTCTCAACTTAAATCGTCAAAAAAAATAATGATCGGATTTTAACGAGACTTCCTTTAGAATATGTACAGACAATGTGAGATAATAAAAAATAAACTTTCTAAATAGAAAGTGCCCCGAACGAAAATTCATAGCATGTACTAACATGCAGGGTGCGTATAGTTACACGGCCCAAACCGCTGCTAAATTCCCATCTCTAAAATATAAAATATTGGTCGTATTTAACCACGTTTTTAACATTTAAACCTATTCTCTAATTAAACGAAGAACACAACCTAGAACTTACCATTGAAAAATACGGACTGTGATGTCAAACTTGATCTTGTTGTTTATCTCCCTCGTGTTTAGGACGCATTTAATGTGCCCCTTGTGTAGAAACCAAGCTTTGTGTTGACACAAGGTCATGGAAAGGGGTTGTGAAATGTCTCCAAGGCCATGTTGTATCGTCATTATATTGTGCACCTGCGCGCTCGTTTCCTCGTGCGCCTCTCTCGGAGAAGCTGTGAACTTCTCGTTGGACCAATACGCAGGCCTGCTCGCCGCACTGAAGCTCAGGTTCCACACGGACTGTGTCGGGATGTTCCAAGAGACAGACACTAACACAGTGGCGCAAATAACGAAGGCCTTGTCCAAACTGAACGTGATGGCTTTCAGTTTAAGAGTGGAGGACTTGAATCTCACCGCAACACTCAGATGCAGAAGGAATCGTCCCTTGTATGTTCTGTTTCCGGGATATCAAACCAGAAACCATCTTCGTTCTCTGGCAAAGGTAAGACAATGTACACTACCCTCTCGTTCGACATGATTTTCCATGTTCCTCCATCTTACATTTCCTATGGTGCATGGTCTTACATTTTTACTTTAGCTAGAAATAGCGGAGGGGAGGCGTAACAAGTGCACAGAGTGTTGCGAGCCATCCGGCCAACGATCACTGAATATAAGATACACACAATTTCAACAACGCGAATTTCTAAGACATTGCACAGACTATACTTGACTTGAATCGATGGCTATTTAGAAAGAGGTTTTCGGTGACTTCTAGCAGGCAGAGCTCGGTGGCCGGAACGCTCGAAGCTCTGTAGCTGTGTCTGTAAGGTAGTTGTTTGTTGCACGCCTCCCCATAGGCCAGCGATGGAGAAACTTCTGAGTTTTTGAGTGACATTGTCCTCAAACTAAATTAAATTTGTCGTTTGCCTTTGTTTGCTGACCAAGGTGAACATGTCAATAAAAAGTGAGTTCATACACACATCTAGCCAAACAATTTCGTTTTCTGAGGTAAACAGTTATCGTGAAATTGTTATTTAGGCTGCAATGTCTACCTAGACTGCAGAACTCCCGATATCGGTATGTTAAAGCTTTCGGTCACAGATAACGGATTGTGGTTTGACAGTAAGAGTTTTCAAATGTATTGGCCGTCACTCACTTAGGTCCGGGTTTTCAATCGGTTAACGGGTCGTTAACGGGGCCGTTAGCTAACGGTCCGCATTCTTTAACTCAATAGCCTAAACGCTTTGCAGATAACGGACCGTCATACGGTCCCGTTAATGACCGATTGAAAAACCGGGCCTAATAGTAGGATTAATATAACTATTTACCTACTTGTAGAGGGATGTCATGGTATTAAGTACATTTGTGCCCAACCTATTCAAAAATAATGTACACGCTTTTGAAGATTTTCGACGAAAGTAATTTATTTGCATAATTCAAACATGGGTATATTATATTTGAGCAGGGTTGTCACAAAAAATGTAATTAATACCATCTATAGATATGACATCACTCTGCAAGTGGGTAAATTTTCATAATAATCCTACTATTTATTTAAGAGAAATTAGTTGACTACACACATCAAAACTATACAGCCGCATGCGACACACATAAACTAAAGACAGTTGAGAAAACATTTGTCTAAAAACTCTTCAGCACTAATTTTTTAAACGATTTGGTTACTCATCGATATTTCTCATCAACGTACCTATTAATTTGTTAATTAGAATGAATCAACAAAATAATACATTGAGTGCATGGCGAGGGATATGAGCTAGTAAAAACATCTCTTGCTTAACCCTTAATGTACTTATGACTAAAGGCTCATCCACATTGAAAATTAACATAAGCGTAACTTAACACCGCACCGTATAACGTTTTCGATGGCTGTCCACATTAGAACTTAATTTCCTACGTCCACCAATCAGAGTTTGCCCGCGTAAATCTAGAACCTAATCTTATTTATTTATGTATTCATTTATTTTCACATTCAGTATTGTTACATAATTACCTTACATACAATACATATAAGTGAATACCAAAATATCCATAGTATTACGTGATTTTGAATACACATCGCTGATTGGTTCATTCTTACTGCAGAGTTACGGTACGGCGCTAAGTATGGATTTTGCAAACTTCTCTGCTACTGCTACTGCCGCAGTAAGCAATGACATTGGGTTCTCATCAGCCAATGGGAGTGTCTGAAACCTTAATTCTAACGTTACTGTTACCGCTAATTTTCAATGTGGACGGGCCTTGCCCTTAAGAGTGAATATTGGAAACCATGTTATTGTCAATGACTCTTACAGAGTCGAAACAAAGAATGCACACGAAACTTTGTCTTCTTGTTTAAGGTCCCGTCCTCGTACCCTCGTTGGCTCCTGTTTCTGGACGCGGCCAACGATGTGGACGCCATCTTGCAAGGGGTGGACGTTCCTCTGGACTGCGAGTTGTTCGTTGCAGAGAGGCGGGAAGACGGGGTGGTATACCTGACAGAGGCGTACAGGGTTCAGCGAGGGCGGCCGCTCATCAGGCAACCCTACGGTACTTGGGGTGTCGCGAGGGGGCTGGAGGCAAGCTGGCAGTATCTCGTGAGGCGGCGGGGAGACCTTGGTGGGCTGGTGCTGAGAGTAGCCGTACACCGTGTGAGTTTACAGGGAAACGTCAAAAACCAAACAAAATTTTAATTTTTTTATTATATCTCAAGAATGGGCTTCGAAATCGAAAATCTGAATCAACAGCACACTGTGGTTTAGTAAGCCCTGCATATGAATGCTCTAAATTGCGTCTTACATTATAATCAGTATGGTTTTTTTATATTTAATTACCTTTATTTATAATCGAATTCCTAATCAAAATGACAACGTTAATGGTTATAATATTTCATTCAGTCTATAGGGCTTACCAATACACAGTGCGCTGTTGATTTGGATTTTCGATTTTGTGTTGCATTCTTGAGATATAATTTCAATTAAAATTTTCTGCGGTTTTTGGCGTAGAGGTACTTTTCGCTCTTAATCCCGTAACACATTACAACTAGAATTGTAGACTGGAGTCGCCATACTGGACAGTGTCCATGTTTAACATAGGAGAAAGCTGCGACACGCAACACTAGCGCTCCTAGTGGCAAGGCGTGATACGGCGGTGATGGCTGCTTTGTTCAATGCTATTTTCGTATACTTTAAACGTGTTCGTAAGGCTAGCAGTTACGCATCAGTGTCTTGAAAACATATGTAGAAGACTTAGTTATGATTTGCATAATTATAACCAAATTAAGAGGGAATAGGACAAGGGACCGTCTTCGTAGCTGGGATTTTGATTGACAGGGGGTGTAAAAGTAGGACGTTACTTTTGCTCCTACGTCAGCAAGTTTTGGGCCAATCGTGGTTAGGTTCCTAGTGTCGGTGCAGTACTCTTTTGTTCAAGCGGTGTGCTATTCTTCCTCCCCTCCTTGCCACCCTTCCTTGCCATCACCAGTGGACATGGGTCGGCTGTGCTAGCGAGAAAGGAATGCGGTTGACCGCAGACCTCTCGATCCAGGTGTCATTGTTAAAAATAGCAATCTGTGATGAAGTAAATGTTATCATTTCTTCAATTATTTTAAAATATATGAAACAATCATGGAAAGGTAACACAGACATAATTTTCAATTTAAAAAATAACTTAAAAACTGACAATTTTAGAGCAGTGGGCTTGTCTCTATTCTAATTTTAAAACTACACCCAAATTAATTAATTTTTAACTAAGTGCGCAAAGCGAGCGTCTCCACGTAACTCTTATGGCACTCGTTCTATTTTTGTTGTTTTTATCTTTTTTTTGTTTTCTTTTTATGTCTCGCGATAGCGGTCGAACGGAGAAAGTCTAATCAAGTTGAAATTTGGACCATCCACAAGCTTCGATGTGGATTGAATGTGTGTAGTTTTGTGGCAACATCGTTTGAAAAGTTACAAAGTTACACCATAGTTACCGGAAAACATTTTTCTGAAAGGAATTGGCGGCAAAATGTGATATAGCCATATTTTAATAAAGTTTTTTCCGGTCACGAATATGTTTATGGCGATCGGATAGGTACTGGTAAAGTTATTTACACAAAAGTTACTCGAAAATATGTTTCTAGAACACAGTAACTGCAAACTTTGAGGTGGCTACATTACAGTTAATTTTTGTCCGGTCACGATTATACCAATATAAACGCCTTTCTATTGCTATAAGAAAAAGTTGTAATAATAATGTGTATTTGTAAATGTATTTAGTTGCTGTGAGTAGCTTGAATATCTGTTTTAATTTATTTTGAATGCCATTGTTTCCTAGAAATGGCTGGGGAGAACTAGACTAAATGTTATAACTTTACAAATATTACTAAATACACACGGATAGTAAAAAAAATATATAAACACAACCCGACAAAAAACAAATTACGTGTACACATATTATTTAAAAGTATACACTTTGAGGTTATTTCACCACAGTAGCCAGTATTTCCGTCGTGGCGTAAAAACCCAAAAAGCGTCATGGTGGGTTTAGGTGAGTGCGACTGACGTAGCGGAATAAGCCGTCAAGTTTTACATTTGATTCACATTCACCCGGGGCACGACAAATTACGTGTAGTGTTTTAATATATGATATATAAATATTATTGGTTTATTCTTTATTTTCAAGCTCTCACGGGCATGTAGGCCCCTAGTGTATTGAAAATCTTTTTTCTGGGAACTGTCGTCGTGTGGAGGAAGAACCAGATACACGCCGGGGGGGGGGGGGGGGGGAGAGGGGGGGGAGCTGCGTTAAGTTGCAACAACCTGCTTATTTTGTATCGTGTTATTCCCAGACATGGTATAATAATACGATATATTTACAATCATGTAGGCTTTCACGATTGATTGATTAATTTTGTAACATTTCATGGTGTATAGTATGTAGACAATTGTGATTAGTTATGTTATCTTATTCATTTTGAAGGTAAAACTTATATCACATAATTTTTTGTAACTATAAAGTGTTCTTGTTACAATAGTTTCAAAAGCATACACAACGGTTAATCTTGTGATAAGAATTCACGCATCAGTTACGCATACAAAATTCAACAATACGTGTTGGTTTTCGTGTGGAGAAACCAATGATCGGATTTCGACGATAGGCCTTGAAAATATTTAGCTTACACATTTTAAATAAATACAATACACTTCTAGATAGAAAGTGACTGAACGAAAAGTTGCAGCATGCACTAATATGCATGGTGTATATTTTCACGGCAACTCGTACCTCAAAATATATAATTCATGTTATTGTAAAATAATCCTGAAAATATGTACAATAGGCCTATATGCATCGATTATGATCTCTTTAATTAATTTGCTGTTTCCATTTAGTTAGATTTTAAAACATTTGGTAAAAACTATTGTTTATCTCAGTGGTCTTCAACCTTTTTTGACTCGCGACCCACTGACATGAGATAATTGATTCACGGCCCCATTCAACCCTATTCTAAACTCATTTTTTTGCCCTTTGTTCACTCAACATAATCAGTATAAAATATGTCAATATATAGCGACTGGTATAATAAGTTCCTCGCCGACCGTGTACTGTTTCAATCATAAAACGATGCATTCAGTGCTGATTGTGATAGTGAGATATTTTTTGACAGCTGTTTTATGTTTATGCATCTCCTGTTGTAACCGTTCAATGTAATATAGCGATTTATCTTTTAAATATGGATGATTTGTGTCCCAATGTCGTTTTAGTGTTGATGGTTTTAAAACATTCATTGGCCAGTAATTAACCCCAAATAACACATTGAAGCACAACAAATCCACATTTGTTGGAGAGATCCACCTTTGTTGCCCAGTAGATAGTAGAAAAAACAAAAAATCTGGTGTGACTTTTCTTTGGGGTGGACTAGGACGATTATGTGGGATGTGACAGTTCAGCTGTACAGTACTTGAAAGAAAGTATAATAATATCGTGGGGGCGATTGGTCAACAGGCACTAAGGACTAAGGCTATTGGCGAACAAGGCCAGTCATCACTTGGATCTCTTGTATTGTATTGTTCTTTGGATGGGGTTGAATGTTGGATTTTCCTAAGTCAACGGAAATCGAAAATGTATTAAAAAACTTTATATTCATCAACAATAAAATAGATTTATATTGGAGAAACACTCTCGTGGGTGGATTTGTTGTGGTAGCAGAAATTAGAAAATACATCCGAATTTATCTAACTCAGGTTTTCCTCTTGCCGGGCGCTAGACAGTCGAGAGACCTAGGTTCGATTCCCAGTCGAGGTTGGATTTTAAATTATGGAAATCACAGTATAATGCATCTACATATATTTTCTTGGGAATTGAAAGCCATACCATTGTTCTGTTCAATGTTTGTTGTGGTTTATAAGAGATTGGTGAGACCATGTGTCGTCGTGATTGCTGATCTAGTCTGCAAAAAAGTTTAGTTGATTACTCAACTTTTCATTTACTGCTTGTGACCAACGTCTATGAAAAGCATGTCGAAATAGTCCTGTTGATTGTGTGACTGGAAGCTGGTAAGATTGGTGGTGACAGGTTGTGTGGGGAGGGGGGGAGGGGGTTGAATGACACGAGCTGGGACAACGCATTCTTTTTCCTTTTGTTCCGAGTGATTTGCCTTGGGCAATGCTGGACCATTCGAAGAAAACAAAACTTGCCGAGTGTAGATGTGGCGAAAACCACTCAACTCAAGCACATGCACTTGCATAATATAGTGAATGAAGCACTGCAAATAAACATGTGTTCTAGTTATTCAAGAAACATAAAACAGTGGACGTTTGTAATATTACGCCAGACGATCTGGGTTCGAGTCCAGGGTTTGAGAAGCTTTTGCGAGTTACAACGACAACAGCAATGTAATAATAATAATAATAATAATAATAATAATAATAATAATAATAATAATAATAATAATAATAATAATAATAATAAAAAAAAAATTTTTTTTATTATTATTAGCATCATTATTATTATTATTATTGTTGTTATTATTATCATTATGATCATCATCATCAGCATCATCATCAACGATGTCCTTATTGTGTTTGGTTATGTTATATTTAGCTACAAATTAGCACACTCGACAACATTTCATTACTCTTTCAATGAGTACTCCTTCGCCAACAGGCGAACGGACTAGGATGACAACAACGCCCGTATCGCTAGAAGGGGTTGTTCGGTTGACTGACCCTGAAAAGGAATTAGGACCGGACGACCAACATTTTACTAAGATCCCGGATACACACTTTGGAAATATTCTTATTGAAACCAACTGTGGCATCTCTCTCTCTCTCTCTCTCTCTCTCTCTCTCTCTCTCTCTTTCTCTCTCTCTCTACGCGAAGCGTAACCAGATCTTTCTCAGCTTTTACAGCACCCAAGTAGACGTTTCTCCTAGCATGTTACCCTTAGCATGGCAAACATAGTTGCAAATACATTGTTACGAAACCCCTTATGTACGCTATTCTATGTGAATGATTCCCGGGGTATGGGCGTCATTCGTCAATGATCATGGGTCAACAACTGCAACTTTGTTTTTGTCACAAATATGTACCGTCGGTATAATGTATTATCTATGTAGTTAATGTGTAGCACCCAGGCATTTTTAATGTAGGGATACATTCTAGTTTTGTGTTTGAGGAAACAAAAAAGCAAGCCTTCTTTAGTTGCGTGACTAATCGCTAGCATAACAATATTAAAATTAAAAAAGCAATTATTTGATTCCGAAAATACGAAACACGGAAAATATCACATTTGAAGATTCGGTTTGATGTCCGTACACTACAAACAGTGGAAATGAAGTTAATACACTTGAGATAAATAAATAAATACGTTGACATGTGTATACGTGTGTTTTTCTAACAGCAATATTATTGTAACTGAGAAAGCACATTAGGACAGGGGTTTGTTATATGTTCATATCTGAGCAGTAGCGTGATTTATTGAACAACAGCTTTTAATTTCCTTGCCTCGATTAACTTGGTAGGGCAAGGTTTCTTTTTTCTTGTTGCATGCAAATGCAATCTTGTTTTTCAACCCTTCCGCCGATCCATCTTCAAAAATCACATGTACACACACTTTGCCAGTAACGAATACCTACGAGAACGTGGTGGATTGCAACGAAAGCACACTTACTCCCCTTCCTCCCCTCCCCCCCTGTGCGGGAACGCCCACAGCACGACCTCGCGCTTCACTCTTGTCGCCGAAACTGCAAGACCACACTTGCAGCCATCTAGCGGCCGAACGGTGAACGAAGTAGCGTAAATTGACGTTCAGAAGAACAGCTTTTATTTGATAACGACAAGTGATAAAGACTTCGTCTAAATTTTAATAAGTTGAGAAAGACTGGTGATACGCTTATTGAGTCGAATATTTACAAATAAAGCAACGAAAAGTATTGAAATGTGTGCCGAAACATCCATTGGGTGAAGGATTTTCGCGTTTTTTATTTCATTATAGAAAGAAAAATAAATATGTTTTTGACAATTTTCGACGGAGGAAGCATAGTCAGACCGACGAGGAACAAAACACCGAAGATTTTGTCCCAATACGATGTTTGGTTTGTTAGAAAAGTGAGTTCTTCAGAAGGCACAAAACTAGTGCCTATGGCCATGTCCTATTCCCTCTTAATCTGCAATGTCATATTATCTAAGGAATGTCATAATTTTAACCTTGAGAGCAGCACTCTTTACGTGTCGCTGCAAATTTAGGCAACTGTCCTATATTACAACCGATAGATTGTATATTATTTGCTACAACTCTCCAATCCGACTCGACCAGCTGACAATCCCCAACTCGTGCAACTCGCATAAAATATAATAACAAAACAGTTTGATAAGACAATTGCCTTATAATCACAAACACATAAACAATTAAAGCTACTGCATCTATGTTTGGTGCATTACGTAGAGTTTATTGACTTGAGGTCATGTTGACACAGTGCTCTATACATATTTAACCGTTCTCGTTCCTTATTGATTCACTACGGCTCTATGGCTCTACGGCTCACATTTTTAGTTTAGAGCTCGGTCTAAAGATTACAATCGTAGACTGACCCGAGCTACTGCGCATGCGTCGCAACTTTCGTCAAACTTATTGAATTCAAGGACAAAAAAACATCAATTAATAGAAACTATATTGTTGCAATTTTTTACCAACTGTTTTTGATTCGCTTTTGTTATTGAATTGAATAAGTTTGATAATACACGACTCAATATAAGGGCTTTAAATGCACAACGCAAATAATGACTATCCTTCAGTTTGTGTTACCTTACAGAGCGAGCCGTACGTCTTGCTACAAGAAGATAGCGATAACACGTTGCTCCTGTCAGGTTTCTACGGGGACATATGGAGAGTTCTGGAAAGGCGCTTGAATTTCAGGTAAGTCAGTGAAAGTTGACCCCCTTGAAGGGGGGTGAGGGGGGTATGGCGCAAGTGCAAGTAGAAATGGGTTTACACTTAAACAGGGTATTTTCTATAATCGCACTCCTATGACCGAAGTGTAGATCCGCGCTGTGTCTAATCCGTGACATCCTTATAACGTAGTTTAAGTTGATCGACAGAAAGTTGATGAGGACAAAATGAACGGCGATCGATCGAAATGGCCAACGGCTGATTTGTTAATCAATAGACAAACAAAATTAAGTCCGTACGTACGTACGTATGTATATGCATACATACATACATACATACATACATATACATACATACATACATGCATACATACATACATACATACATACATACATACATACATACATACATACATACATACATACATACATACATACATACATACATACATACATACATCCATACATCCATACATACATACATACATACATACATACACACATACATACATACATACATACATACATACATACATACATACATACATACATGCATGCATACATGCATACATACATACATACATACATACATACATACATACATACATACATACATACATACATACATACATACATACAAACATACATACATACACACATACATACATACATACATACATAAATCAATCAAACAATCAAGTCCGTACGTACGTACGTATGTGCATACATACATACATACATACATACATACATACATACATACATACAAATATACATATATCAATCAAACAATCAATAAATGTATACACATAAAAAAAAGCCTAAATAAATAAATAAATAATAAATCAGTAAAAATCATTCTCTCGTCATTGCGCCTGCACTATACCCACCCAGAGTTATTTTACAGACTCATTAGAATGGCTTCTACAATATAAAACTCGGTAAAACTCGGAGTGACAGAATACTCTTAACAGTGATGAAATCTCACACATTCATCAAAAGCGAGGTCAGCGGAATCACGCGACACTCCGATGCCGGAGGTCACCGGTTCGATTGATTGATTGATTGATTAATGGGGCTTAACGTCTCATATTTATGCAACGATGGCTAATCGAGACGATGAGCGGGTGATAATGAAGATGAGAAAGATGATAATGAAGAATAAAGCCACATCCGAATCAGATCCATTGTACGTCGCGTGAGTCGTCATACGGGAGTCCAGCAAGGGAGGGCAGGGCCAAGTGGGAGGAGAAATATTCAATGGGACAGTGGGGGGGAAAGGGGATTGGGGTGTGGACTGCACTTCGTCTGACTTCTCCTCCTCGACCAGTCCGGCTTGGGTGGCCCTACCAGAAGCATACGCTTCCGCCGGCATAGCTCTCGGGATCAACAAAGCACGCAACCCTGCCCACCACGATAAGGTGGCAGTCCCTGGGCAGGTCCGGTTCGATACCGGCCACCGATAACTCTGGTTGAAGGTTTTCCTCAGTCATACAGTGAAGGGTAGAATTGAGTCCTTCTAACAGCCCTCGGACTAGCCTTCCAAACTATCGAAATACCTTAGTATAGTATACCTATAGTCCAGACAGGTCCACGGATATCAGCTGTCTAACGGCTCGTGGACTGGGGATATTAACTCCATGTTGTGTGCTAGGTCGCAGCTGGTACAGACTCCAGACAGTATCTACGGATATCAGCTGTCTAACGGCTCGTGGACTGGGGATATTAACTCCATGTTGTGTGCTAGGTCGCAGCTGGTACAGACTCCAGACGGTATCTACGGATATCAGCTGTCTAACGGCTCGTGGACTGGAGATATTAACTCCATGTTGTGTGCTAGGTCGCAGGTGGTACAGACTCCAGACAGTATCTACGGATATCAGCTGTCTAACGGCTCGTGGACTGGGGATATTAACTCCATGTTGTGTGCAAGGTCGCAGCTGGTACAGACTCCAGACGGTATCTACGGATATCAGCTGTCTAACGGCTCGTGGACTGGAGATATTAACTCTATGTTGTGTGCTAGGTCGCAGGTGGTACAGACTCCAGACGGTGTCCACGGATATCAGCTGTCTAACGGCTCGTGGACTGGAGATATTAACTCTATGTTGTGTGCTAGGTCGCAGGTGGTACAGACTCCAGACGGTGTCTACGGATATCAGCTGTCTAACGGCTCGTGGACTGGAGATATTAACTCTATGTTGTGTGCTAGGTCGCAGGTGGTACAGACTCCAGACGGTGTCCACGGATATCAGCTGTCTAACGGCTCGTGGACTGGAGATATTAACTCTATGTTGTGTGCTAGGTCGCAGGTGGTACAGACTCCAGACGGTATCTACGGATATCAGCTGTCTAACGGCTCGTGGACTGGAGATATTAACTCTATGTTGTGTGCTAGGTCGCAGGTGGTACAGACTCCAGACGGTATCTACGGATATCAGCTGTCTAACGGCTCGTGGACTGGAGATATTAACTCTATGTTGTGTGCTAGGTCGCAGGTGGTACAGACTCCAGACGGTGTCTACGGATATCAGCTGTCTAACGGCTTGTGGACTGGGGATATTAGGTTTGTTTCTTTGTCCTGCATATAATCGCGGTGTAAGTTGGCGGTGTAAACAGGAACTACGCGACAATGCAGGCTGTGCAAGCTACACTGCGTCGGTACAAAGAAACGCATTTTTGCAAGTAGTGAAACACTTTCAAATTTATACGTGTTTTAAAGTACAAAAACATGTACTAGGCTTAGTGTACATTGTTGAGAACCATTTCAAATCACATTTAATGTCTATTTTATAATAACAAATCAACAGTAAACGCTTCTTTCATCGTAATATGTGACGATATTTAAACTTGGCGGTAACTTCCTTGCATTACAACGCTCCACCTGCTCGGGAGCTGGTGCTGCATATCCTGCATCGATGCAGCTACACCGGACAAAGAAACGACTAGCGGTGTAGCTGCATTGGGACAAAGAAACGCGAGAGTGCTACACTCCTTGCATACATGCAGAGAGTGCAGGACAAAGAAACGAACCTATAAACTCCATGTTGTGTGCAAGGTCGCAGCTGGTACAGACTCCAGACGGTATCTACGGATATCAGCTGTCTAACGGCTCGTGGACTGGAGATATTAACTCCATGTTGTGTGCTAGGTCGCAGGTGGTACAGACTCCAGACGGTGTCTACGGATATCAGCTGTCTAACGGCTTGTGGACTGGGGATATTAACTCCATGTTGTGTGCTAGGTCGCAGCTGGTACAGACTCCAGACGGTATCTACGGATATCAGCTGTCTAACGGCTCGTGGACTGGAGATATTCGTTTGCTTGTGATGAAGGAAGTGGATGCAGCTGTCAACGAGTTCACCATGACAAACCCCAGGATGGATATTATCGATTTCATGTCACCGATTCGCGTAACTAAGTATGAACATGCGCAATGAGAATCATATTAATGGTATTATTAAAATTGTAAATGTTTTTCCGTATTCAATGTTAAGTGTAGAACCTGTACTTGGGTTATTATGGAACTAGTTTACTTATAGCTATTTTCCATATTACTATAAAAAACAAATTTGTTTCCAATTAATTACTAATTCTACTTAACTCGACAGTGCATCCAGGCCACAATTATTTGAATTTGATAAGATACAAAATCATTAAGTTAATTACTACTTATTCTTGCAATAACTTGTATTAAACATAGCTATAAATAAAATCAATCAAAGCCTTTTAAGTAGGGCTGTGTGAGTCACCCGCGATAATCAACGGCCCGAAATCGGGCCAGGCTTCGGGCTTCTTTTCAGTAATAAATAATAGAAATGGCAAACATTTTAAAATCACTTCCACTTCTCACCACCCGCGATTGCCTTTTTAAAGTATTTATTTCGTTAAAGGTTTGCAATAACTTGTATTAAACATAGCTATAAATAAAATCAATCAAAGCCTTTTAAGTAGGGCTGTGTGAGTCACCCGCGATAATCAACGGCCCGAAATCGGGCCAGGCTTCGGGCTTCTTTTCAGTAATAAATAATAGAAATGGCAAACATTTTAAAATCACTTCCACTTCTCACCACCCGCGATTGCCTTTTTAAAGTATTTATTTCGTTAAAGGTTACAGACTGTCCGGTAACTGTAGATATGATGAGATTGGAGCGGTTATGACTTCCGTAGAGATCTTAGTTTACAGGTGAATAATGATTCAAGACACTAAAAATGTGGTTTTACTTACAATGTTTATAATACCTGGACAATTTATAAGCTCAATAGGGTAAACCCATTTAGTCTGAGCAAACTCGATGGTATAAATCCGGCCAATGGTAGCGATCAAATAAAACCTTAAACCTTAAATCTTAACACTAAGATTGTATATTGTTAGGTGAACTTCTTTAGAACACTCTTAATCAGCTATCCAGTATCAAAATACCCTTATCTACCTGTTTACTCACACTGAAGTCTGAAGAGTGTAATATCAAACATTTCTACAACAAATCTATCAGGTAACGTTGGCAGTCCTCCTACAGCAGGTAGGTATTTCCCGACATGTATGATTAGTCATGGCCATGAACATGTTCCAGGTCTTACATATATCTACGTAAGGAAGACGACTTCAGTTTCGGCTCTTCTGCCTTGTCAACCTTCAGTGGGGAAACATGGGTTGCTGTGACCGCCTGTGTCACTCTACTCAGTGTGTTGCTGGTGGCCATCGAACGCCTGCTTCATGACCCTCCAATCAGGGACGAGCACACGAAGTGGGGCTTGCTGCGTTCATTCTTTTCTATGTTCGCTCTGTTTTGTCAACAAGGTGAGTGTACTATACTTTGCTCCATTCTAACTAAACCAGCTCCAACCACTAATCTCAAGTTTAGGCGATGGTATTGTGGAGATCATAAAAGTAATCACCCCCATTATTCAACAAATCACTCACCTTCCCAGCTGGTACCAACAGCTCTAAACCTCATAGACAAATAACTTGACCACTTCGGGTCCCAAATATCTCATCTCTCCTTACCGTGAATAGGTGAAGGTTAAGGGCCCTTTTTGTGACTGCGGTCCACCATTTGTCCATTAGGTGGATTGGATTGATTGATTGGTGGTGTTTAACGACGTACTCGACAGCTTAGGTCATATGACGTCTTCCGAATCAGGTACCGCGGGAGTTGTCATAAGGGGAGTCCAGCAAGGGAGGGCAGGGCCATGTGGGAGGAGATATCTTCAGTGGGACAGTGGGGGGGAAGGGACAGGGTCTCCTTTTGTCGCCTCTTACGACTTGCAGAGCCACTCTGGGCCTATTCTACCCTGGGCCGAGACGGGTCTTCATTTCTTACGACTAGCAGAGTCACTCTGAGCCTATTCTTCCCCGGGCCCAGACGGGCGTCCATTAGGTGGAAACACACTTGTTCGCGCCATTTATTCGTCGCTGTGGTTTTGTATTTTCTTGGTGTTGGTTTACCTGTATATTATTTCATATGTTTCGATTTTCGGCCAATCACGTATTCTCTTACTGTTTTCCTGTTTTCAGCACGTTAGCGTTATCTAATCTAGTCAGTAGTGTTCCAGTCTCCGACCTCGTCGGTCACGTTCAGTTTCTCTCTCGTTTTCTCTCTCGTGCGCCAAGACTGCTTCCTCGCTGCTGCATGTCCTGGGTTCGATCGCCTTCCAGGCATTTTTCATCTTTCCTCACTTATTTCTCTTCCAAACTCGAGTTTCTTTCTTCTATTTCTTTCTCTCTACGGCTACCTTCCGCCTGTCGCTATCATCTACGCTTCGTCATCTTTTGAACATCATTGGGGTAAGTCTACATCAAAAATTATACAGTCCACTAAAAACTCCTCGGAGTGAGCACCCCGGCTCAAACACACTAAAAAATAGGTGGGGAAACGCCTGGGATTTTAGACAAGACTGATGTTTAAAACATTAACAAAGGAGGCGACTAAGTATAGCAGCCTTTGAGTCTCGTTTTTCCGGGGACTTTGCTCATAGCGATCTCAGATCCTTATCTACCTTATCTACTGCCTCTTTCGTGCACGATGTTACAACACAATAATCAGATTCTTGGCGTTTATTCACACATTCGTAAAGGCGGTCTTCCTCTTACAGGGGTCCGTGGCTTCGTTGAGAACAAGAAAATCAGTCGATCGTCCGTCGAACTTGGCATTTCACTTTCACAAATGATGTACACCCCCACTACCCGACTAGCTTAAACACGAGACTCATTACCAGAAAAAAGTTTAATCATGCGCACATTTCTTGGAAACCCAACATCTAGTCAAGTAATAGGCGTCCACACAACAAATTAACAATTACATTTGATTACTTTTTGACAGTTCGGACCAAACAATTTCAAGGAAACTGGGGTCGCACTTGGGCTGTACATACAACATATTATAAATGCAGTGAAAAAAATGCCCTGCGGCGTTCTCAGCTCTGTCACTGCCACAGTTTAGTAGAGTTCACAAGCCTTGTTATTATAGTTACGCCAGTTGCGTTAGGACTTTCCAGGTAACCAATTCAATGTCGTGCATTTTCCCTAACGGATCTGTTTCAAGTAAATGGTAGGGTCTTTTTTTTTATATCGAAGTAGAATATGAAGTTGGTACTATTGGCACAACTGTAAATTGGGCACACTCCCTGGAAATTCCAACATTAGAATACATACATGATCAAATTTAAAGTCCTAGAACTGCGTTTGGATGGCAAGTAGCTTTTAAGACTTTGAGTTGCCGTCATTCACACCATGAGTTCAGTTGAAGTGAACGAGTGAAAAGTAAAAAGGTCTCCCCAAAAGTAGGGATTGAAAAGTGAATAGTTAAGCGTGAGCAATGATTGAAGGATCTCTCGAATATTTAGTAACGTGTTTCTGAACAGAAGATTTGGGTATAGGACAATTGTATCACAAATAACGCGTAACCGTTAACATGTTACTGTTAAAGAAACTTTCAGGATAGACGTTACTGTTTCAATAGTGTTGCAACTTTTTCCAGTGATTGATAGTCATTTTGAGCAGCCCATACTTAGTTAAAATCGAGATTATGTTATTGCGATAAAATGTATGAAAATTTGTTAAGATAAAACTTAAAAGACAAAGTTAAAATGCAGAGTCGAGTTAAGTATGTGATTTGTTTATGGTTGCTATGGAGTTTGTTCTTCTTATGGAAAATAGCATGTAATAAAACAATTCCATAGCAACAAATCCTGTACTTGACACCTGACTCTGCATGGGCCCTTAGATACATAATTCTTCTCCGATTCCGGGAACATGAACCTACACGTATTGCTTTACTAATCAGCTTTCGACGTAAAACCAACTCTTACAAGTTACTGTTACTTTTTATGGTAACCTAACTTTTCAATTACTTTATTTGTGGAATGCTTTGAACTGCATGATAACTTTAAAAGCCAATAGGGAATATGCATGAATTTTCTACAGCTCTGAAAGTACGTGGAATATATTGTTATTCATCTGAAGACATCAGAAACCTAATTTAAAAGTTTCAAAATTAACTCATTATACTTCTATAAATGTTCAAAGATTTTGATTATCTGTTTCCCGCACTATTATTTTTAAACGGTATGTGACGTCACAATCCTTGTAAATCACTGCTTATATGAATGACTTTGCATATAACCTCCTTGGACTTTGCCACCGCTTCCTAGACGAAACAATCAAATTTTCAAGGTCATCAAGCTAACCTTGTCAAAATTTGTACTCAAGCCGTTGTCAAGTCTGCTTTATATGAATAACAATACCCATTCTTTACTGATATTCTATGAAAAAAGGTTTGGTATTATTGTTTTTATAGAAATTGGGCTTCAAAATTAATTATTATGCGTACTAGGCATTAATTCGATTTTATATGATTTTAGATATGATAATTTCCAAATAATCGTTATTTTATTTATCAGTTTATGATTGGTTGATTGCTGATACAGGGAAAGTGACGTATGCCCCGTTTTTCCCGCCATAAATATGTGTGAAACTTTCAGCTCGTTTTTATAAATGAAACTTTCTTCCATGTCATCAAAATAAAACATTTTTGTATTCAGGAAGTTAATCCTAATCTAGTAAAATGCTAAAAAAAGATGACGCATATTCCCTATTCTAGCTTTTTACAAAATATCTATTTTCGGCTAACGTATCCAACTGTTCTCTGGTGTGTAGGAATGGACGCCTCCCCCGCTTCTATGTCCGGCCGCATTGTGCTGTTAGTCGCTGGCTTGGAGGCGTTGCTGATAGTCACAGCTTACTCGGGCACTATGACGTCGATAGTGACCGCGCACAAGGCGTGGCAACCATTCAATAGTGTGCAGAGCTTTATCGACGATGGCTCCTACACGCTCGGTACCTTGAGTTATGGCCTGGCTGCACACAGAGAGGTAAGCAAACAACGAGTTTGGCCACAGAGAGCGCTAGTGAAAACGAATGAAGCGCGTAAGTGGCTATGTCACACAACTTAAAAAAAAAAAATGGAATGTGGCTTTTAACATTTTTGGGCAGATTATGAATCCCATCAGTCCATTTTAAAAGACGAGGCGCCATATAAATCAGGACACGTTTTAGACACAAACAACAAACACAACAAAAAATACAATAAAACAAAAACAAACACAAACAACAACAAACACACAAACAAAAAACAAAATATTTCACAGTAATATCCGGCACTATTTTCAACCACTGAAAGCAATCTTCATCAATAAGTTGCTACATTTGGCAACATATAGCGCTGCATGTACTAACACACGGTGCCTATGGGATAGCACAACGAACACAAAACATGTTTGGCTATCGATCGATCATCGACCCAGGGCCGCGATTCTCGTTATCGAGATAAATATCAATCTCTATCCTATCCGCTAATCACGTGATAGCGATTGATATCTCGATAACAAGACACTCGTTATCGAGATAAATATCAATCTCTATCCTATCCGCTAATCACGGGATAGCGATTTATATCCTAGATCAGGTTAGTCAGGTCAGTTAGGATCAGATTAGTTTAGAATAAGTTAGGTTACGTTACACCGGGTTGTCCATGGCGCATTCACAGGACGTATCAGCCCACCCTATTGCCACAGTATCATGTGTATCGTACCATGTCTCATCAAGGCAGTAGGCTACACATGTCTGCCTTCTTTCTGATAGTTTCTCAACTGTGCTAAAAATCTGTACCGCGACACAATTAGACGTTGAGATTCAATAATTGCGTCGCGTTTATTATTTTTTTTATATCAAAAGCCCATTTTTTTAATGATTTCAAGTAACTGTCTTTGCTTGTACGGAAACCCTGTTAAACGATCGTTCAACATATCGACTGTTGGTGGTTGACGCTTTTTATAAAATAAGAAGATGGTCCTCCGAATCACATCACACAAAAAGTTGTCAACTTTTGAAAACCTCTTCCTTTTATGGTTACATTTCTTGGGAGTTTTTGGTCCTCTACTTAGTATTCTGTGTACTGTTGACCGGTGTATACCTGTTGCTGTAGCAGTCGTAGAAATTGCGTTAGTCGGATTGACAGTCTTGAAGTAATTATGTACGACAATAATACTAGCTTTGGACTTTTTTGACAGTGGGCTATTTTTCTGTTGTTTTTTATTATTTATTAGTTCTTGATTGTCACTTACAGTTTCTACATCAATCTCATCTTCTGCTACATCAATTGCATTGGCTTGCAGTTCATTTACATTCATTCATCACCTTCACCACCTTGATCAAGCACTGGTACTTCATTGTTTTGAACATCACACTGCCAAGGTTTCCACATTGCCATTACACACTACACTTAACACTGCACTAAATTGAGGGATATACATACAACTAAAACTATAATATATTTTACAGTGTGCACCACTACCTGTCTACAGCACTAGGCCATTTTAAACATTAATAATAAATTACGGCTATATCACGGCTATATCGTTTAACACAAACTTCTTTCGGAACAGTGTCACTCTATGTGCAACGAACGTGTATTGACATTGGATAAACGTTTGTACACAATGAAAACCGCTAAACTTCCAGGATTGGCGAAAATATGATACATTCTATTCTTTATACGAATGCTCGAACAAGACTAACATTAGAATAAAGAGAAATATGCTTGTTTTCCAAAACCACCCGAATTGGCAACATGGATTTTGTCAGGGTTTGGGCGGGTGGGTTTATTATCGGAACATGGCAATGTCCATACATACAACCTATAAAACATTCACTCATTACCCATTCATCCTTTACTCTATTGAACCAAGCCGGTGTAGTGTCGCTACGATGCGTGCGGCTGCTTTACAACTACAGCAAGCCAATAACTCATTCCGGTTTCCCTAAAATCATAGTTTGCAGTTGTGGCTAAGTATTAGAATCATAAAAAATAAGTAACAATCACGCTTGTAGTTGTAAATATGATACATTCGGCACAATTAGGGAATATTCCACATTTCCCGATATCGATACGACCATGTAAAATAGATAGGCCCAAATCTACGAATACCGGCTACATACATTGCTCACAATAAAATGTCACAGTTTGATTTTTAAGACGTTTCAAAGTTTAACATTTTTCCATTCCCTTTTCAGAGTTGTAGATTATGTAAATTCGTCACATTTTCCGAGGACAAATTTCCACCACCTACAACTCGAACAGTTTTTATCGTAGCGACGCCCACCTACTAAAGTACTATTCCAACATCTTTGTAGCGACTCGGTTAAACAAATGCAATTTCATGACTGATTGATTAATTGGGCTTAACGTCTCATCTTCGTGCAACAATGGCCAATCGAGACGATGAGCGGGTGATAATGAAAATAAAGATGAGGAAGATGATGATGAAGAATAATATAAACCATAAGGCCACATCCGAATCAGAGCCATTGTACGTCGCGTGGGTCGCCATACGGGAGTCCAGCAAGGGAGGGTAGGGCCAAGTGGGAGGAGAAATATTCAGTGGGACAGTGGGGGGGGGGGGGGGGACAAGACAGGGTCGGGTCTCTTTTCGTCGCCTCTTACGACAAGCAGAGTCACTCTGGGCTTATTCTTCCCCGGGCCCAGACAGGCATATTCATAACTGAAGCTAAACGTTTCAACCACACAACTAAATACACGTAAATTTAAAAATGTTATTGTTTTGTCTGGGTCACAATAGATTTGGAAGGGATGATTCTCGTCCCAATTGAAAGACCAACGCACAAAAAGACTGCCGTTTAGGGGTAGTGACGTAACCCACTGGTATTGAAGTGAGTTAACCGAGGCTTTTATGATTTAATAGTTTTATAGCTTTGCCCTCTTATCGTTGTCGAGGAAACGTAATTCGAGAACCATTTTTTGATAATTTCTATTATTTGACTATCGGATTACAATAGTTAGCTTTTTTATGAATTGGTTTCGATAAGTCTCTACGACAAAACTTGGCGACCTGTGGATGTCATAAGTTTGTTGTATTTTCTGAGTACAACCTTCTAAAATCTACAACTGGATCAGGTTTAATGCATTAATTTACACATGTATTCACGCCAGGAAGTGTTTGTACATTAATAAACCAAACCAATGGACTCTCAGATCGCTTCTAAAGCCATCTCGTGGGCAATAATACCACAAAAAGAAGTTTACCTCCGGCGGCTGGGGAATTGACCCAGACCCCTTACTACCCACGCATATACTACACTTGGGTCTCCCCCCTCTGCCATGCCGTCAACTCGCACCCTGTCTATAGGCCCTACATGCACGCACGTATTTCTTTGCAGACATCATTGAGCGCATTACATCAGGAAATCTACACCCGCTTCATTTATCCGAACCGCGACAACTTACCCCCGTCACGGGAGGAAGGGTTTCAGCGCATCTGTTCGGAGCAAAAGTATGCGTTCTACACGAATTTGGCCGTCACAGAGAATTTAACTTGTACAGTTGTAACCATACCAGAGGTTGTCAGGTACGAAGCAATGACGAACGGTCTCCAAAAGAACAGCCCGTATCGCCGTCACCTAAACTACCAGTAAGTAAGTAAGTAAGTAAGTAAGTAAGTAAGTAAGTAAGTAAGTAAGTAAGTAAGTAAGTAAGTAAGTAAGTAAGTAAGTAAGTAAGTAAGTAAGTAAGTAAGTAAGTGAGTAAGTAAGTGAGTAAGTAAGTAAGTAAGTAAGTAAGTAAGTGAGTAAGTAAGTAAGTGAGTAAGTAAGTAAGTAAGTAAGTAAGTAAGTAAGTAAGTCATTAAGTAAGTAAGTAAGTAAGAAATAAATATAAGTAAGCAAGTAAGTAAGGAATTAAGTAAGGAAGTATATGAATTAGATGATAGAAACTAGAGAAGCCACCGGTTTAGCCACGGTGGCTTAGAATATTCCCATACGAACTCCGAAGTTAAGCAACCTCGGACTAGGTCAGGAGGCGGCTGGGTGACCGCTCTCCTCCGAAACACTACTTAACGTTGGTGAGAGCAAATTGGAGGGTTCGAAAGCTTGTGTAACAGCTTCGTTCTTCTCGTCAACTGCTCGGCAGTCCAGGTCAGTGGAAATGGGACGTGAAGCCGTTGTTCCCCTTAGTACTTTTCGACAGGAGTAGACTACGTGCCAGTACCACGCTTCCCCTCCTCCCTTTCTCATAATCATTCATCAATCATACTATACAGTATATTAAATTTGACCTGTGGGACCTCGGGTTGTTGCAGATATAGACTGAATAATAAAGTAGAACATTAAGTTGGTACCATTGGACTCGGCTATGTCGTAAACATGACAACATTATGGTCAAACTACAATAAGCAGGCCTACATCAAATCCAACCGCGGGCGGAACCGTCACGAACCTGCATTTGGGTGGGGGGGGGGAGGGGGGGGGGCTGCCCTTCCCACCCAGACATATCTACGTTTATGAAATCAAAATTTGATATGTATTTCATTTCACAACGTCTAAAGACGGCTGCACACGATTGATCTACGTCGGGCAACTATCTTTGGGCAATTTCAATTTACTGCTTTGCTTATTTGTCAGGCCTAGCAGATTTTGGTTGTAAAAGAAAAGTGCCGAGCTACACAAAAATAGATGGCAAGGTGTTGGAATTGGATTTGTTTCCCATATCACGATCAATGTCCTACAACAGCTATAATGACGAAACAAGCGGGTGTCTTCGTTGAACGTTGTTGCAGTTTGAACCGTTTGCGGAGTGAAGGTGTTCTCAAGTACCTCGTTTTGAAGATGTGGCCAAACAACAACCCAGCACTGGAGTCAGCGTTGCCAGTCGTCATAAAAAATAAGCACTACTTACTTACTTACTACGTACTTACTTACTTACTAGGTCTGTTCGTTGGACCTGCCAAAACACGCAATCCGAGCAGGTGATCTCGTGAAACGAACGGCTATTTCATTATCAGAGTAGATCCGGGTGCTTAGAGTAGGTCCAACGAACAGACCTAATTACTTATTTGTGGTTTAGGTGACGACGATACGATCGTTCTTTTGAAGAACTACCGTCTCTGTTTTTCTTACCGGACAACTTCTGGTATAGTTACAACCTGTGGCTACAACTGTACAAGTTCAATTCTAACAATCCCGTCTTATTGATTGATTGATAAATGGGGCTTAACGTTTTATATTTTTGCAACAATAGCTAATCGAGACGATGAGCGGGTTAGAGTGAAGATGAGGAAGATGATGATGAAGAAAAAAGCCACATCCGAATTAGAGCCATTGTACGTCGCGTGGGTCGCCATACGGGAGTCCAGCAAGGGAGGGCAGGGCCAAGTGGGAGGAGCAACCTACGGGGGGGGAGGTACAGGGTCTCTTTTCGTTGCCACTTACGACTAGCAGAGTCACTCTGGGCCTATTCTTCCCCGGGCCCAGACGGGCAATAAGCTAACAATTAATCAACCTTCTCAGTTCCAATCAACTGCACTATTCGGACATGACAGTTGTTCCTCAACACATTCTTATCTTACCATCAGAAGTTATCTCTTCTCATTCTCATTGATGCCCACCCCTCTTTGCAACCCGGACGCCCACAAACCCGCCATCCCCTAACTGGACACCCCTGGCCCCTGGTGACGTGTGGTGGATATGATATTCCACCGACGTAATACACGAGCACGTCGTAAAACCATAATACGCCCCACGCTACGCCACTGGTCTATACATGCACGCACGTATTTCTTTGCAGACATCATTGAGCGCATTACATCAGGAAATCTACACCCGATTCATATATCCGAACCGCGACAACTTACCCCCGTCACGGGAGGAAGGGTTTCAGCGCATCTGTTCGCAGCAAAAGTATGCGTTCTACACGACTATGGCCATCACAGAGAATATAACTTGTACAGTTGTAACCATACCAGAGGTTGTCAGGTACGAAACAGAGACAATTGTTCTTCAAAAGAACAGCCCGTATCGCCGTCACCTAAACTACAAGTAAGTAAGTAAGGAAATAAGTAAGTAAGTAAGTAAGTAAGTAAGTAAGTAAGTAAGCGCTTAATTTTTTAATCGAAAACGTTATCGCGTAATGCGCACGTTTTTTGCAATGGTATAAAAATTGCATATTTTTGCTCTTTTCCAATAACGGAAAATAATTTCTTATTTCGTCTTTTCGCTAAACACACATTTTTCAACTTTACTCAATACTATATTTTATTACTTTCATTTGAATTTAATAGTTTTTGTTGTATGTTCAAATTTAAATAGAATGTAAATCAAATCCAGCCAAGGGTGAAGCGTCACGAACCTGCACTTCTCACGGGAGTCGGTGGTGGGCGGGGTGGGGGGGGGGGGGGCACCTACTCTACAGACAGATCTGATTTATGAAATCAAAATTTATTTATTTCATTAATTTCATAACTTCTAAAATTGGCTTCATACGACTGATCTAAACCGGGCTACTTTCGTTAGCCGATAAAATTTTGATTTAATTTGCTATATTGATGTCGATATGTTGGCAGAATTCGATTGCAAAAGTCCCGAGCTCCCCAAAACTATTTCTTCCAAATTGGTGTATTTGTTTCCCTTATCAAGATAAATGTCCTAAAACAGGTATTTGGGGCCGGATACACACTCACACACTCAGCATTGCTTAAATGCATCGCTATTTGAACATACTGCCAATATGAAAGTTCGGTGTATAGCTGGCCGGCTGTCATCTTCACCACTGTAAACAAAGAACGGCATCAGGGAAATATCGCGGGACTGCTGATGCACAAGAAAACTATATTTTGAAGGCAGTTGTAGCCAATTTGGCCAAAATAGTTCATACAAATATTGATACACAGACTAGGTAATCCATGTCCCTATTAAAAGTACCTACATTAAAGGTACCTATATAAACTGTTGCCTATAATTCGTCTGTCAAATAAATAGATTTCCAGGTAGGTCTAGGCCTAGAATGAACAATGTCCTAGCCCCACATTACTATTGAGGTTAGAAGGCCATGTTATAGGTTAATGATGTGGTATGCCTGTACCTAGCGTAGCAATTACCTAGAAGCTGCTACTTCTGTAAAATTGCGATGCACACGCAAATTGTATCAGTAGTGGCAATGGTAATCGTCTACTTTCCCATCCCAGTCTTTCCATGATGTGCAAATCGTAAATAATTGCTAATAATAATAATAATAATAATAATAATAATAATAATGTGTTTATTGGTCCTTTAGTTCATCATACAATGATATCGGACAAGTCATTACATAATATCAATAATACTAATTAAGATTATTACAATAATTACATTGATACAAACTCTTTTACAGAATAAAAAGAATTGTCAATTAAAAACGCCCTAAGCGCCACCTTAAAACTTCCACTCCTGCAATTTTTAATATGTTTAGGCAGGCTATTAAAAAGCTTAGCCCCTGAGATATCAGGACGCCTACAAGACTGGCTAAGATTGTGACCTTCAATTCTAATATCCTCTCTGTTTCTAGTAAAATGGTCATGACAGTCACCAATTGTCGTTGTTAAAAGACCACTATTTAAAACATATAAAATTGAGTTGTAGATATAAAGACATGGTAGAGTAAAAATTTTAAGCTCCTTAAATAACTCCCTACAATGAGCTAAGCTACTGGCATGGGACATGTAACGAATAGCACGTTTTTGGAGTCTGAATAGCCTGATAGCGTGGGGAGACAATCCCCAACAGATAATTCCATACTGTAATCTAGACTGGATATGGGCAAAGTACACTAATTTTACCACACGTAGACTACACACGCTCATTAATCTTTTAATTAGGTAACACCCTGTAGCAACTTTCGTGCTCACATAATTTATATGCACAGCCCAGTCTAGCACCTTATCCACATAAACTCCAAGAAACTGTGCAGCATCACACTCAGTAATTGGACGCGATTTAAGATATATAAGAGGACTTTTATTAATGTGTCTTTGTTTTGTACTAAACTGCATTAAACATGTTTTACTCGTATTAATAAAAAGTTCATTAAAATCACACCATCCAGCCATTTGATTAGCAGCCAGCCTACCATAGGAGTATAGCGACTCTTGGTCAACGTCGCTGATAAATTGATTGGAGTCATCTGCATAGAGTGTGACTTTCCCAACCGTGACAGAATCGGCCAAATCATTTATAAACACAATAAAAAACAGAGGGGAAAGGACCGAGCCTTGAGGCACGCCTATATTCAGCTTAAATTCATCAGAAAGAGTGGTTTCCAATTTACTTGATAAACATACAATTTGACTTCGATTTTCTAAATAAGACTTTATCCAAGCATAAGAATTGCCACACACTCCCAAGAGCTCTAGTTTTTTAAGAAGTATTTCGTGACTAACACTGTCAAAGGCCTTTGAATAGTCATAAAATATACCTAGCACATGTTGGTTTTTGTCAATAGCCTCAATAACATAAGAAATAAATTCACCCAACGCAGTTACAGTGGACCTGCCCTTTACAAACCCATGCTGGTTCTTGTTTAAAAGAGAATTAGCTTCAAGAAACGAGATTAGTCTATTATACATGGCAGTCTCAAATATCTTAGAAAACACAGGCAGAACTGATATAGGTCGATAATTACTTAAGCTAGCTCTATCACCTTTCTTAAATATAGGAACAACTTTTGCTCTCTTTAAAGCGTCTGGAAATATACCCTGTATAAATGATTCATTAACAATGTGCATAAGTGGGCCTACTATATAAGCAGCCACATGTTTGATAATGTTACATGGAACGCCGTCTAGTCCTGAAGATTTTTTCTGAATAACTTTGTCAACAATGTCATAAAATTCTTTCATTAACATAGGTCTGAGGAACATATAATTAACAGGAGTGCGAGTAGCTTCAGTTCGAGGTTGATTACGATACGAGGTGTCATCTGCAACGCAATTCACCGAGGACATTTCATTTTTCATTTCCGCAACACTGGTTCCAAAATAATTGTTGAACATGTCTGCTACCTCTTTCTGAGAAGTGACCAGGGTTGATTCACTCTGAATGCTGATCTCGTCATGCGGGACTCTGTTAGCGCCAGCACACGCGTTTATAATCTCCCAAGCGGCTTTTGATGTATTAGTTGCATTGAAAAGATAGTTCTCATTATAATTGCGCTTCGCATCCATAATACGGTTCCTGTACACTTTCTTCATCTCCAAGTAATTTGTAATATCTGACTGGCATCTGCCCGAACGCTTAGATCGCAAATATGCTTTTTTTACCTTTAATGACAGTTGTGACAGATCTTTAGAAAACCAACTTGCTTTTGATTGTACACGTTGCTTGACTTTCCTAAGGGGAAAGGCACGATTAAACACTGCCATAAATATATCCATAAAGGAATCAAACATATTATTTACAGTTTCTAGTTGAAACACAGGATCCCAGTTAACTTCGCTGATTAAAGATATAAACTTATTGACATTATAGGCTCAGAGTCTCCTTTTCGATTTGAATTGCACATTGGTTGTGTAGAATTCTATGAGGGGGGGGGGGGGGGGGGGGGCTCTATATCCCTCAAATATCTTCTTGGTCGTCGTTGGTCTGATACATTCTCTTCGCTGTTAAGGTCGGTATTTATCTTCCTAGCTGTTTTACTTAGGATCGCTACCATTGGCCGGATTTATGAAACGTCGCCTCTCATTGGCTGGGCTAAGAATCTTAGGTATAAGAGCTAACGTTGCTACGTTTTCCTTCAATCTTAAATCCTAGGAAATTGTGTAAACGCCATAATGCTTATTGGATTGATTTGATTTTGTTAAGTGTGTAAACCGACCTCGAATAATAACGTTTTGTCTACATTAAAAAAAAAACATGGCGCCCAAATGAAAGTAAACAAAGACTGACTTGAAGTTGTTATTTTCATCACCATGGAAATTAAGTTGTGCTTCGAGTCGTGACTCGAACTTGAAGTCGAGACTGGAAGTCGAAATTCTGACTGTGCATGTCAACCTCAATCTCTTCGTTGAATGTTGTTGCAGTTTGAACCGTTTGCGGAGTGAAGGAGTCCTCAAGTACCTCGTATTGAAGGTGTGGCCAAACAACACCCCGACACCGGAGTCAGCGCTGCCAGTCGTCATGATTCACCAAGTCTTGTCCGTCTTCGCTATCCTAGCTTTGGGCATTTTTGTAGCCTTTGTTTTTCTCATTATAGAACTAGGAGTGGGCCGTAGCTATTATACTACTACCACTATTAATACTAATTACTAGTAATGATCTTATCACTACTTTTACTACCACTAACACAGACCACCACCAACACTACTACTAGGCCTACTACTACTACAACTACTACTTCTACTACTACTACTACTACTACTACTACTACTACTTCTACTACTACTACTACTACTACTACTACTACTACTACTACTACTACTACTACTAATACTACTACTACTACTACTACTACTACTACTACTACTACTACTACTACTACTACTACTACTACTACTACTACTACTACTCAAAAAAATTTAGAAATATTAATTAAAAATCGATGTGAATACAGTAATACGTACAGAATTAATCATGGGGTGCCACAAGGTTCAATTATAGGACCAACACTTTACTTAACATTATGACAAGGGTTTACTTAACATTATGACAAGGGTATTTAAGTATTACATAGTGCAATGCTTCTAGCATGCGACAGCTAAAACGAGTGACGTAAGGATACAAGTGCAATGGCACACCCAATTATGTTTGAAGAATATAGTAGCGAAGGCGCTATGCCTGGCACAGCAGACGACTTGCGGCACGGAAGCGGGTGGCGTTCGTAGCGGTGGGTTAGACCAAACTCAACGAGAACATGGACGAGACCTGGGGTGAGGGGGAGAGGGATACCTCCTCGCCGCCCCTCACCGCTCTCCTCGCCTACAATATGAGCTAACTCGGATAACTCGCCGCCAGGGCGACCGTAGCTGCGCGCGCAGGAGTTTGCCGATGGAATCTCTCCCAAGTTTCGCTACTGTATCCTCCTTATACTGTGGTTGTACCACGGGTAATATCTAACTCTTGTTCAACGAATATTCCGGATTTATATCAATGCCCGTCAATTTTAATAGAGAAAAAATACCAGTACATAGGTGCTTTATTAGACGATACTTTTTCTTTCAAGTTGCACGTAGCTAAAGTAGCTCAAGGCATTCGTTTATCGTCAATTTATGTTTCACATACGTACACTGTTTCCTCTGAAAATGTAAAGAATTGTGTATTATGCCATTGTGCATTCTTATTCAATCCTCCTATGGAATAACTGCGCAGTAGTCTGCATCCGACTTCATATTGACATTGTATATGTTGGAAGTGATTCTAAACTATCTTGTACGTTCTGTTCCACAAAAAAATTTAAATATAACTACGCCACTGCACACATTGTCTATGTTGGAAGTGATTCAAAACTCTCGTGTACGTTCTATGTTCCACACAACAAATGTAATAAATGAAAACTACGCTGAAACTACTATGCAATCACTGCACACATGCACCACCACCACTACCACCACCAGCACTATGTCAATCAAAAATCAAAACAGAACAAAATCCCCGAAATGAAGAAAAAATCACCGAAATAAAAAAGAACACTGGGTATTTGTAAGCTAAGCCCGCTTAGCTCGATACCTTAATACCGAACACTAAAATAAAAAAATCAACGAACTCATCTTTGTAACAAAACAAAAATAATCAAAAACTCAATTTGGTAAAAACAAAATAAAAAAAATCAACTTTGTTGCTAAAAAAAAAAACAAGAAAAATCAGACAAAACCCAAAATCATCAATTGAAATAAGAAAATCAAGATATCAAAAATCAGTGTACATAAAAGAGTCGAGTTGTCAACCACTCGCATTTTGTTTTGTCCTTTTTTTTATCTTTTTTGTCACTCTTTATAAATTCGTAATCTTTTGGATAATGTAATTACTTATTTACTTTAAATTATCCAAATATTCGTTAGTAGTCTCGCTCGGTGTTTCATGTATAGTATGGATCTTGAGCCTTTCAAATACATTTTGGCAATATTGTAATATCTTTTTAGATCTATTACCAATCCTGAATTGTTCTAACCTCCCAATATCTCTCCTTAATTCGCAGATCTTTTTGATTTGTCTCTGTTCCCATTATCGAGTCTTATTTGGTTTTATAATAATAAAAGAGGGTAATCATGATATTTCGTCGAACTCGTACCAAAATATAACATTTGGGTACCAGGGGCCGGATTCGCAAAAAGTATTAACTTAGGCCTGGACTATGTCTTACTGTACCGTATATGTGCTATTATAAATCCATGGTAGGGCTACTACACAGCAAGTAATTTCGTGGAAATCACAAAGAACTTGAAATATTGCATGGCGGTGTTTACAAGTTCAGTCTTTTGTTTCCTAATACCACCACATTCTAAAAACAGACAAATGTGCATGTCAACATCATGTCAAGGTAAGTAAACGATTTCTATTGATGTTCATACTTCGAAGTCATAGACGTGGGCCGAATGCAAAGTCGAGTTAAGTATGTTATTTGTTTATGGTTGCTAAGGAGTTTGTTCTTCTTATGTAAAACAGCATGTAATAAAACATTTTCATAGCAACAAATCCTGTTCTTAACTTGACACTGAACAAAGATAAGACCAACTCTGACTGGACCTAAATTTTGGTCTCAAGTGTTTGTTATATCCTAGGGTTTCTTAGCGACGTCGAGTCGAGGGTATGTGCAGGTCCGTATCAGCCAATGGCGTGTCATAATCTAGTGTCCTAAAATTAGGCCAGCCCCAAGTCAAGACTTTATGAATCCGGTACCAGGTTTTTGCGGAAAAACCCCATAGGTAGGCTCCGGTTAACTCGGGTGATTTTCGGATTATCTTATCTTGCTATGTAATGAAGTCGTATGAATATGAATGAAGTCGAAAACTAGGCGCTTCTATAGCGCGTCTGGCCGGAGCTGCTTCGCTTGCAAGTGAGCGGTGGTGGGGGTAACTACGTCATCGCTACCCAACTGCTCCGCGATCCCTATGCCGGACGGCTTGATTCGCCTACAACTCGCTACAGTTGTCTTCTACATCGACAGTTTGGAATGTTTTGAAATGGCAGGCTTTCTTCCGTATCAACAGGACCCATGCAATTCTGAAAGGAAGGAAAAGTCCTAAAAAGGAAAAGATGCTAATCAGTGATATAGTAGGTAGAGCAATGCGGAATGATTTGTGCAGGTGCGGCGAATGTGAGGCTGAGGCAAAACCTACTGATCAGGAAAGTGTGGTTGCTATTTGCTACCAAAGTAAGACAATCTAAACAATAAACCTTTTGAGCTACCGTGTTGAACCTCGTCACCCTGAATGCTGCCCGTCAAGCGATGCCCGTCAAGCGATGCTTGTCTATGTGAAGACGGGGACGAAACAAGGCCCTTATAGCATCGCGCGTATTATCAGTAAACATAATTGAATACCATGGCTTACAATTAGTGTGTTATATCAACAAACAAAACTCGTACAACTTACAGAATTAAGCCCAAAGATTATTTAAAATATTTTGTCCAACAAAATGCACCTTAAATACTAAAAAAAAAGTAAAAAACACATACACATAAAAAAAAAAAGTGAACTCCAAGTAAAGAACGATCCCAGGTAGCAAGAAATTTCCCAGCCTCGCTACCCCCACCACTCGGCATGGGTGACAGTGCTCGCGAGGCGTTGGAATGCGGTAGAGGTGCCATTGTTATGAAAGCAAATTTTTATGTACTTAAAATGTTATAATTTCTTATTTATATTCAGATATATGGAATAATCACGTAAAATTAATATAAAATAAATTTTCTATTTAAAATAGCTTGAAAACTGCCGTAATTATAGCAAGTAGTAAGTATAGTTACGATCATGTTAAAAAAATATGAAATTATACAAGAGACACAAAATGATTGCAGAATAAACACGTAAAATAAGTATAAAATAAACTGTTTTTTTTTTTTTTATAATAACTTGTAAACTGCCAATTTTAAAGCAGTGTGCTCATCGTCATTATGATTTTGGGAAAAATCGTTAATATTAAAACTATTTAAGAATTCAAAACAAAAATAGATTGTTTTGTCGGGATTATATAATATAGCTGAAAACAAAACAAAAATAATAATAACAATTACCAACTGATAATTACTACTGCAGATAATTACTAACATTTGACTTCATCAAAACTATGTTATTTTTAGAACCACACCAGTTTGCAGGTGTCCTGGCTTGGCGAGAGTGATTGACAGATGAATCAAATATACCTTCGACACAAGTTTTAAAATTGGCATGATACCTACCGTATTTAGAGCAAGTAGAGGTGCTTTATGGTCACGATCTTGTAAGTAAAGAATATAATAATACAACACTAATAATAACAACAATAATCCTTACAATAATATTAATAGGCCTATAATATTATCAATAAAATTAACATACATTTTATTTTAACTTTTTCCCTCGGACTGGCACTGTCGAAGATACCCTTTCTGTGATGGTCTGTCGTTGTTAAGTGGTACAATAAACGATTTGGGAAGCGTGTTGTTTATAAACATCAACCCGACTAACCAAATAATCAATTGTGGCCCTGAAAAGTGCCGATTGTTGCTGCATTTCTTACTCCATCAATGTTGCAAGTTCATCGACGTCTTCATCTGATGATGAATCGTTGTCCACACGTATGATCATTTATTTGTTCGGCGACCGTGTTCGTTCAGCCATCCAGATCCCACATTTAGTCCAAGCAACGAACAGTTTGACCCGGAACTAATTGGTACAGAATTTGTTTTGATCATAAGTTGTTACTTAGGTGTACCTACATGCACATAAGAAACTTTACCGCTGTCCGACACCCCTAATTAGCGTAATTAATTAAAATGTTAAAACTAATTAATGCTCATAGTATGGTTATTTTTTAAGATTTTTCAGAATCTATATTTTTACCATACCAAACAACCTATTCGGTAATTTAAAAAAATTATTTACATCAATATAAATATCCCGGTAGCCATTAATTAATTACTATTAATTATAATAGCAATTTCAATTAAATGCTTCCCGTGTAAAATTGGTGCGATTGAATATTGTTTTGTCAGTTTCAAATATAAGAATAACAACATACAAAACTTGTGTAGAAACTTTACCGCAATGAAAATATTATTTGTATGACAAATTAGCATAATTAATAGTTAATTATTTCATTCAAAACTTATATAGGTACATATTTGAACATAGGCAATATGGGTATCAAAAGAAAGCTGCTGATACGTTGATTTTAGTACCGATACTTTCAGGGTCATGCAAGCAAATTTCCAAAGTCTTTTAGGGGAGGGGGGGGGGGGGGGAAGGGGGGGGGGGGTTAAATAATTAATAACGTCAAACGTATTAAACGAAAGCTATTAATACGACGTTAATAGCAAAAAACTTTTCAAGTGATAAAAGACAATATATCCTAGTGTTTGGCTAAAAATAAGTGTGGGGGGGGGGGGGGGTAAAAAGCGTCCTCATAAGTCGATTTTGTGTCTGATTTGACACTCATTGAGCCATGAATGTTAATAAGTTTAACACAATTGTTTTGTGATTGATACATTTGCATTAACTGCATCGTATATATTCGTCTAGACTACTCTAGAGAAATCTTATAAAAACCTATATGTAATATATAATCATGTGGAGCACATCAGAATCAAATGTCATAAGACCACTGTAGCATTTGATAGCTACGACAATGAGCCATCTCCTAAGGACATCTCATTTTTTAAATGGAATGGTGGTAACAGATGAACTACAATCCAGGGCCCGGATTCACAAGAGGTCCTAAGTCTTTTTTTGGTCTCATCTCTAAGACCGGCCTAACTTTGAACCTCTTATAAAACCAGACCAAGGTCACATGAAAGGTTACTAATTCTTGGTGAGTACAAGGACATAATGGACATTCCAATAATATGTTTTAAAATCTGTTCTAAGATATTTTTCTGGTTTTATAAGAGGTTCAAACTTAGGCCGGTCTTAGAGATAAGACCAAAAAAAGACTTAGGACCTCTTGTGAATCCGGGCCCAGGAGTCAAACATATCAATGCCAGTGAATATAGAACATAGAACAACTCTCAACCCAATTAACAAATGAATATTCACTCAGCCTTTTACGACGAGACTTGAAGCCAATAACATCAAAGTACTTTAAGCACAAGACGACGCCGATGTAGAGTCGGCTAACCAGAGAACAGCACCCTCACTTATGATTTTACAGAGTTGCCAGTAATTGTATGCATTTCAATCACGAAAATCCTGTTTATGATTTCATCATTGAATCAGAGTTGAAAGCTGGTGCCAGCAAACAGAAAATATGGAATATGCGTTATACACAACAACCAAGCTAGGATCAAGAATTGGGTTCTTCTTTTCCCTTCATTCGCGTAATAAGTGGATGTGACACTACTTCAAGAATGTTTAGAATAGGTTAAGCTTTGCCATTCAAGACATTTGCATAAGATTTTTTTTAATTAATGTATTTCCAACAATCCCACATCTCCTAACACAAAGATTGTTGAGTGCAGTGGAAAAGCAATCGGCATGTTGTAAAATGATAAGAGAGAAGTTTACACATAAATTAAGAACTGCTAACACAGTATTCAGCATGAGACTTAACAACCTACATTATCAGCATCTCCCCACCACATTTTATTATAAGTATCATCAAGTAAAAGTTTAGCTTTGTAACAACTCTTAAAAAAAAAAATTCCTGTACCAACTGACAAGCCACCAGCCTCACTACATATTTTTTAAATTCTATGATGTAATTGTAAAGTGGACTGCTCTTACTTACGATGCAACTGCAAGAAGGTGCATCCGTTCTGAATGCCTGTACGTTGTTGTTTGAAAATTAATGTGTGATGTGTTTAGTTGATGACCCATTATCGTAGCCATCAAATACTTCAGTAGTTATGATATTTGCTTTTGATGTACTCCACATACTACACAACTCTTCAAATGTTTTGTCTCTAGACCTTTATAAGGTATGTGATGCATCAAAATTCCCTTCATCAATCTCAAAGCAAGACTTGCTTGTAACAGTGTTACTTATTTCATATTCTTTCACTTTCATATTATTTCTATACCATTTTCTTCGTGTATTTGCAAACATATTATCCCCAGGAGCAGAATTTTCAGCTTTTACCTTGGAATGCCTGAATAGTCAAATATATCTTGTGGTAGTGTGCTTAATTTGAAAGTTAATACAAATGCATTCGTAAAAAAAATTAACGTTTACATATTATATCATAATGCAACTCTTAAAAAACTAAATTAGCTATTGCTAAATCATCCTCTGATGACTCTCCGACGCTCGAGAGTCGTTGGAAAAGTAGCAAAGGATCTACTTCGATTGTATCTCCATCAACGTTCGCGGTTTTAAATTTGTATGTGGTGACAAGAGGTAGCAGAATAAATCTTACAAATCTTGTTTACATAGGAATTGAGTTGAGTGTATAATCCGTTGCAATAATATTTGCGATCACTGTGTTCGACAAGTAGTCATAATTATCAAGAACTAAAACTTTGTTTGGTTTACAATGACAAAATCATTGCATATTACGGTTTAATAATGATTATTGATTAGGTACTATGCGCGGTAATGACACTACCAATTTTGTTAAATTCGGATAGTTGAGCCTGGAGTTTTGTATCAGAGTAATTGGACCTCATATCTAAGAAGTACAATCAAATATTGTCAAAAATCAGACACAAAATTGGGTTATGAGAACACTTTTTACCGCCCCCCCCCCCTCCCCCCCTCCCACCCCCGCTATTAACCAAGCACTAGGGTACATTCTCTTTTATCATTCTATAAGTATTTTTACTAATAACAGCGTAATAATAGCTTTTGTTTGATACGTTTGACAATATTCTTTATTAATCCACCCCCCCCCCCCTTCTTTCTACCCCCCTAGAAAAACTTCAGAAATTTGTTTGAATGACCCTGAGAGTACCAGCATTAAAATCAACGTATCAGCACCTTTCTTTTGATACCCATATTGCTTATGTTCAAATATGTACGTATGTAAGTTATAAATGTAATAATTAATTATTAAGGTGTCACTACAGCAAGGACTAGGGCTCGCTAGAGGGGTAAGGGGAAAAGTAGCATAGTTTGCCTTAGTTCATAATAAAATAGTCATAACTTCGGCAATAATAATCGTACGAAAACGATTTAAGACTTTTTGAAAACCCCGAAGACTCCGCTTTAATATTAAAACTTGTTTGTTATTATTGTTTAAAGCAGGACTACAATAATTGTATTTTAATAAAGATCTGCAAAATTGACTTTTTCCAGGTTATTACGTGCAAATATTACTTCAGAAATTCCGATAGAACGTTTTTGAATAAAACACGCACTCCTGAACGGAAGACCATACATATATTTTGATTTTATAAATTTTAAATATGATTAAAAAAATATAATTTTATTTTTTAATTGCATATTTTTATTAAACGTTTTAAAAATTCAACAAACTAACTTTGGTCTGCCATACCATTCAATGCAGTAAGTGTAATACTTTTTAAATTTTGATGATATCTATAACCGTTCTTGAGCAAAAAAGGAAACAAGTTTACAAACATTGTAAAAGAGAAGTCGCCCGCCAACGAGCGCTTAGTGCCGTCAGCGGCAACTTCTGATTCCCACTGGCGCTGTATTAGTGCAGCGGATTAGGCTAACTATTAGGGGTTTTGTGATAGAAGCGTGAATTTTGGATCAAACATTTATAATGCTATTCTGACCAAATTGCCAAGAGGAGGCCTAAAAAAAGTCTACTGGTTTGGGTTTTGGGGAAGGGGGGTCAAAAATTGGGGGAGGGGGACTAAAACGAATCCTACGCCACGGAATTAAATAATAACAAACTCAAATTTTGGAATGGTTGCTCAAAGTCAGCACAATTGAAAAAAAAATCATATTTGACCTCACTTGTAAAAATTATCTGACTATGTGACCTTTGACCTTTCGCTACTATTTTGTATTATATTGAAAGAATTGTATCGTGTGACCACTCATTTTGTCACAAAGTATCAATAGAATAAGAACTTAAGAGTCCAAATGTGGTTTTAAATGCCTTTGGGATGATTATTTCGTGACCTTTGACCTACGAACAAGGAATTATGACTAAGGAATTATGATTACCTTAATTATTCGAGGTTTTGTGATAGAAGCGTGAATTTTGAACCGAACATTTATTATAGTATTATGACCAAATTGCCAAGAAGAGGCCTAAAGAAGTCCACTGGTTTGAGTGTTGGGGGGGGGGGGGGGTAAAAAATTGGGGGGCAACTAAAAAAATCCTTCGCCACGGAATTAAATAATGACAAATTCAAATTTTTGAATATGGTTGTTTAAAGTTAGCATAATTGAAAAAAATCGCACTTGGCCTCACTTGTAAATATGGTCTGATTATGTGACCTTTGACCCTTTGCTACTATTTTGTATTATATTGAAAGAATTGTATCGTGTGACCACTCATTATGCCACAAAGTATCCCTTGAATACGAATTATGAGTTCAGTTTTATCACATTTGTTCTTTTACTCTTGGCATTCCCCCCTACACTTACAGGAAGCACAGCATGGCTGTCCACTAATATTACATGTGCATTGGTCTTCAATGCAATCATTCTTACATTTACTTACAATAACTTCATTGCATGATTGCATTGCGTCAGAAAGGGTAGTCCATTCTGGTTGCCATGCACCGGATGTGTGCTTAACCCATCCCCAGCCAGAAGAGTTGGGAATTATTGGGAAAGAGATGGCTGATGATCCCCAAATGAATCCAGCCTGATAGACAGAACGTAGAACACGCAATGCATTTTGAGTTGGAGGCAAGCTCTCCATTGGTTTTCCCTTTTGTGTGAAGAGCTCTTTACGGCATTCGTTAACGGTTTCACTAACTAGTTCTGTCATAGAGAAGGACGATAAATTTTTCAAACATTGCAAGAGCTAAGTCATCTACTTCCTCTGCTGGTCCGGAAAGAATGTGGAAAATCTCAGTAACTTCTGGCAAAGCATTCCACGTTTTCCAAGCTGATTTTTTCCCTTTGCCAGAGAAAGATGAACATGTATCACAGCCAGTAAAGGCGTGAAAGAATGGCAGAGCTGCAGATTTTTCTGGTCCTAGTGTATGTGAAATAGTGTGTGCTCCTATCATCCTTAGATTGTTTCCTACACCAAATTGTACCCACACCTTTCGTTCTGGAAGCTTATTGGCAGCTGCAATTAAAGAACTACAACATCAGAGTCTAATGTGCGTATGAGAACTTCATTCTTAGCATTAAGTACATAGTGCAAATGTAAGATGACCCGTGTGTCTGCTTCCTCGTGATTGCATGGTGATATAGCTTTCAAACACACACTCTCATCATTGCACATAGCTTCTTCTTCCTTGGTGACAATTACTAATCCAATTGATTTATTGATGTTAAGAACAAATCCATTCAACATATTGAAGAGCTCTGCTTTACTTTCGCTCGTTCGTAGGAACTCTTGCCAGTTTTTCGGTAATGTGTTTGATGCCTCAACGCGTCTCCTGATTCCAAACCCTCTTTTATTTCAGGCATGTGGTTTCAGCGATTCTTCGCGATAAACATCCCAGACAATATGGACTTCCCGAGACATCTTAAACTGTGACATAATATATGGCACAAACACTTGCATTGCATATTCTCCAAATGTTTTTAAATGCATAGATGGTCTGAGCATGTTAACAATTGCGGCACCATCTAAAAGAAAAGTACTGCATCAATCTGTTGAGAAGGTGAGCCACACTCAGTCTTTGAATTTTCAAGACAATGGAGTATGTCGGACTTCTTACCAAATCTGAGTTGTCCATTTTCAGAAATTGCTGGTTGACCGGGATTGTTTTCATGTTGAAAGAACTTATTGAGATCACCGCTACGCGTTTGGCACCCAATGTGTGGCACCCGCTTCTGTGCCGCAAGTCGTCGCTGTGCCAGGCATAGCACTTTCGTTACTGTATACTCCTTATACTGTGACGCAATCATCAGCTAATTGGGAAATACCCGTTTGCTGGTTTTTCTCGGTTGTATTATCCATCAACAAGAGCTGGAATTTCCATTTTTTGATAAATGTATTGGTTAGGTGAATGTAGACGTGCACTTTAATTTATAAAACTGCAAACTTCTAATAATTATGCAGATGAAATACAGCTGTAATTATTGGTTATTATTTTAAATTAATATAGTTTTCGCCCTAAATTATAAACTTACCTTTGACCCAAGGCATTAAAAAACTCATTTTAACTCTTTATTTTAATTATAGAGATAATTTTTAACAAGAAATAGGGGGCAAACGGTACATTTTGTTAATATTAGACACATTTGTGACCCTTCCCCCACACCCCTACCCAACCCGAATGTTTGATCCCCCCCCCCACAATCCCCCACCAGTTGATTTTGTATGCCTCCTCTTGCCAAATTGATCAGAATAGTATCTGAAGTGTTTGAGCCGAAATTCACGCTTCCATCACAAAATCCGAATAATTAAGGTATTCTAGGCCATAATGCCCAGCTCACAGGTCAAAGATCACGGAATAATCTGGCCCACATTATCGAAAAACACATTTGGACTCTTAAATCTTATTCAAGGGATATTTTGTGGCAAAATGAGTGGTCACACGATACATTTCTTTCAATATAACACACAATGGTAGCAAAAGGTCAAAGGTCACATCATCAGATAGTTTTTACAAGTGAGGTCAACAATGATTTTTTTTTACAACTGTTCAGACTTTAAACCGCCATGTTCCAAAATTTCACTTTTTTATTATATAATTCCGTAGCGTATGATTTTTTTAGTCCTCCCCCCCCCCCCCCCCCAAATGTTTGACCCCCCCCTAACCCCCAAACCAGTGGACTTTTTTGAGGCCTCCTCTTGGCAAATTGATCAGAATATTATTATGAGTGTATTTTTCAAAATTCACGCTTCTATCACAAAACCCCTAATTGTTATGAAATTCGGCTCTTATCCGCTGAGCTATATCAGATGACCGACGGGTGGGAGTAGTACGGCTCGTCGTGGGCCGGTTGAGGGGAAGGACGAAATCACAGGCAACGGATTCTCGTTATCTGTGACGAAATACGACGTCACAATGAATGATAAAAGGGTTTCGCGTTAGCACTTGACTCTATTTTGGGAGGTCGCTGGCTCGATTTTCATCACCGGCGATCTTGGCTCTACTTTTTCAGAGGGTTTCCCCAGTCGTAAGACGAATGATGGTGTTCATAACTAAAACAGCCCTAATTCCTTCCCAACTATTCCTCGAACTGGCCGAAGAATTGCCCTACGTCCTAATAAAAACTTTCCCTATCTGTATTAGGTCGGGTCGAGTATATTATAAAAATAATATACCGGTATATACTATGTAGTGTAAACTGTAATACTAGTAACTCAAATATAAGTACCCTCGGCATGGTAACAACCTCTGACCTCCTCTCCAAGACCAATACCAGACCGTCGTTTAAAATGTCAAATAATTTAGAAAACATACTCTTCTGAGTGGTTTCCTCCGACTTGGTTCACATATGGTTTTTAAGAACACTCAAGCCGTGTAGGACAAGTCTGTTCTGTCTCATACCCATGCGCAGTGAAGATTTGACACATTGTCGGTCTTCATCTTGTGCTGTAAAGTCACACCGTACACTTCGTCCATTCTGTGTTTGTGTTTATGTGTTCTGTGGGTGAAATTTAGGCGATGATATTCACTTCATATACTTTTGTCGATACAAAATATTATGCCCAAATCAAAAACATGCCCGTCAAAGCGGAAGTCACTCGGGGTTTTAGCGTATCGGATGAGAAAGAAAGCGCGTCTAACGCGTGAAGCGCGTGAAGTGCCTGAATCGCGTGAAGTGCCTGAATCGCGTGAAACGCGTGAATCCGAACAAATAACTGATAATGAGTGTGGTCATCAGTTTCAAGTGCAGCAAGAAGACGATGTCATCGATGCGAACAGATCAAATACGTAAGTATTTTTTGTAGTTGCATGTTATTTCGGTAGGCTATATTTCATTATTTTACAAACTATTTGTAAGTGCTGGTAATTTTAGAAAGTACACAATTCTAAACTCACTTTTCGTAATACTAATAAGCCGTCCGAGTTGCTCATGAGGACCAGAGCCCCTCTAAGCGTGGAATGGAACCGAGGGCCGTGGGTTTCACAAGTAGATCGTTATGTCGCTATCAGGATGTCCGTAAGAGCCATGGTTCTAGCAAAGATCATAAAGGGTTGTTTTTGGTTGGCATATGGTAATTGTATTTTTAGTTTTTACTGACCTAAACCGTACAACATTGTTTACATTTTCACCTATAATCAGTAAATCATTATTACTTATAATTATTATTATACAAATCAATGATCAATCATCTCTGCTGCGCGTTTCTCTATAGTCGACATAAAATATGAACCACTGCGGACGGTGGCTCATGCGGTTTTCATAATGCACTGTTTTCGAAAGTGTCCTTTTCACCCGTCATCGTTTCGGACAGAACGGTCACAATAGGGATGTAAAAGCTAAAGATTAATCGTGTCTTTGTATCACAGGTTTTACATGGACTGTCTCTTGCCAGAGATAATCTGCCGGCGATATGCCCTGCGCCTTGACAAGGAAGATATTCGTGATCCACCACGCATTATTGAGGCTATCGTCGAAGCAGAGGCAAGAAAGTCGAAGGCCAAGACCAAAGCAAGACGGAAAGTTCTAAAAGTCAAGAAGCTGGCAGCTAGCTAAACCTCGTGTGATGGCAAGAGGAAAGTGCCGTCTGCCGTATTTTCGATATGGGATCGGGATGCTGACTTTAGAATAATTATTTCTAGATTTTAAGAAGGCTTTAACATGACTTCATGAAATTATGTATATCTTGTTGATTTGTTTCATAATTATTGCAATTATTAAGCGAGCGAAGCGAGCGTCTCCATAAGACCTTTATGGCACTTCATTCTGTTTTTGTTTTTTTGTTTGTTTTTTTGTCTGTCGATAGCGCTCCCCTCCCAAGCCAAAACGCATTAACTAACAAAATCGAGATTTTTATGTTTTTGAGCTTCTCATGCCATCTAGTATCGATGCAGCGAACTAAATGTGGTTTAATGCGTTCTGCCACCTAGAATTCGAGATAAAATAGACCACAGCGCATTAAGTACATGTTTTTCTGATAATTCCCAGGACAGAACGCATTATCTTCAATCAACCAATGGAGGCTCAGGATTGTGACCATGTGACCTAATGTTAAAAAGATAGGAGACCACCGTAACCAACCTAATTAATCATTAAAAACAAAATTCTTCGTACAATTTATTTCATTTTATCACATAAATTAAAGTAACATTTTCTTCGCTTAGAAAACATAATTTGAACGCTGGACTGGAAGGGCTTCCTGCCTTAATATCGTTTTGAATTCGGGGACACAATCAGAAAAAGACTGGAATCCCGCCAAGTATTTAGTTATTATTTATGATATCATGTTGGTGTTTATTAATGTCGTGCCCATTATAAATACTTGAAGAAGAAGAAGAACCTGCTTGGACAAGAGAACCACGATGCTTGATGAAGGTAAGGTTAAAAAATAAAAACATAATCACAGGGAACCTAGGCCTCCGCCTAGGATATTCCGCCGCATATTCTCATAAGCAAAGGCTAATAGTTCACGTGTAATGGTTTGTTTATTGGGCTTGTTTTAGAAAACGCAGATAGTGACGATGGTTCGGACTGGTTTGAAGATTCAGCAGATCTTATGTCAGATTCCTCATCAGACATTGAAAGTCTGTACAACGCAGCTGCTACAGACAATGGTCTCAATGCACATAAAGCAAGGTTAGTTTGGTTTCATTTTATGCACTAGGCTAGGCTATGATGTAACGAGGCCCTAGGCCTAGGCTAGGCCTACATATTACGCTGTCTTGGGCTAGGCCTAGGGCCTAGGCTACCTCTAGGCCCGATCCCTAGCCTAGATCTACGGCCTAGGCCTATGTTTTGCTTTATGGTACTAGGCCTAGAGGGTTTATTATTCCACATTGGCCTCATAGCTTAAAGGGGATTGTCAATCAAGTATTACACATTTCTTGAATTACATATTTTATTTCAGATTACCTAGGCCAAGTTATAAACTCATGGACAAATCCAAAGGTGATCCAGATTCAGCAGCAGTTGTACCTCAAATAACAGCCGTTGCACGTCCACCTGAAGGGACAGCCGCTACACATCTACCTAAAGGGACAGCCCCTGCACGTCCATCTGAAGGGACAGCCGCTACACATCTACCTAAAGGGACAGCCCCTGCACGTCCACCTGAAGGGACAGCCGCTACACATCTACCTAAAGGGACAGCCCCTGCACGTCCACCTGAAGGGACAGCCGCTACACATATACCTAAAGGGACAGCCCCTGCACGTCCATCTGAAGGGACAGCCGCTACACATCTACCTAAAGGGACAGCCCCTGCACGTCCACCTGAAGGGACAGCCGCTACACATCTACCTAAAGGGACAGCCCCTGCACGTCCACCTGAAGGGACAGCCGCTACACATATACCTAAAGGGACAGCCCCTGCACGTCCATCTGAAGGGACAGCCGCTACACATCTACCTAAAGGGACAGCCCCTGCACGTCCACCTGAAGGGACAGCCGCTACACATCTACCTAAAGGGACAGCCCCTGCACGTCCACCTGAAGGGACAGCCGCTACACATCTACCTAAAGGGACAGCCCCTGCACGTCCACCTGAAGGGACAGCCGCTACACATATACCTAAAGGGACAGCCCCTGCACGTCCATCTGAAGGGACAGCCGCTACACATCTACCTAAAGGGACAGCCCCTGCACGTCCACCTGAAGGGACAGCCGCTACACATCTACCTAAAGGGACAGCCCCTGCACGTCCACCTGAAGGGACAGCCGCTACACATATACCTAAAGGGACAGCCCCTGCACGTCCATCTGAAGGGACAGCCGCTACACATCTACCTAAAGGGACAGCCCCTGCACGTCCACCTGAAGGGACAGCCGCTACACATCTACCTAAAGGGACAGCCCCTGCACGTCCACCTGAAGGGACAGCCGCTACACATCTACCTAAAGGGACAGCCCCTGCACGTCCATCTGAAGGGACAGCCGCTACACATCTACCTAAAGGGACAGCCCCTGCACGTCCACCTGAAGGGACAGCCGCTACGCATCTACCTAAAGGGACAGCCCCTGCACACCTACCTGAAGGGACAGCCGCAGCTACACATCAACCTGAAGGGACAGCCGCTACACATCAACCTGAAGGGACAGCCCCTGCACATCAACCTGAAGGGACAGTCCCTGCACACCTACCTGAAGGGACAGCCGCTACACATCAACCTGAAGGGACAGCCCCTGCACATCAACCTGAAGGGACAGTCCCTGCACACCTACCTGAAGGGGCAGTCCCTGCACATCAACCTGAAGGGACAGCCCCTGCACGTTCACCTGAAGGGACAGCTGCAGGTGCTATAGAAACTGATACTCCCGAAGGTAGGCCTGGTTTATACACAGAAGCTGAAATTGAAATGATGCCCATATATATTTTAACAGACCAGGGGGCTGAAAACGAAATACTGCAACTTGGCCAAGATGACATGCGGGCTGAAGATGAACCACCATTAAAGAGGAGGCGTGTGAGAAAGAAAGCAGAACAACTAGAAAACTCAAGGATAAAACATCCACTACTAAAACCTTGTGGAGAGTCATGCAGCCGCAAATGCAGCCGTGAATTTTCGGAACTGCAACGCTCCGCAATTCATAAGGGGTTTTGGAACCTAGATTTCCATGCGCGACGAGTGTGGATGCATGCAAAAATTGAAGTTGTTGAGCCTAAAAGAAGGAGCATTGGCAACATAAATGACAAAAAGAAAAGGAAAGTCACGTATTTGTATTCGCTTCCGAAAAACATACTGCGCAATGACATCGTAGACGATGGAATTCCTGTTGCTACTTCTAATCCAAAGGTATGTCAGAATTTTTTCCTATCAACACTGGGGTTCACTTCAAATAGGATCATCGTAGAAACATTCAAGTCCTTAAATGCCACAACATCTGGTATGCCTGATACAGACCAAAGGGGAAAACATGTGCCTGCTAATAAAATAAGCAGAGACAAAATTACGGAGCATGTTTTAAGTTTCCAGCCCCAAATAGCGCATTATAAACGAGAACATGCTCCTAACAGGAGATATCTGTCACCAGATATAACAATTGAATATATGTTTTCTGACTTTCTTGTTAAGAACCCTGCATACTGCAGCAAAGAGCTATATCGCCAAACGTTATCAAGTATGAACATTGGGTTTTCTGAGACATCAGCTGAAAAATGTAGTGAATGTCTTACATTGGAAAACAATGGAAATGAGGCAGCATTGAAAGAACATCAGCAAAAGGCAAAGACAGCCCGTGATGCTTACAAACTTGATGGCATGTCGCACGTACAAGATGAGTCTGTTGGAGTCTTTGCCGCTGACTTACAAAAAGTGATACTGCTCCCACGCTTTCCTGACGTAAAGCAGTCTTTTTTCTGTCCCCGGCTTATCGTGTTTAATGAAACTTTTGCAAACATGAAAAAAACCAAAACGGATCCCCATTACTACATCATTTGGCATGAAGCGGAGGCTGGGCGTAGCGCAGAGGAGGTAGCTAATTCCTTTTTAAAAGCTTTAGATATTTTGAAAGATAAGGAACGCGTTATATTTTGGTTGGACAATTGTTCTGGACAAAATAAAAATTGGTTTTTATTTTCGGCAATCCTTTGTTTGATCAACTCTCCACATTGCACCATCAAGGAAATTTACTTAAAATACTTGGTAACTGGCCACACGTTTTTAGCAGCGGACGGCTTACATGGTAAAATCGAACAGAATTCAAAATTGAAAAAAAATATTCTAGAATTGAATGATTTTGTTGATGTTTGTAAGAAGTCATCAAAGAGGTCTGAGGCTGTTATTTTGACCCATATTGACTTTTTGCTTATTCAAAATCAATTCCGTACTCGAAGAAATATTGCAAACGAGTCCATGCCTCTGTTAAAAAATATTTGTTGCATTAAGTTTGTAAACAAATCCAAGAATTTCTTTTACAAATACAACTTTGACGACGAGTTATTCACTGAAATGAAAGATAATGCCCGGAAAAAGAAGTCAAGGTTAGACTTCCCAACTGAAACAATGTCTGGTCCCCGTGGGTTGAACCCAATGAAGAAAGACCGCATCCTAAAAGAATTGGTCTCCAAAATGCCACAAAATCGTAAACAATTTTGGCTTAATTTGCCCACAAACGAGGAGTCCAAAGATCTGCTTGGTAGTCGTGGTTGTGAGTGAGGAAACCGAGTGTCGAATAATGTATTGTATAGGACATCTAGCAAGCATTATTGTATATGAATAAATACTACATTCTTGAAAACAAAGTAAACATTAATAAAGTATTGGATATGATCCTCTTCCCGAAGTGGTGTAAAAGGCAAGGGCAAAACGCATTAAAGTCATTAATGCATTTTGCCTTAGAATTTTACTGAACAAAGTGTGGTTTTTCTCCATGTGGCAAAATGCATTATGTGTTATAACAATGTAAATAGCAAACAAAATCAAAATCTGAGGTGGCCAAACTATTTAGAACATGAACTTTACATTGTTATGACATATTGGTAAAAATTGCTAATATATTTCAAATGGGGCATTGCTTTTTTGGAAAAATGCAATTTGCTCCAGTCGGCCATTTTGCAGTTAATGCGTTTTGGCTTGGGAGGGGAGAGCGGTCGATCGGAAAGTCCGATCAAGTTGAAATTTGGACCATCCACAAGCCTCTATGTGGATTGAAGGTGTATAGTATGAACAAAATCGCTCGGGAAGTTGAAAAGTCACACCATAGTTACTAGAAAATATTTTTCGGAAACAAAATGGCGACAAAATGTGAGATAGCCAAATTTTTACAAAATTTTTTCCGGTCACGAATATGTTCATGTTTGGCGACTTGATAAGTATTGGCAGACTTACACAAAAGTCACTCGAAAATATTTTTCTGAAACACATTAACGGCAAAATGTGAGGTGGCTAATTCATAGTTAAGTTTTGTCCGGACACGAATGTACTAATTTAATCACGATCTGATACGTATTAGAGACAGAAATTATATTTCTATTGCTGTCAATAAGTGTTAGTAACGGTGGCGGACCGTGTCGAAACAATATAAGAAATTACAACGAAAACTTATAGCAACGCACATTGCTCAGCATTCAACAATGTCGGAAAGTATAATAGCTATGGAAATTAGAAAAGGTTTTGCAATGCGCATTCTTGATTTGTGTTTAATTGTTGTTTTTCTTAGCTTTGAGAAATTTTCGCCAGAATGTTCGTAGATATGGACGCGCTCGCTTATCAACGCGTCAAACTCACACAGAGCGTGTTCCTATTGAATAATGCATGACGTCTTGGCAGAAATACAGACTAGGAACTTAAATTTAAGAAACAACACTTAAAAAGATGATTGTTGTCTTTTGTTGGATTCATGGTAACAACAATTCAGCAGTAGGTTCATGGTTCCTGCAGGTTCAGATAGATGGAGATACAAATTGATAATATACATAGTACTTTCTTCATTATGAATTATTTCTTTTTAATACTTCTAGAGAATTTCTACATCCAAAATATCATAGTGTGCAAATTTATGGAATATAATACATGTCTCCTCAACTTGGTTTTACCAGTGAGAATTACTTATTTTTTGAAAGCTTGAAAGACATCGGATCAATAGTTTTTGTGAAAAGTTACGTTGAATTTTGAAACTTGAGTTTCGGTTCGACATGTAGTCAACTTGTGGCAGAGTGCGTTGTTGTAAAATATATTATAATAATGCAATTGCATTATTTCTTAGCTGCTGTTCATGTCCAACGATTTTATTTTATTTTAATCTGACAGTTTTCACACCATTTAACTACGTATGTAAGTACATAGTATACATTTATACATACATATAGAATACATAGTATAGTATACATAGTAGTACATTTTAACTATGTAATGGTCTAGGAAGGTTCTATGAGTAATTGGATAATGATGTCTGTATAGCGTATTATCTCTATGTGTGTATATGATATTGTGGCGTAAAAATAGGCACTTGTTCATTATTTCATTTTTACTTTGTTTAATTTAATTGCGTGATTTATGGATACTTTACGGTGACACTTGTGTTCGCTCACAGCTGTCGTCACCGTAAGGTATGCGCTGTGCTCGGCTATTTCGTCAGTCTTTTTCGGTTATAATTTCCGGTTTGTGCAGCAACTTTGCTGACTGCTCGGTTCAGGAGGGGGGGGCTAGTTCGTTGACTTCGTCAGTGAACCCTGGTCCCACTCTTTCGTGATTGCCACGAGAGGGGGTCGAACCGAGTAGTTTGATTGGTAAATTATGACTGGGGACAGCCAGCGTTGGGCAGAGAGGGGGTGACTGGGGTATGACGTAGGAAAGTCTAGGTGCGAGGATTCACGGGTATTATTCGGGGCATTCAACCATGGAACGGAAGAGGAGGTAGACCTGTGCCAAGGTGGAACGGTGGAAAGAACGACGGAAGACCCAGAGGGAAGGACATGGAGGCCGATCGTGAACCAGGACGACGGAGCCAAACCACAACCTGGGGTCGGAGTCAGCCACCGAGAAGCCAAGGTATAGGGGTTACTACAGCTACCTACTGGATAGGAAGGTTAAGTCCATCAGACCTAGAATGCCCATAGACAGATTCGCCATAACTCAGCCACGTAGGATAAATGTGTATAGTTTAATAAATTGCGGTTCCTCTATTGTTTGAACCAAAGTCTTATCATTCCTGAACTGCCTGAACTGGTATGTCCCGATCCCTATGATGTGAGAACCACCCCTAGAGCTACGCCCCAGTACTTCTACGGGTCCGTCGACTTTGGAGTCCGTGGGTTCGAGGCTGAGCCGGCGGAATTGGGTAGGTGTTACGGTAGGTTCTCACTATCTAACAAATGGTGGAGGCAGCCGGATCCAATTTGCTTTATGACAAATTGGTTTATCACAGGACTTAGTTTTGTGACAAATTGTTTTATGATCTAGCAAATGGTGGAAGCGCCGTTGCAAAACTTAGTTTTGTTGTATTTGGACCACCCAGGTCAGGCAGTTTTTTTCCCCTAGTTTTTTTTCTCTTCTAAATTCAATTTTTATTTTAATTATTATATCGTGGCTATGAGTCTTTGCTAGTTTGTCTATGTAGGTCAGGAAGTGTTCATTCATCTCTGTGCTGTTTGCTGTGTGTGCGTTGGCATCACATTTCGGTTGACGTCATTATTTCTTGTGGAGTCAGGAATTTTTCCTAGAGAACATTTTACACGGTGCTGTTTCAAGAGTCCATGCTATGTGTTACATCGTGCATGTGAACAGGTACTGTTACTAGGTTTTCATGTGGCTTCCAAGTGATAGTGCTCGGCAGATCCGGTTGTGAATTTAGGATTTCGTCGACGGGAGCTTAGTGCTGTTCTCGCGCTATTCCACGTCTTGGCTCACAGGGGTGAATGTTCTTCTATCTGTTACTTGTATTGTATCATCGCCTTCATCATCTTCATCGGGATGGGGGATGTGGCAGATAGCGAAAAAGAAGCTGTGTGGCGGTAGAGGCCTGCTAATGGTTTGTCAATGGCGGTGGGGGTGGAAGTGGTCTGGGCAGGGTTCGACGTCGCTGGTCGCGAGTTCCAAGATGAGACGTCTGCGGGAAGCAGGTGCATATCCAATGTCATGGTCGTGTTCGATATCTGCACGCGTTGTCCATGTACGTCGTTTGCGGAAATCCACGCGGCCGGCAGGGGGTGTTTTCTTTGTCTCCGGTGGTGGATGGTTTGGGGGCTTTGAGGAGGTGTCTACTGTGAGAGAGGCGGTAGACGATGCAGCTGCGAGGGAGCGAGACGTCGAGCTGCGAGCGACTTACTCAGATTTGTCTTCTTTGTATGTAATGTATGGTGGTTGACGGATCGTCGGTAGAGTATTTTCTTTATTTTCTTATCTTCTTGTAGATTTAGTTTTGCGTCATCATCGTGATTACTCTTGTTGCATTGGGGTTTCGGTGGTTTCGTGCGGACGGTGGTGTAGAGGTGACCGTGCTGGCCATTTCGCGCGTGTGGAATCTTCCTTTTGACAGCTCGGGGAAACGAACCTCTGACCGCAGGATACAGTACTGGCATGTGTTTTTAGTTTTATTACTCTGCATGTGCTGCACTTTTGTCTTCTCTCGTCGGTAGTCGAGGTGCGACAAGTGTTAATTACGATGTTCGGTCTCGCTTCTAGTATGCATGTATTTGGTATGGTTGTGTTTGGTATGATTTTGTGTGGTATGAATGTGTTTGCCGGTCGAAGGGGGTCCTTCCACGTAGTGACCGGTGCCCACAAAGGGGGCTCTCACGCATACGTTCTCTATTCTCTTTCTTCTTCGCATCTATCACCGTTCATGTCATCCTTTTCTGTTTTCATAGTTTTCTTCCCCATTAATGCTGGCCCCCTTTGTGATCCAAACGCCCTCCGCCGTGTTTGCCGTGCGGTGCGACCCGTGTCGGTGGAAAGGGGGATCCTGGCGGTTGAGGGAAGTGTGTCCTGCGGGGCACATGGACCAACACACCGCTTTGGCCCCTGCTTCACCTAGACGGGTGGTACAGGTTCAGCCCGACCTGTATCAATCGGTTCGTGATAACGTATGTTGTACACATTGGGCCAGCTTCACAGCTATACCCCCTGTGTATCCCTGGCGTCACGTACTGACGTCCCATTTGAGGCTCCGTGGAGGGTGGGGAGCACAGGGGGCGAAACAAACCCCCATATCTATGGCAAACTTACTTAAAGCACCAGGTAGTAACTCAAAACGAACAATTGACAGCTTGTCACCTGAGGAGAATGACGTCCACGAATTGGACGTTGTCCCCCTCTATCTTGTGGTCCGTCCGACGTCTCGGACGTTCACCAAGATCGATCCCCTCTTAATTGAAAAGAATTTGGAAGAGTCCTTAGGTGAAATGCGTTCTATTAAAAAACTGAGAGATGGCAATCTCTTAGTTCACTGTTCCACTGAAACTCAGGCTATTAAACTACTGGAATTCACAACATTATGCTCAGTGCCAGTCAAAATCGAGGCTCACCCGTCCCTGAACGTATGTAAAGGGGTGGTATCGTGTTTTGATCTGCTGAACTCGAGTGAGAACGAAATCAAGCTTTACCTTGCAAAATATAAAGTGGTCGATGTCACAAGAATATTGAGCCGAAAAAACGGATCTTTGAGCCCCACACCAGCCATCATCATTTCATTTGCTTTACCCAAACTACCATGTGAGATTAAAATAGCGTTCTATCACCTAACAGTCCGCCCTTACATACCCAACCCGTTACGTTGCTTTAAATGTCAACTTTTTGGTCATGGTCAATCTCGTTGTACTGGAAACGCCGTCTGTCCGGACTGCGGCTTGCCGGCACATCCCTCTTCCTCATGTGAGTCTGAGTTGTGCTGTGTGAACTGCAGTGGGGCCCATTCCGCTCGTTCTAGAACTTGCCCCAAGTGGAAGAAGGAGCAGGCAATATTAGAATTGGCCTCAATCTCTAAAATCTCCCCACTGGAAGCCAGGCGCCGCATCGGCAATGCCCAGCCTGTCACAGCTGACACATCCTTCGCCTCTGTGGTCAGGAGCTCTGCCCCCTCCCCCAGAGAAGCTGAGCTCTTGTCCCAGAACAAAGCGCTTCAAGACACTGTTCAGAGGCTGACAGAAACCGTACAACAGCAGGCTACGCAGATTGCCAGCCTGACAACACAGCTTGGTGAGATTCTGGCATTCCTTAAGCAATCCTCAGTTATACCGGCTACTCCACCACCAACTTCTGTCCTTCCACCGACTCCTACAACCACTATTACCAGACCGCCACCTATTACCAAGTCATCCGCATCGCTTCCGGCACAGAAACAACCACTGCAATTGGACTCGAAACAACCCGCACAGAAAGCTGCACGCACGCCCACTGACGCGCTTGCGCATACAAAACCTGCAATTAACGACACCACTACTTCCAAACCAGGGCTTAAACGCTCTAGTTCAAAGAAAATTCTTAAACGAGCCACAATGTCCTCGGATGAGGATATGGTTGTTGACCCTCTCATGGATCAGAATCCATACGATCTCCTGAGAGACGTCAATCAAACATAACAAGTCCTCTCCCCATATAACACTCAACAAGCTTCCGAGCTACCGCACTCCCTTCCATCCCATACAAAACACTAAACTTCATATCTTTTCCTTACAATGGCGCGCTTTATCTCTTGGAATTGCCGAGGGTTTAACACGAACCGGGAAGAGTTGCTGCTCATCATACGTGATAAACAACCTTTAGTTATGCTCTTACAAGAAACACTCCTCAAACCAAGTGACAGCACCAAATTGAAAAATTACTCCATCCACCGCCACGACTTCACAGGTGGTGACCGTGCACAGGGTGGTGTTGCCATTCTGGTACATAACTCTGTGCATGCTACAGAAGTAAATATTACCTCCCGCCTGCAAGTTATGGCGGTCTCAGTATTTCTCCCCACCCCTATAACTTTCTGCAATATTTATATTCCACCATCTCAAAACTTCTCCACCCGTTCTTTGGATTCAGTTATTTCTCAGCTGCACGGATCATTTGTCTTAGCTGGAGACTTTAACGCTCACCATTTAGACTGGGGCTCAACCTCGTCTGATGCTAGGGGTGTAATTATCGCGGATTTTCTGCAAGGGGCTGACGTCTCTCTTCTCAATACTAACCAAATGACTCACTTCACCTCTCAAACTGGTACCTTGTCTGCTATTGATCTAGCAATGTGTTCACCACTCCTTTCCCTCGACTTGGAGCTGACTATTCTGGATGATCTTCACGGGAGCGATCACTTCCCTCTCGAACTACACCTTGCGAATTACAGGCGTCCATTTCACCCAGGGAAGAGATGGAAACTACACCAAGCCGACTGAGCCAAATTTCAAGAAGTTAGCGAATCTGCTTTGCTTAAAGTAGATTTTACCGTCTTTCGTGATCCTAACCACCTATTAGATACTGTTTGCCAGTGTTTGCTCGATGCGGCGCACGCTGCCATACCCGTTACTTCCGGAAAATTCCAACATCAGCCGGTCCCCTGGTGGAACGCTGCATGTGCCGCTGCGATCAAAGCCCGGAAAAAAGCATACAGAACATTTAACACATATCCAACGTCAGTAAATTTGCTAGCCTTTAAACGTCTTCGGGCAAAGGCTCGGTATATCATCAAACAGAGTAAACGACAGTCTTGGTATGCATATGTCTCCACCATTAACCAACATACAGCGTCCTCCACTGTGTGGCGGAAGATAAAAGCAATTAACGGTCGTCAAGTGTCCACCATCCCCGCCATCATGGAAAACGGTGTCCTTGTTCACTCCCCACCTGATGTGGCTTCCGTGTTTGCTAGGCATTTTGCGTCTGTGAGCAGCAACGCCCGGTATGATGCAACCTTCCTTAAACGGAAACGTAGCTTTGAAAAACAACTTCTTAACTTCCATTCCGATAATACTGAAACTTACAACAGGCCCTTTACGTCATGGGAACTACACACAGCCACCACCTCCTTGCGGAAAACAGCTGCGGGGGAGGATGCACTTCACAATGAAATGTTTACTCACCTGACCGACAAATCCCGCGCAGTCCTGCTACTCTTCTTCAATACGTTGTGGTTATCCGACGAGTTTCCCGACGAATGGCACAAAGCTATCATGATACCCCTTTTGAAACCTGGGAAAGAGAAAACGGTGCCAGGCTCTTATCGCCCAATCTCTCTTACCAGTTGTTTCTGTAAGCTCTTGGAGCGAATGGTAACTAAGCGTCTCATGTGGGTGCTGGAGTCTCGTGACTTGCTTGCTAATGTTCAGTGTGGCTTCCGCCAGCGTCGTAGTGCGGTCGACCACCTAGTGCGGTTGGAAACCTTTATCCAAGAAGGCTTTGTTGCCAAACAGCACGTGATAGGGGTGCTCTTCGACATCGAGAAGGCCTACGATACCGCTTGGCGCTTCGCCATTCTACAGCAGATTAAGGAATGGGGCTTCAGAGGCCACCTGCCCAGGTTCTTACAGAACTTCCTACAAGACAGACTTTTCCGAGTGCGCATTAACAACATCTATTCTGATACCTTCGAACTACAAACAGGGGTCCCTCAAGGTTCCGTCCTATCGGTTCCCCTGTTTGCAGTTGCCATCAATAGTGTCCTGTCAAGAATTCCTAAAGCCATACTGGCGGCTCTGTTCGTCGATGACCTAGCGATTTTCTTCAGGTCAGTCAACATTTCAATCGCTGCACGCCATTTGCAGGTTGCACTGAACCACATAGGTGATTGGGCACGCGAGCGTGGCACTAAATTCTCTATTGATAAAACTCAGTGCATCCACTTTTGCCGACTACGGAAGGCCCACGACAACCCCCACCTTACCTTAAATAATGTCCAACTAGCATTCCGACCACACGTTCGTGTTCTCGGTTTGGTTTTCGATACTAAACTCAACTGGAGCCACCATGTTCGGGAATTACGAAAACGTTGTATGCTAAAATTGAACATCTTAAAGGTTCTCAGTAACACTTCGTGGGGTGCAGACAGGACATGTCTGCTGCGTATTTACGGCTCAATGGTTCGCTCCGCTATAGACTACGGTTGTTTCGTGTATTCATCGGCTCGCGACTCAGTCTTGCGTCTTCTTGACACTGTTCATCATAGTGGTCTCCGTCTGGCGCTAGGTGCATTCCGCACGAGCCCTGTCCTCAGCCTTTATGCTGAGGCCGGAATGACCTCACTCGCCGAACGACGGAATTACTTGTTGGGTAGGTATGTCATCAAAATACGAGCTATGCGGTCACACCCCTCTCACAAAGCTTTGTTTGATCGGCGATTCGTAAATCATTTCAACAATACAACCCTCGCTACTTTACCGACTGGACTTCGTTTCAGCAATTTCTCCCGCCTTCTCGATTTTGACATTCCTAACCTCTTGGGCCTTGCTCCAAGTCGTACTCCCCCTTGGTTGATCCCGGAACCTATCCTCCTGCTTGACCTATGCCGATACAATAAAAACAATACTTCCGATGCTGTTTTCCGAGCCAGTTTTGGGGCTCTTTGCCATGACCACCGAAATTTTTGCTTCATTTTTACGGATGGCTCTAAAACAGGGACGAAGGTTGGTTGTGCCTATTACTGTGGTGATACACGTGCCGGTTTCCGTCTTCACGCTATGTGCTCTGTGTTTACTGCTGAGTTACATGCAATACGGGAAGCTCTCAAGTATGTCATGCGACGCGACATTGGAGGCTATATGATCTGCTCCGACAGTCTAAGTGCACTCCAGGCAATCCACGTCATGTACCCTACTCATCATCTCGTCATCGATATTCAGTTTTATTTGGAAAAACTCCGGTTGCGAGGCTCTACCCTTGTTTTCTGCTGGGTCCCTGGCCACGTCGGTATTCGGGGCAACGAGCAGGCAGACCTGGCGGCAAAGGCAGCAGCTGAACTGCTAATAGCTGATATCGACCTTGTTCCTGTCCCGGACGCCAACAGTGGCTTTAAGAACCACCTGCTGCAAATTGGTCAGGCTCGTTGGGACGCGCTGCAAAACAACAAGCTGCGTCGAGTGATGCCCTCTCTCTCGGCCCGAGTGCGGCCCCCTTCTTGCAGACTCTCTCGTCGGGAGGACGTTGTGTTGGCCCGTGTGCGGATTGGACACACGCGCCTGACTCACGCCTACCTTTTCGACAGGGAAAAGAATGCCCCAAGGTGTGATACATGTGATGAAATCTTAACCGTTAAACATTTCATGATGGATTGCCCTAAGTACGATGCCCTACGACACCAACTACGCCTAGGTGACTCCTATGAAGCCCTATTGTCGTATGATAACTGTGGAAGACTCCTCAAATACCTGCAACAAAGTAATCTGATTTCACACCTGTAGTGTCTTTGACACCAAAGCATGTTGACGTGTTGTATGTACAACTCTAGAAGGCTTGTTATTACTACTTTTATGTCGACCCTGGCTATGTTATTCTGACTATGATTTTGCTAATTCTTATGTCGTCCTTGGCAATGCTTACAATGGTACTGACTCTCTCGGTTCTGCTATATCGTTCTTGGCACTGTTTAACTGATCTCGATTCATCTGCTTTATCTATGTCGACCTTGGCAATGATTTCAATGGACATGATTTGTTTTACGTATAGACTTCTTTAAAATTATCTTGGTGGCGCGAATGATCTTCGTTGTCGAAGCGCCCTTAAACACTACCAATAATAATAATAATGAATGTGTTTGGTATGAGTGTGGTTGGTATAATGGACGACGGACAGTCCGTGGAGCGTGTCTGTGACGGGGCTTAGCACGGGCGATGGACAGTCCGTGTGTATAGTCCCGTCCGGTGACGATGGACGATGGACAGTCCAATGGGGGTGTCATGGAGCGTGACAGCACGGACGATGGACAGTTCGTGGATGGTCACGTCCATTGACTGTAGGAGCGGACGACGGACAGTCTGGTGGGGCGTGTCTGTGACGGGGCTTAGCACGGACGATGGACAGTCCGTGTGTGCAGTCCCGTCCGGTGACTATGGTGCGGACGATAGACAGTCCGATGGGGGTGTCATGGAGCGTGACAGCACGGACGATGGACAGTTCGTGGATGGTCACGTCCATTGACTGTAGGAGCGGACGACGGACAGTCCGGTGGACGTGTCTGTGACGGGGCTTAGCACGGACGATGGACAGTCCATGTGTGCAGTCCCGTCCGGTGACTATGGTGCGGACGATTGACAGTCCGATGGGGGTGTCATGGAGCGTGACAGCACGGACGATGGACAGTTCGTGGATGGTCACGTCCATTGACTGTAAAACGGACGACGGACAGTCCGGTGATGCGTGTCTGTGACGGGACTCAGCACGGACGATGGACAGTCCGTGTGTACAGTCCCGTCCGGTGGCATGGATGGATGGACGTTGGACAGTCCAAAGGGGGCGTGTCGTGTAGGCGACTTTGGGTCGTAACACGGCTATGGATATTATTGCATGAATCGTAATGATTGATTGCGTTACTTCACTGCTAGCGTGAGTTGCGTTGATGCTATGATGGTATTGTCCTAGAGCGGCGAGTCGGATGGTTTGATCGGGTGTCTGGTTGCTCGATGTATGCGCTGGGGTGGTTTTCTGGGGTTGGGAATGTCCATAGTAGTGTAAGGTTTAAGGCTAGTTCATTATGGCGTGACTTTGTCACATTTTAAGTTTATTTGTCTTCTCTCTTCTCTCTTCTGTGTGCTAGCTGTTATGGTTGAGGGAAGGGAAGATAATTAGTTTTATTTAATTACTTTTAGGTCTTATTAGGTTTAGGGATTGATGGACATTCCCGGTGTTTCTCTTTGCTTTGTGCGCACTTGGCATTGGGTTTTGTAGGTTACAGCTTTGTGTGCATTGAGTGTACTGGACTCTTGGTCGACATCGCAGATTCGTCGTTGTCTATGGTCATAGTACTCATTTTCTTATGTGGCAGTTCCTGTTATGGTTGATTGCTTCCCATTGCAGTCACATGAGATGATTGTTTCGTTGTTTTAAGTCGATTTCGTCGATGTGTCGATTTGTGTTTTTTACATTCACGTGTAACGTGGTGAGTTCATCACATTATCATGCGTGTCGTGACAGGTCACGTGTGTTTTGTTTTCTTCGCCATGTGTTGGTAACTCTCTGAGGAGAGTAGGAGGGAGTGAGAGGAAAGCGTAGTTTTACTATTGTGCTGACGGTTGTCGTCATGACTCACTACTATCTGGAGTGCTTCTCGGAGTGGTTTTGTCCCTCGCGTATTTGTTGATGTTTACATCGAGTTGAACAAATCAAGGTCGCTCCGTTGTCAGCTGTTCTATCTGACGAGAGCCGTCTGCTGTAGCTACCCACTCTCTGGGACAGTGTCTCTTTGGGAAATGGTTGCTGTCAGTCTTGTGCACAATAGTGTGGTGGTCGTCATAGTAGTAGTAGACTAGTAGTTGTTTTATTAGCGTCGTTAAAATTCAGTAGGTATACATGTTATACGTAGAGTATTACGGACGGGAATGCGGTTGTGGGGATGCAATACTGCTGGTAATTTTTGTGTTTTCCAGTATGTGGCATCTCGAGGCTGTGTTCAAACCGACGATCCGCTGACTTGAGTGGATTGGCTGCTGTCAGTGGGTCGGCGGAGGGAAAGAAGACTCCGGGCCGAAGAATTGTTCGACTCCGGGGTCCAATGTAATCAAGAGGAACCGTGGTACAAAAATTGTTGTTTTGTTACTATTGTTGTGTTTTGTTATGTATTTTCAATCGTTTATTTTTGAAATTTCTCGTTTTTTGCGGAGCATGATCTCTAGGCCGTGCTGTTGTTGTCATTCGGTTTGCAGGGGTAGGCACAAGGGTGCTGAGGAGATCATGACTCTAAGTAGCTTCTTTTAGAATGTATATGGCTGAGAGGTGAGGAATTTGGCTATGGGTCCCGGGAAATTTTGTTAATTATTATGGGGGGGTTGGTTTTTCAATTTGGGGAATTGTGCTTACGTCATACATTCAACACCAAGTTTGGTTGTCACTTTGTTCTCTGGCTTTCCATAAATCACGGGTCGAGTCAGAGTCGACTCTCATCTAAGGGGGGGCATGTGGCGTAAAAATAGGCACTTGTTCATTATTTCATTTTTACTTTGTTTAATTTAATTGCGTGATTTATGGATACTTTACGGTGACACTTGTGTTCGCTCACAGCTGTCGTCACCGTAAGGTATGCGCTGTGCTCGGCTATTTCGTCAGTCTTTTTCGGTTATAATTTCCGGTTTGTGCAGCAACTTTGCTGACTGCTCGGTTCAGGAGGGGGGGGGGCTAGTTCGTTGACTTCGTCAGTGAACCCTGGTCCCACTCTTTCGTGATTGCCACGAGAGGGGGTCGAACCGAGTAGTTTGATTGGTAAATTATGACTGGGGACAGCCAGCGTTGGGCAGAGAGGGGGTGACTGGGGTATGACGTAGGAAAGTCTAGGTGCGAGGATTCACGGGTATTATTCGGGGCATTCAACCATGGAACGGAAGAGGAGGTAGACCTGTGCCAAGGTGGAACGGTGGAAAGAACGACGGAAGATCCAGAGGGAAGGACATGGAGGCCGATCGTGAACCAGGACGACGGAGCCAAACCACAACCTGGGGTCGGAGTCAGCCACCGAGAAGCCAAGGTATAGGGGTTACTACAGCTACCTACTGGATAGGAAGGTTAAGTCCATCAGACCTAGAATGCCCATAGACAGATTCGCCATAACTCAGCCACGTAGGATAAATGTGTATAGTTTAATAAATTGCGGTTCCTCTATTGTTTGAACCAAAGTCTTATCATTCCTGAACTGCCTGAACTGGTATGTCCCGATCCCTATGATGTGAGAACCACCCCTAGAGCTACGCCCCAGTACTTCTACGGGTCCGTCGACTTTGGAGTCCGTGGGTTCGAGGCTGAGCCGGTGGAATTGGGTAGGTGTCACGGTAGGTTCTCACTATCTAACAATATTGTATATTATGTATTATATTATATTATTAGGTTTTATATTTATAGCCTACCTAGTACCTACTACGTGATATTGAAAATAGTTACTCAGCAAACAAGTAGTAATTACTGTGCTAATATGAAAGGACTTTATTATATTATAGAAGAAATGTTAATTCGTAAAACAAACCCAATTATTTTCATGGTTGTCCACCTTTACATTCCACTTTTGTCAGCGGAGCTTCAAATACCGCTCATACACAGATAAATTCACTACGTACGGAATTCCTTGTCTGTGGTTCATGTATATTGCATACGTCATAATTTCCCCTAAGCCAGCCGAGTTGACCTTGGGAGCGGTCTCTCGTTCATGCGACTCGCAAGATAACTGCTATTGGCTCTCGTGCCTGACCGACACCTCACCGGGCCCGCCTCCGAGCTTGAGACAGAACTATATGCTCTCTCTCTAAATGAGTTGGACGAAGCTTGAAGTGCCTTCTTAATTAGCTGATTTAGCCTATAAATGGTTTTTTGACTGCAGTAAAGTTTCTACACAAGTTATATATGTTATTATTTTTATATTTACAACTGTCAAAACAATATTCAATTGTACCAATTTTACACGGGAAGCATTTAAATGAAATCGTTATTATAATTAATGGTAATTAATTAATGACTACCGAAATATTTATATTGATGTAAGTAATTTTTTTTAATTACAAAAAGGGTTGTGCGATGTGGTAAAAATCTAAATTCTGAAAAATCTTCAAAAACAACCAAAATATAAGCATTAATTAATTTTAACATTTTAATTAATTACGCTAATTAGGGGTGTCGGACAGCGGTAAAGTTTCTTATGCACATGTAGGTATACATAAGTAACAACTTCTGATCAAAAAAAATTCTGTACCAATTAGTTCCGGGTCAAGCCTATTTTTACGGTTCGTTTCTTGGTCTAATTCTGGTCTCTTCTTTAACCACGCTCGCAACGTAGTTTGACCATTGTTCCACGCTGACGTCGTCGATAGCCTGGTAGAGAAAAGGTCTCACGTCGTCGATAGCCTGGTAGAGAAGATGTCTCACGTCATCGATAGCCTGGTAGAGAAGATGTCTCACGTCGTCGATAGCCTGGTAGAGAAGGTGTCTCCCGTCGTCGATAGCCTGGTAGAGAAGATGTCTTACGTCGTCGATAACCTGGTAGAGAAGATGTCTCCCGTCGTCGATAGCCTGGTAGAGAAGGTGTCTCCCGTCGTCGAAAGCCTGGTAGAGAAGATGTCTCACGTCGTCGATAGCCTGGTAGAGAAGATGTCTCACGTCGTCGATAGCCTGGTAGAGAAGGTGTCTCCCGTCGTCGATAGCCTGGTAGAGAAGGTGTCTCCCGTCGTCGAAAGCCTGGTAGAGAAGATGTCTCACGTCGTCGATAGCCTGGTAGAGAAGATGTCTCACGTCGTCGATAGCCTGGTAGAGAATTGGTGTCTCCCGTCGTCGATAGCCTGGTAGAGAAGATGTCTCACGTCGTCGATAGCCTGGTAGAGAAGATGTCTCACGTCGTCGATAGCCTGGTAGAGAAGATGTCTCACGTCGTCGATAGCCTGGTAGAGAAGATGTCTCACGTCGTCGATAGCCTGGTAGAGAAGATGTCTCACGTCGTCGATAGCCTGGTAGAGAAGATGTCTCACGTCGTCGATAGCCTGGTAGAGAAGATGTCTCACGTCGTCGATGGACTGGTAGAGAAGATGTCTCACGTCGTCGATGGACTGGTAGAGAAGATGTCTCACGTCGTCGATTTTAAATGAGGAATTGTTCGATGCAACCTGCCTCTTGATTTGGCTCCAGACCATCTCTATAGGATTAAGCTCACAGTGATAAGGCGGTAACCCTATCACTGTGTGTCCTGCAGCTCTGACGATCTCGTCGGCAACGAACTTCTTACAGGCGGGCTTGATGCCTTTAAAACTCGACTTTGACCATGTTTTTGTCAAATCATACGTTCTTAGAAGTGAGCCAATTCTGCATATCGCCTTTCTTCCAGTTCTGGTGTGTATTTTTTGCACTAGCACTGTGTGGTACGGTGCGTTGTCTATAATCAATACAGAGTTAGGCTCCAACCAGGGTAGAAATGTTCGAAGCCAAGCTTCGAACCGAGGCCCATCTATCTCCTCGTGGTGGTCTCTCGTGGATTTCTTGGCCTCAAACACAAGCGCCCCAAGGCAACTAAATGGAATCAATATTTAATAACATGATCAAGTCACAACTAGTCCTTTGCATAACGAGAATGACGGTATAAAATTTGGGTCAAAAGATGACATATATCAAATGTGAGCTTGCGACGAGAACTTTTCAAAAAACCATGATCAACCTCTGGCAAATTCAGCTTTCTATGTCAAAATCAGGGTCAAAGGTCAAATTTGTTATTTTTTTAATAATTTTTTATTTAATAATGAAAAATGTTTGAAAGTTGAAAAATACACTTTTATTTCTTAAAAAAATTTAATTACACACTTTACCTTTTTTGACCATGATTGGGGTCAATTTTCTCAAAATGGGTATTTTCTAAAATTTTCTTCGATTTATTGCCCAATATTCATTAATCAACGTACTTACTCATAAATACGTAAAAATGAATGGTTCTTATTTTGATCACATTGCTGGCACTGTATTCATTTAAAATGGCGGTCAAAGGTCAATAGGTAGGTATCATCAAACAAGGTCTAGTAACTAAAATATTACTTGTAGGTACTCTAAAGACGCAGAATTATAATAAATAAATAATTGCAATTACAATAACGAATAATAATATGATGTTGTAATCGTAAAAGAATGTAATTATCATTTTACTTAACATTATTACTGAATTCTTAATTAATGTCCTCAGACATCAGGATATTCTTGAATGGGTGTGCTACTGCAACAAAATACATTTTAGAAAGAGCATGACCATGCTCAGATACGTGATATGATAGTATGATATGATATCTGTCTTAGCAGTCACTGTCTAGTCGTCAAATTAATCAAAATTTAAGTCAAAATCAATCAAAATTAAAGTTGTCAGATTAATCATCCTTCTGATTCACTGGAATTCTCATGCTGGGTACCGATATTTGAACAGTCCTTCAGCTTACAAGCGTGGGTACACTTCAGCTGATTGGCCAAACACTCATAGGTCGGCATCTTGCAAACACGGCAACAGTTACAGGCTAGGAGATCCATAACGGTCAAAGGAACTGGAGTTCTTATCATCCACTCGTTGCTCAGATCTCCTTCTGCCGTGGTTTTCCATCCATAGCCGCATGGATCAGGAACATCAGGGTTGACTTCCAAGCAACGTATCTCTGTTTGGTAGATAGCTTGAAGTCGCAGAAAAAAGCAGACACCATCTTGGTTTTTGTCTAAAAGGTGCAGCAATAATTAAGCGAGCAAAGCGAACGTCCCCATTAGACCTTTATGGCACTTCGTTCTATTTTTTTTTTTTTTTTTTTTTTTTATGTCTGTCGATAGCGGTCGAACGGAAAGTCCGATCAACGTGAAATTTGGACTAGCCCTATCCACAAGCCTCGATGTGGATTGGAGGTGTATAGTTTTGAGGCAAAATCGTTCGAAAAGTTACAAAGTTACACCAAAGTTACTGCAAAATATTTTTCTCAAACACAGTAACGGCAAAATGTGAGGTGCCTATCTTAAAGTAAAATTTTGTCCGGTCACGAATATACTAACTTAGAAGCGATCTGATACGTATTAGAGGCGGGACCGGACGCCGCCCCAGAAATATGTTTTGCACTGCTGCACCCCTTTTGAGGCAGAAAATGCAATATGCCATAAGTTAGACGAAGTAAATGTGCATCTCAAGTCACCGTGCCTTTTTTGCCTTAGTGGTGCAAACGCCGAATAATTTTATTTGAAATTCATAATTTTTGCTATTGTAATCGCACGCATATGATTGAATATAGTCGTGTATTAACTTGAAGTAACCAGAAACCAAATAAAAAAAATGTGGCGAGTCTTTTCTATTGTTTGCATTGTTGTCTATATTCTGAAAATATTTTGGCAAAGTGTTTTCAGTGTATCATCAAGTCCATAACCCACTTTGAATCATGATAAAGCAATGCAACGAAATGAGTTTTGTAAACTTGTTTTCATAACATATTTCCCGTGATTTTTTTTTTGTTTTTTTTTACTTGAATTACTCTAGACACTGTAATTTAAACATACCTCAAGGGCCGCTGACAGGGCGAAAGGGTATATGTAAGGCGACATATTAACCCATGGGTACTAGTGGGTATTTGAGGGTACAAAAAGTAAACTGAGGACGAACAATATACCCTGGGGAGGACGAACAATATACCCTACAAGGTTTAAACGAAATGGTTGCACTACTTAAACTTTGTAAGCTCAGGTTTAATTTGTTCTTAACTACGTTCCCGAAATGGTTAAATTTTTCAATATTGTGCTGCATTACAAAAATATAATTAAAACAAGTATTTAACGCAAATTTTACAGTGAGACTCCGTCTGAATTGTTACGGATTTTGTTTTCCATGTGGAAAAGCGTGTAATGAAACAGTTCCAGTTCAGTTCCTACCTTCAAATTACCTTATTTATTGACAACACAATGAATACATTTCACGCGAGGATTGTTGGATATTATTGATGTATTGTTGTCATTGCGTGGCAACGTTATAGAAAACATGTTTCTGGCCAGGTTTTGTTTATAGACTCCAGCTCCAGGCTACAATAATTTGTTTGAGAAAGGTAAGTGTGCGGACGGGTTAAGGCCAATTATTATTAGGCTATATAATATATGTATACAAAATTATGAAATAATAACATATATTTTCAAATTTATAATTTTACATTATGCTACTGTTGAACAGACGATATCAGCTGTTGACGATACCTAAATATCGAAAGTAGGGCCTATGTACTGAAGAACAAATTACATTCGAATTCTATAATATAATTGCCATACTTTATTTGGACTAGCAGTATCATACATCAAACTGGCAATAATAGTTCCACGCTGATACCCAAATTCTAGAAGGTCTTTGGAGATTGCACCGTTTTGTGGTTGTGTTGCTACGTAGATATTTTCCGCGAGTAATAATAAATTATATTTTTAATAGGACACCTGCCCAGTAACAATTCATGCCCCTCTTCGTGACTAAATAGTTAACGTGGTATTGGAATATCCTAAGCCTGTTACAGAGATTCAATACCAGCAATAACCTTGTGACTGAGGAAACCCATCGGAAAACTTTCAGTAAGGATTGCCGATCGAATACCGGTAACGCACGAGTTAAAAAACAATATTTATTGTTTGTGAACTTATAATTTATTGACCAGATAATAGGCTATTGCCACAGAATCCCTTATCTGGAGGCCTACCTGAAAGTGACTGAATGATGAAACGTAAAGCTGCATTTTCACCATTCAAAAACAAATTTCCAGACCAGCCTATTCTATTTTATATTCTAGCCTAGATTCTGCGCAAGTTACCAAAAAATATGTAGGCCTACTGTGATGGTTATTTCCTCTCATTTCCCTTTACCAACTTTTTACAATTGATCTAAACTTACTAGTAACTTAGCGGTTAAGACAGGAACGTCTCCATTTTGTTTGGCAACACATTCCTGGGTTCGATCCTCGCAGCGAGGCTGTAATCTGAGTCGGTTGGCCATGGAAGAGTCAATAAAGAAGTTTCTGACCGGGAAACATTTTGATCGTCTCGATTAGCCATTGTTGCAAAAATATGAGACGTTAAGCCCCATTAATCCCTCAATTAATCAATCATCTTGAGTTGAAGTAGCGCCTCTCTGGGTACGACAGCTGTTTTCATGTCGCCGCCTTTATAATGGTAAATTCTGCCATCCTACGGCTGCTTTTCTCTTCCTACTTGTTCCTTTCCTCCACTATTCTCTACCCCTTCTAGCCCCAGGTACGCATGTGTCTAAGGTACTTATGCCCGTCGTAAGAAAGCCACTAAGGGGCTCACATCATACAAATAAAAATAAAATGTCTACATTTGCATTGTCCACCCTTCCCATGCTTTCGATCTTTCAATGCATGCCACTGCGTTCTCGTATATAACTTAAAAAGGTGGGCTGGACTAAACTCGGTGAATTTTTTGTAATAATCGTGTTAAGACTCGCACCAGTAGTAGACAGGGGCGTAGGAACTATTTTTGTAATGGGGGGGTCAGGATATTTCAAAGTGACTTTAGGCAAAAATAGCTGGGGGGTTTGGGGGGCGAGCCCCCCAACTACAGCGCCGCAGGCGATTTTTTAAAAAATCAGGGTTTTTTGAGTGATTTCTGAGCGTTTCAGAAAAAATACCGGACTGAATGCAATACTGAAATGCTGTCGTTTGTGTAGTGAAAAAAAAAAACAGAAAACCTAAACAAAAATGGAACACTGAAGGTAATTATTAGGTATTGAGTTTTGGAGTTTGGAAAGTTGGGAGTAAGGTAGCTGTTGATAGGTAGGCTACTTGGCTAGCCGTGAAATTTAAGCTAAAGAAAGCAGCTATGGGCCTATATTATAATAAATACAAAATCGAATGATTTTACTATATTTATTTTTTGCCTATGATTTGTTACATTTCTAACATGGCATGGCTTTATGGAGCCCCAAAAACGTTAACTCTTTGCGCGTTAGCGCTACATTTGATAAACTCGCCTCGCCTCGCGAAGACGGCAACGACGTCTAGCGGAGGTATCCCAATGGGCGCACAGGTTCAAACTGCTAGCGGCTGGGACGCTGCCCATATATTAAATACCCAATGCCCCCAGTAATCTGTAGGGGCGCAAGTTGAAACTTGAGTGTTGGCGGCCGGAATGATGATAGCCTAGCCCACTCGTTGGCTTGACCCCCCCACTGGGGGGGTCAAGCCAACAAGTGGGGGGGGGAGTTTCCCCCCCATCCCTCCCCGTTCCTACGCCCCTGGTAGTAGACACGAAAAACCCCGACCTCGAAAGACCGCTTGGTTCCCGGACTGTACGCGTTCAAAGAATGGCCCAGCTGGGACCCTACGTCACAACCCCCACGCCCTCGCCGGCCGGCCAGGCATTTACCTGCTCTACATTTACACGTGCGTGCAATGTGTACTCGGTGTTAGTCCGGCAGCGGTAGAGCGCTACTTTAGAGGGTAGTTAGGCCCATTGACATTGTGATATGTGTAGTTAAAGCCTGACCAGTTCGAGCCTCGAAGGTCGGACAGATGAGAAAAGCCGAGGAAGGCGGAAGGCTCGTTGGTCCAGTTGTTAGCATCCCTGCTTCCAATGCAGAAGGTCCCGGGCTCAAATCCCGCTCAGGCAGAAGTTTTTAAACTTCTAATGTGGATTCAATTCCATTACTTCTTGGCTTAGAAATAAGTAAACGGTGACTTTGGAGCCGTCCTAGCAACGAAGCACTCAATAAATTCAAAGTTGTTCTGAATCGGCCTTGTTGATTCTGACATTTGTCCGCAGGTGTTCGCACTGTCCAATCACTGATTCATATGTTTCGTAATTGAAATATCGATCTTTGATTGGTTATCGCTCGCTCGTCGATGGTGTTCGCAACCTACAGGGTTGGTTTAGTTACTTTAAATTAAAGTCCCCCACTGCAAATCAGTTTAATTACTGAGTGGGTAGACTGTAAATGTGAATTTATTTATTTATTTATTTAAGGAAAAAGCAGTTATGCGTGATCTTTTATAGAGAGCGGTAAAAGATGATTGGTGCGATTGCGGTGAGTTGTGATGTTATATCTGACACGGAAAGTTTCTGTTGCACCGAAAGTTATGTAATCAATACATTTAGAGGGAGTGCAGAGTGCATCAAGTTTCATGAATCCTTTGAAAGCATTATCAATGAAGATGTACTTTTAACTGCGCGTCATGTATTGATTGCACTCCAAGGCGGATCTCCGCAAGTATTGAGTGATTTAGGCCCGGTTCTTCAATCGATCATTAATGGGGCCGTTAGCTGACGGTCCGTTATCTGCATAGGGTTAGTTGGATTACAGATTACGGACCATCTGCTAACGGCCCCGTTAACCCGTTTACCGATTGAAAAACCGGGCCTTAGTATAGGAGAGACAACCAACCGTGTGTGGCGGTTTGTGTCTCAAGATGTGGCTTCGACCCACCTATTAGCTCACATTGGATCCCCATTTCACGAGTTAAATTTCCTTGTGCTGACGATTTAGACCCACTTCTTATACAATCAATGTCAGGTTCGATTTCAATTTGTTCAACAGCTGTTCAAGCATCCACCGCCACTACACTATCATCCATAGCTTGCTGTACCCCTTCCATCCTGAGATACGCCGATTCTCGTCGCCTTTTGTTTGGTTGGGGGGGGGGGGGGGTGAGGGGGGGTTATTGGGGGGGTGGATTTCGACGTGCCCTTTAGTTTTTGTGTGGGTACAGAACATTTTTTCAGCACAGAATTTGATTTGAGGCCAAATGGGGTTTTTAAATGTGAGAGGGCTCAAAGTCATCGTTGCCAAAGTGAACAGAACAAACTACATAACGTGTACTAGTCCGGTTCAGAATCGCATTTCCGTTCGATTTGTGAGGAGACCATTTTTTTATGAATGGTTATTGTAGAGGGGCACTAGAAGATAAAAAATTGCGAGTATATGTTTTTGAAAATTGGATTGTTGGACCCAAATTTGGATTTTGTTATTTTCATACTTTGGGCCATAACTTCTCCGAAATTGGTCTAATAAAAAAACTTTAAATTACAATAATATTTATAAATTTAATTACAATAGGATAACAATAGTTTAATTTTGTTCATTTTTCAAATGTACAGTCAGTGACACAAGTCTAGAGACCATCTGTTTATGTCACGTTTTACAACCTGTACCGAGAAACAACCATTTTTCTGATTTTGTCATTTATGATCAATATTATTCAATTAAATTAACCTATAAATTAAGTGGTCTGCGATTTTTGTATCTTAAAAACTATGGAAAATAGCCTAAGCTGAGGAATCGCGTCTATTTTGAGGCCGGGGATTTTTTCGTCGTCACTAGACGTGTTCCAGCCTAAACACAAACTCGTCATTGTTGTTTGATAATTTGGCATTATTCAATAAGGCGGTGGAACGAGAGCAATTATGCTGTGATCTAAAAACTACAAGTAAATGTTCGATTTTGTGACAAATATCAATTTGATTTTACTTAACAAAATGTGTGAGGTAAATGAAGAATTCTTGAACATAGCGAACCAACTGTCAAATCAACGAAAATCGTTACTGTGTTACTTTTTGTAAAAAAAAAAAAAATAAAAATAAACTAGGTATTCGATTCCATTAAAAACGGAGAATGTCTAAGCGCAGCTATTTAAAAGATTCCCTGGAGATTTCTTCAGGATATGAGTACCTGTTTGGCTGATATCGGGCATATTAACACCAGTGGCGAAGCGTCCTATGAGACAAAGATATAAGTTGTCTACCCTGTATACAAATTTAATTAATACCATTAATACACTTTTGCACAAGTTTATGCTTTCTTTCCTACATTTTCTTGTCTTCCGTGGCTCCCGCGAACGTTTGAATTTAGTTGACGGCGAAGAACTCGACATTCGGCAACACTCTCGCACCATCTATTTTTGCCCCTTGAAGTTGAATGATTTAAACGTGTGGAGACAAACAGTCGTTTGGTCACTTTCGCTCATGATCAGAACGCTATTTTCGTCAGTTTTTCAAGAATATTTGAGACTTTTCTCACACACCAACTCTGTGCTGTGAACGCGGGCACATGCCAGACACTCGGTTCATAACACAATGGGACTTGTTTGAGGGAACGGCCGTACGTAACAGCATTCAGCAATAAACCTTCACGGTCTGCTTTTGTAAAATGTGATGACCCAACTCAACCCCATGTGTCTTGTCTTCACATTTTTTTTATGTTTGGGGGTAAAACGATGGATACTTCAGTAACCAGTTCAAGGCAATCCTTTGACAATGCGAGGTGCGTGCATCGTGAATTGCGTACAACACACTACAGTAGTGCAGTGCGAAAGTGTACAATGTCCAAATAGCGTGTGATTTCTAGCCTTATTTTTTTAAATATTATTGACTTTATTGTGTAAACTGTTGGTGACTTATAACGATGTGCTCCGCCGAAAGTGATATTGTTGATTCTCGCCTTGGGCGATTCACGAATGTTCGTTTTGCTTCCCCCCCCCCCCCCCCCCCCCCCCTCTCATAACTAACTGTTTTTTTTTCTAAATTGCGAAATATTACACAAAATTATCTATGTCTACCCTAATTTCAAGGCCACGCTTCGCCACTGATTACATAAAAAAATTTCGCGCAAAAGTGGCCCAGGTGCCAACTGGTTGTACCTTATTCCACGCCATTCCCATATCAAATATTGCATAATATTGGAAAGAGACGTCAAGTTGATCCATTGTGAGAACTGTTTTGAACTTGAATTTAACAGTTTTATGGAATCTTTTCTCGGCTGTAAAACGTGATAGGCATACGTCTGTGATGCAGTAGTTCTTCAGTTCATCAAGAGTAAAGGGCGCATCTTGCCCACGGATTAGAAGCAGAATCACTTCTTTCATTACGGCTCGGTTAACAGTTGATCGGGAGTCGACTGTTTTCTTGACTTGCACTTTCTTTGAACTGGAAGCAAATGTATTATACTCGTTCGTTTCGAGATTGTTGCATATATTGACAAAGTTCCAGTGGTACGACGATCAAGGAATTTCTCGACCATTTTATCTCCCTCTCGATGTGCAGTGCTCAAGCTCTTGATGGCATCTTCTGGACACGGCTTAGCTGTGGAAAGTGATTTTAGTTGTGGATTAGTCAAATCCCAGGGGTCAGCGTCCCACTCGTTGAGAGCATCAATCACTGACTCCACTACTACAATATCCTTTTTGATTTGTGATGGTCCTAATTCCGGATGCTTATGCTTTGACTTTTTAATGTGGCTGATTTCACGAAGATGACGATTTTCGTCGATTTTACAGCTGGTTCGCTATGTTCAAGAATTCTTCATTTACCTCACACATTTTGTTTAGTAAAATCAAATTGATATTTGTCACAAAATCGAAAATTTACTTGTAGTTTTTAGATCACAGCATATTGCTCTCGTTCCACCGCCTTATTGAATAATGCCAAACTATCAAACAACAATAACGAGTTCGTGTTTAGGCTGGAACACGTCTAGTCGCGACGAAAAATTCCCCGGCCTCAAAATAAACGCGATTCCTCAGCTTAGGCTATTTTCCATAGTTTTTAAGATACAAAAATCGCAGACCACTTAATTTATAGGTTACTTTAAATAAATAATATTGATCATAAATGACAAATTCAGAAAAATTGTTGTTAGTCGGTACAGGTTGTAAAACGTGACATAAACAGATGGTCTCTAGACTTGTGTCACTGACTGCACATTTGAAAAATGAACAAAATCAAACTATTGTTATCCTATTGCAATTAAAGTTATAAAAAATATTGTAATTTAAAGTTTTTTGATTAGACCAATTTCGGAGAAGTTATGGCCCAAAGTATGAAAATAACAAAATCCAAATTTGGGTCCAACAATCCAATTTTCAAAAAACATATACTCGCAATTTTGTATCTTCTAGTGCCCCTCTACAATAACCAATCATAAAATAATGGTCTCCTCACAAATCGAACGGAAATGCGATTCTGAACCGGACTATACTGGTAGTTAAACCTTTACGATTAGTTTTACTTTCCCACGCCGGTGCCAAACAGGCGAATTGTCACGATTTGGGAATTTATGAAAACTAATTTTCATTTCATTTATTATTGTCGGCTTAAAATCTCTGTTGTTGCGCCCATAAACACAACAAAAATAGAAATTTTAAAAAGTCAGTTGGAGTATTTACATATTTTTACGTGTTTACTAAACTAAAGACTATTAACTAGGCTTATTCTACATAACGAAAATCGACACTGATCATACGCAAACACACGCAGAATGAAGTGTAATGCCCAGTTTCTTCTCGGTGACCATATGAAACAAGACTCGCACACGTGCAACCAGACCTTCAACTCAAATAACAACAAATACTGTTTCACCACTAGATAAACAATTACTATTGTTAATGTTATTATTATTATTATATTATTATTATTGGGTTACTATTAAAAAATAACTACTATACTTTTAGTTCTTAACATTGTCGATCTAAAACCCAAGTACGACACGCTTCACAGAAGAAACAACAACGATTGAGCGTGTAACGTTTGGCGCACATGTGCAGTCAAGATGCAGGCTCGGCCGACACGCGGCTAACCTCGGTGGGGGCGGTGACGTCACGATCCCAGTCCCGTCAGCTTCACCGGCGCATATCTTCCAAAACAAGGGACGGATTTGAATGATTTCTTTTACGTTCGTCTTTTTACAACAGTTTGTACACGCAGTGAAAAAACAGTTTAGTCCAGGCTGTGACGTTCCACCCTACACGTCATGTGACGGTAGTTGGAGGGGGTAAGATAGTGGTGAAGCGGTGGGCTTGATCAGTGGACGTGGAGCCCTCGCGGAGGAAACACCCGCCTATTGCCAGCTACGGCGGCAACTAATGTAATTACGGTTGCTATTTACCATTGTCATTGGAAGTGCTTAATTAATTAAAGTCTGCTATCTTTTAATCAGTGTACTTAATATTACTCCTTCCCATCCCGTGCTCCGGTACGAGGGAAACATTACATTGGCGCCCAACGCAAACCTACCTACAACAATAGTGAAATATATCAGTGTTAGTTTAACTCAATCAGTGTTCGAACAGTGCTAAAATGCCAAAAGGCCGTGTTCGCAGTGAGCGACAGGAGGACTTTCCTACGGCTTGTGACATGTTGACTTCGGTCAAAGAACAATTGTCCGGGATGTTAGAAAGGTTGACGGCGCTCGAGACAAATAGCCAGCGACCGTCGTCGTCAGCAACGTCGTCGGCGTCTCCATCGGTAGGCCTATCTACTGGCCAACAGACCGTTCTTCCCTCGGCGGTGGCGGCCAACGGTAACACGCCTATGCCGTGGATGGTACCTGTGTTTCCGACTTTTAGTGATGACGGTAAGGTCCATCCTCTTGAATTTTTAGAGGGGTTTGAACAAACTTGTATCCAGTTCGGCATACCGGAACACCAATGGCTATCCATTGCATTTCGTCGATTAGACGGCCCTGCCAAACACTGGGCATCGGCTTTCCGCCGATCGTGGCCTACGTGGGACGTGTTTTCAGGACATGTTCTGGTCGAATGACATACAAGACGCAGTCGATCTCAAGTTTTCACGCGATTATTATGATCGAAAGACTCACGGCACGATGACGGAGTTCTTCCTCTCGTGGATGAACAAACTAAAATACGTGCCCACACACATGTCAGATGAGACTTTCGTGCGCCGAATCTCCCATTTGTTTCCCGCGAATGTTGAAAATACTTTGATCGCCGCAAATGTTAAGACGCCGGAAGCAATGCTTTCATTGTTACGGGGGTTGGATGACGCAACATCTCGCCGTCGCGAACGAGAGACAGTGCAGCGTTCCGGGATTTACGCGGACCGTGATCGACGAACCTCGAACCCGGCACCTCCACATCGGCAGACCATCCAACCAACTGCGTCCAGCCGCCCGGTGTCTACATCGGGGAACTGGCGAGACAACACCCAGACGCAGCGTTGCGGCGGTGACGCCCACCAGGGACACAAGGTCAACATGCTGACGTGTACCGAGTCCTCACCCAACGCCGAGCCCGCCGCCGAGACGGACTTCGCAGTCGAGGCCCAAGACACCTGCGGTAATTCGGAATCGGGAAACGAGCTGTAACTGGTCAGGTAACTCCGCTGTCTTCAGTTACATTATCAAGGAGTTCATCCCCTGCACGTGACGTCAGAACGATCCAGACGGTCGTGAGGTTCGACCACGCTTCGTTACGTGATGATCTTCTGTCAGAGGACGTCGTGGAGGACGGAGCAAACGTCGTTTGTACACCAGAAATAACTGTAAGTGTCTGTGCTCACAATATTGATGCTTTAATTGATACGGGTAGTGAGATTACTTGTATAGGCCCTATCAGAACTCGTTTGGGACACTTTAATCTAACAAAAGCCCGATTTGCCACTACTACCTGCTCGTACTGTTATGGTGACAGGAGCGTTTGATGATAAGAGCCACGCTGTTAATAGGCAGACTTATCTTCCTGTGGTTATCGATACCTTATTGCATAAAATACCTATGCTTATTGTACCTAATTTGCACCGTCAATTAATCTTAGGTTCAGATTGGCTCCGGTGTTTAAACGCCGAGATAAACTTCAAAACCAACGTATTATGTATTTCTTATAGTGAAACAACACAAACGATAAGTTTCAAACTCTCTGAGTCAGGAGATGTAAAACAAAATTATAACCACCATTTGTCACTTATAGAGAGCCCTCGAACAGACAACTTGAATGTATTTGTTGAGCAGCCCCAATCGTTTGGGAAGGACAATGACAGGACTTTCACAGAACTGGTGAAAGAGACTGTCCAGTCGTTGCCTCTCACAGTTACGCCATCACAAAAAGACTCAATTTCGACCCTGCTATTAAACCATTCTTCCGTATTCTCTAACAGACCTGGGAGGGTTAACAATTATATTCATGAGTTGGAGATGACGAATACAGAGCCCTTTACCCAAAAATCGTATCCCATCCCATACTCCAAACGACAAGCAGTAGACGAACAAATACAACAAATGCTCGCCTGGGATATCATAGAACCTGCCCCATCCGCATACACTAACCCACTAGTCTTTGTAGTCAAGTCGAATGGAAGGGTTCGTCCTTGCCTTGACGCCCGATTACTAAATTCAAGAATTGCGCCACAAAACGACTCACCCCAGCCTATTCAAGAGCTTCTACAAAGATTTCACGGTACAAAGTTCTTTACAACTTTAGATTTAACAAGTTCGTTCTGGCAGCTGCCTCTAAAAGAAGAACACAGAAAATATTCTGCGTTTACGTACAATGGAATTACATACCGATACTGTGTTGTTCCGTTCGGATTGCAGTCTAGTGTTGCTGGCTTAACACGATGTCTACATAAAGTATTCACGCCAGAACTAAAAGCATGTACCACGTTTTATGTAGACGACCTTCTTATCGCTAGTGAGGACTTTGAGTCGCACATACGCCACATTCAGTTGGTGCTAGATGCTCTAGCCCAAGTAGCTATCACTCTCAAACTCGACAAATGCCAATTTCTACGTTCCGAGGTCAATTTTGTGGGGCATATCATATCAGAGAACGGAGTAAGGATAGACAAAGAGAAACTCAAACCTATACTAGACTACCCGCGGCCACAAAATGCCAAACAGTTACGTAGAGTTCTCGGTATGTGCACATACTTTAAGAGGTTTTGTGACCGCTACTCTCACACGACGGCGCCTCTACTGACATTGTTGAAGAAGGGTGTTAAATGGTCGTGGTCGACGGAGATGAATGACACGTTTGAGAACGTAAAGATGTTGTTCCTGGATACGGTTATGTTGCACCACCCGATTCCAACACTACCATATCACGTTTCCACTGACAGTTCTGATGTAGGAATCGGGGCCCATTTATTTCAAATCGATCAAAACGGCGAACGTCGTGTTATCGCGTTTGCGAGTAGATCATTGAAATGCCAAGAACGGCGATATTTTACCACCGAGAAGGAGGGGCTCGCTATTGTTTACGCGTTAGAAAAATTCCGCATCTATTTAATTCAGTGGCGTAACTAAGGGCCCGCCGGGACCGCGGTCGCGGGGGGGCCCAGCGCTCTAGGGGGCCCAAAAATTATTTCTAAGACATGTATATATATGCAAATTAAAATTTAAAAAAATCAAATTTAAAAACTTGAGTTCGTCATTGACAATAATTGACAATAGGACTAAATACGAATAACATTAACATTGGCTTCGAAAGTAGACTGACTGTTGTTGAATTTTGGGTCTAGCACTCAACACATATGAATATGATACGACGCACAAACAAGCTTAGCTCATTCTTGTTTGTGATGATTCGCCGTCAAGTTATCGGACACTGGTGCGCAGCGCGGTCTGCTTGATTGCGGACTGCCACTTTGTGAGTCATACTAAATGCAGCGACTACTGCCGTGCCCTGCGAACAGTTTGACAAGTTTTGGCTTGATCAGTACACCGTTGGAGTTACAATGAGTAAGATCGGCGGTAGTAGTGTACCAAGTGGTGCGTCAAAAAGACGGAAGAAAAGGGAAGAAGAAAATGTTGTGCGAAAGTGTAAAAAGTTAGATTCATTCTTTATTAATAAGAAACAGGAATCGACTAGGCCCGTGAATGTCATAAACTCTAACTCAATCATCAGAGATTTACCTTCGACTTCGAGTTCAACATCCGTGTGTGTACAAGACTCGGAAGAGTCAGAAATTTTAATAGGAACCTTTACCGACGAAGTGGTAAGTGGCGACATAAATATTAGTCATAGTGATTCTGATTGTGAGCAAAGTGTTGAGATCTGCAATGAGGACAAAATAGCTACTAGTACTACTGCCAATATTTTTAGTGATCATCCTACAGATAGAAACAATTTTCCGATTAACATTTACGATCCACAAGTAAAAAGATTTGTAGTGGACAATGGATCATGCAGACCGCTTGGACCATATCCTAAAGACGAGAAAGGTCGATCTTTTTCAAAATCATATTATAGTACCACCACTAAAGCTGGCTTAACAATTCCTGTAACTTGGCTTTGCTATTCTCCGACACTAGATGCAGCGTATTGTGAGGCTTGCTGGCTTTTTGCTGACAGGAATGATGGTAGTTATCGCCCCAATTGGAGTGAAGGTGTTAGAGATTGGCAAGGGTTGTCCAAAAAAATCAATAAGCATAAAGTTTCAAAATGTCACATCGTTTCGTGTATACTGTATGAGCAGTGGAAGATGCATGGAACACTAAGTGAATCAACAGAACAGGGAATTGAAAAAGAAGCAAAATTTTGGCGCGAGGTCTTAAAGCGGCTAGTGAAAATTACATTAACACTCGCTTGTAACTCTCAGGCTTTTAGAGGGCATAGAGAAAAAATTGGGGAAGTCTATAACGGCAATTTTCTTTCGCAAGTAGAACTAATGGCTGCGTTTGATCCAGTGATGAAGGAACTTATTGACAAGCCCAAAAACACTACTAAATACCTGAGTCCAATTATACAAAATGAAATTATAACCACACTTTCGACCCACCTCGAAACCGAAATAATAAATGAACTTAAGTCTTCACAATTCTTTACAATAATTGCAGATACCACTCAGGACATCTCTAAAAAGGATCAACTAAGTTTAATAATGCGCTACGTCAAGATCATACGAAATGAAAACAATGAACCAACGGACATCAAAATATTAGAAACTTTCCTAGGCTTTTATTGGACGCACGATCAAAGCGCCGGTGGTTTGTCATCACAAATTCTTGGTATCCTCGAGGATAAGGGAATATCGTTGGAGAAGTGCCGTGGCCAAGGTTATGACGGTGCGAGCGTCATGAGTGGTGTGTATAATGGGGTACAAAAGCGTATTCTAGACAAACAACCTTGTGCACAATACGTTCATTGTGCTTCTCACAATCTTAATTTGGTTATAAATGACGCCGTGAGTAGAGTGAAAGAAGCAGTGGCGTTCTTTACCACACTACAAGATGTGTATACATTTTTTGGGCACAGTATTTGTCGTTGGGACCTGCTTTCGTCCTTTACCCGCGAATCAGCAATTACTCTGAAAAAGTTGAATCCAACTCGCTGGGCAGGTCGTGTCCTTACTTTACTAAGTGTAAAGCACAACTTTGTAGATATAATGAAAGCTTTGACGCACATTATTCTCACCTCAGTTAAGAAAGATGAGAGGGACGAAGCATCTCGGCTAAAAGCATGCTTAGACAAATTTGAATTTGTGTTGACTCTTGTTATGTTTGTCAAGATTCTCGAATCTATCAACGTAGCGTCAAAGTACTTACAAACTAGAGACTTGGATCTATCTGTCGCATCAAAACATCTAGCAAGTGCATTGGATTCATCTATAGATTTCAGACAAAATTACAGCAAAGCCAAAGATGAGGCGATAGAAGTAGCCAGCAAGTGGGATATCAAAGTGCAGTTTGAGGACAAGCGTATTCGAAAATACAAACGCCACTATGATGAGTTATGTGAAGATCACAGAATAACCAATCCTGAAGATCGCTTTCGCATCAACGTGTTTTACGGGGTTCTGGACATTGTTGTGCATCAACTCAAAATGCGTTTCACTGGTATGTCCGAAGTAGTCAACAAATTCTCCATTCTCCACCCCTCTATACTTGCCATAGCAGAAGAAGATAATATCATTAAAACCGCTTCCGCCCTTCAAAAAAAATATTCAGAAGACTTAAGTTCGAACTTCCCATTGCAGCTTCTGAGCTTTCGAAACACAATGAGTTCAGAAATATGCAAAACCTCAACAATAAAGGACCTGGCACATCTTCTCATAGTGGACTACACAGCCATCTCTTCCAGCTATCTCGATGTCTGTACCGCATACATCTTGTTTCTTACCTTGCCAGTTACAGTAGCGTCTGCTGAGAGATCATTTTCGAAATTAAAGTTGATAAAACATTACGCACGCAACTCAATGGGCCAAGAACGTCTTCAAGGTTTAGGGCTCCTCAGTATAGAAGCAGAGCGGGCGAAAACGATGGATGTCGATGCAGTAATTGACCGGTTCGCAAATTTGAAAGCTCGCAAGAAGATTCTGAATTGAAGGTAAGCACAAAATATGACAAACATAAAAATAATCAGTGGTTCTGGTTGGGGGGGGGGGGGGGGCCATAATTATTTTTTGCGGGGGGGCCCTGGAATTGTAGTTACGCCACTGATTTAATTGGTCACAAATTTACCGTTTGGACTGACCACAAAAGTTTATCATTTATGCAACAATGTAAACTCCTAAGTGCACGCATTACCAGGTGGATATTAATCCTTCAAGAGTACGACTTCGACATAAAATATTGTCCCGGAAGAGAAAACGTTGTTGCCGATGCCCTGAGTCGTGCGCCAGTCAATGGAGTACAATACAAAGACGAGGAATGTCTACGTTCACACACAATAGCCCAGGTGGCAGACGCAGCCACAACAAACCTGACGAACTGGGTCAAGGAACTACCTGAGCGCCAGCGAGCCGACCCCCAATTAGGGGTACTCATCCGCGAAATAGAGGCCTCCTCGGGAGATCGGGCTAACTGCGGAGATTACATAATACATGACAACATCTTGTATCACAAAAGCAATCACGTCAGTGAATGGCGGATTATGGTTCCTATGAATGACTGCATAACGTTGGTCACTCACTTTCATGCAGATTACGGTCACGTAGGATCATACAAAGTATACAAAATCATTTCCGAACACTTCTATTGGAAGAACATGCGACGATTGATCGTAAAAGTCACACGTTCATGTGACGTTTGTCAGAAGGCTAAATGCATAATGTGACGTTTGTCAGAAGGCTAAATGCATGGTCGATTTCATTCCCATTCCGAGAACGTGTGTTTCTGTACGATAACCAATGTTTTATGGGGCTTTTAGTTTCAGATTGTAGTCGATGTCTAAAAATGGTTATTACTGTATTTCTTTTAATTTAAGATAATTTAGTTAATTTTATTGTATTTAATTCAATTACATGGTACATTTTCCATTAAGCTTTTAATTGATACTTTATACAACTATAGCACCTATGTGTATTGTAGTACATTATTTTGTTTCACTCTATATTATATCTTGACATGATTGTGCTATTCATAACTTGTGTGTGTGTTTATAAACTTATTTTCTTGTATTTTACATCGACATCGTGTTTGTCGAAGCTTGTTTTGTATTGAGACGTTATGTTATATTATACTAATATGTGCGGCTTTTATTTGTAATGGTTTCAACAAGGAATTTATTCAAGTGTAATCTTATTATATTCACTGTTCTAGCAATGAAAATAAAATCTGGGGGGGGATATTTGTGACATTCCACCCTACACGTCATGTGACGGTAGTTAGAGGGGGTAAGATAGTGGTGAAGCGGTGGGCTTGACCAGTGGACGTGGAGCCCTCGCGGAGGAAACACCCGCCTATTGCCAGCTACGGCGGCAACTAATGTAACTACGGTTGCTATTTAGTATTTACCATTGTCATTGGAAATGCTTAATTAATTAAAGTCTGCTATCTTTTAATCAGTGTACTTAATATTACTCCTTCCCATCCCGTGCCCCGGTACGAGGGAAATATTACAAGGCTACCTCTGTAATTTTCAACACGTCATATGATACGCGTACTGTGAGTTGATAACTTGATGGGTTGAAACTTATAGACAACATTTAAGTTACCCGCGTCAACTCAGTGGGCTGCGTTGGAAAAGCGCAAACATGGGAGCTTGTCGTGACTTGATAACCTGTGACATGTACAGGCTATTTAGGGTACAGTACCGACTCTGTGCAGGGTCATTAACTGTGGATTAGATTGGAGTATATACTAGTTATGTAGGATGTAGTAGGAGGCAATGTTGCATGTTAATCGTGACGCTTTGTCAGAATGAGTGAGGGGCTATCGCTTCCTCGGGCGCTTCGCCGCAGAGCATTGGTATTGTTGTCCCATGGACGCTGTGGGACGATTGTATTGGTCTCTCGGCTGCGGGCCAATAGTTGACAGGCGTCGTATATAGGGCGCCGATGCCCTGCTGGTTTTAAAGTAAAATTGTCTCGCAAGTTGTTGAAGGTGCGTAGCTACGTCTGGAATCCCGACTGCGGAGTGTAGGTCGGCAGTTGGTGTGTATCGGGGGGCCCCGGTAGCAAATCGGAGAGCCCTATTTTGTAGTCGTCGAAATCGTAGAATATGCGTCTTGGCACAGCTGGCCCATATTGGGGCCGCGTATGTGTAAGTGGGTCTGATAACTGTTTTGTAGATCAGAATTTTCGTAGCTTGCGACATGCTACGCGAGCGCAGTAGCGGGGTGAGGGACGCAAGTTTGCATCTTGCTCTGGCGTGAGTCGATGCGGTATGACGTATCCACCGAAGCTTGTTGTCAAGAACAACGCCTAAACATTTACTATCGGGGGTCCATTCCACTTGTGTCCCTTTAATAAAGAGTGGGGCTTCTCTGGTTTTCTTAAAGAGGAATAGATCTGCATGTCGAGGATGTCGCTTGCGAGTAAAGATGGTCGCCGTTGTCTTTGTCGGGTTTATGTCAATTCTCCATTTTTCATACCAGGGCATCACCCTGGCCATGTAGCGTTTCAGATGGCGGAGAGCTATTGCCGGGTGGGCTCCCTGTGCTAGCGCAGTGAAGTCGTCTGCGAATATACTAGCTATAACCGGTTCATCTGGAGTTGGCAATGGTATATCATGCGTGTATATCCCATACAGGGAGGGTCCCAGGACGGATCCCTGGGGGACACCTGCGTTGATGGAGTGCGTGGTGGATGCGGCTTCCTTCCAAGAGACATGGTACGTGCGCCCCGACAAGTACGATTGAATCAGCCCCGTAAGGTTGGACGGCATGCCGAGTCTGAACATTTTGATTATAAGGCCTTCATGCCAGACTCTATCGAACGCCTTGGCCACATCCAAGAACACGGCTGTGGCCACTCTGTTCTTGTTGAAGGCTGTCGCAACAAAGTCCGTTATGCGAGCGAGCGCGTGGGAAATGGAACGTTGGCTTCTGAACCCGTATTGGCAGTCTGGGTGCACTTTAGTTTTAATCATTGCTGGTTGAAGACGAGCCAGGATTACCCGTTCGAAAATTTTCCCGATGGTGCTTAGGAGGCTGATGGGCCGATACTTGCCTGGGTCCCGTGGCGACTTCCCTGGTTTGGGAAACAGCACCACCTTAGCATGTTTCCACGGTGTTGGGAAGTATTCCAATTGCAGCGCGGCGTTAAATGGTGTGATTAGGTGTTTCGCTGCCTCCACCGGTAGCTCTCGAATGGCAGACATTGTTATCGCATCGTGTCCTGGGGCTTTTTTAACTGGTAGCTTAGCTACAATTGTGGCGTAACAAGGACTGGTATTCAGAGGGGGAACTGTGACCCAACGATGAAACATTTTGTTAATTATAAAAATAAATAACTGGAGAAGATATAGTCGTGACAACCAAGTGGTTAGCGTGAGGCGAGTTTGGCTTCAAGAGGAAGCCAGTTCTAATGATTGATTGATTAATGGGGCTTAACGTCTCATATTTTTGCAACAAAGGCTAATCGAGACGATGGGCGGGTGATAATGAAGATGAGAAAGATGATAATGAAGAAGAAGAATAAAGCCACATCCGAATCAGATCCATTGTACCTCGCGTGGGTCGTCATAAGGGAGGCCAGCAAGGGAGGGCAGGGCCAAGTGGGAGGAGAAATATTTAGTGGGACAGAGGGGGAAAGGGACAGGGTCTCCTTTTGTCGCCTTTTATGACTAGCAGAGTCACTCTGGGCCTATTCTACCCCGGGCTGAGACGGGTCAAGCCAGTTCTAGATAGACAAAATTATGTTGGATAGAACCAGAGTCGATAACAAAAATTCTCTCCCAAAGAGGAATCCTTTATCGACTCTGCTGATAACATTGTCTTTAAATCCCCTGGCGGAGACTCGTCGAACTCTCAAGACTGTGTTTACCGAAACTCTGCTAGGGGATTGGCGGACTTCGAGAGAGTCGATTAAGTTCTCAAACTTCTTTATCGCCTCTGGTCGCACCATGTTGTGTGTGTTGCCAGCTCTATCTATTGATGGATTATGCATTAAACAGAGTCAATAAAGAAGTTTCCCCCTGGGAGAACTTCTATATCGACTCTGATCGAATCAACAATATACATTATCTGAAAGGTGAATTGTTAGGCTGGCAGCCTCACTGTTAGTTAATACCATAGATACTAAAAGCCAGAAGCATCCGAAGAGCTATCAAGAGAGTCACCAATACTTCGAGATTATGATTTCTCAGGCTCGTTGAAGATAGATGTATAACACAGCATTTTAATTTCAGATAATGATATCACCCTTTAAAAACGACCCAAATAGCACAAATCACATGGAACAAATTCGAGAGAATTTAACATTATGAAGCAATGCAAGACAGACAATCATCATCCATCAACCAACGGTTGAGCACGTCCTTAACATACAAAGAAAATCATATGTAATGCAATACCTAGGTAAGAATATTAATAATTATTATTTTATATTTCTATTCACTAATTTAGTATTAATTAGTAATCTTTATTATAACGACTATTTCCAACCACCAATGATCTTCCTACTTTGTAAATTGTAGGATGTTCGGTCTTTCGTCTCCAAATGTCCCCAAATGACAATGTGGTTATTAATGCTATTACTTCCAGTTTCTAGTAATGATATAACAATCCAATGATGATTGATGATTGGTGGTGTTTAACGACGTACTCGACAGCTTAGGTCAAGGTAACATACACAATCACGTGAGGTCAATCGGGTTAATTCGTTGAGTTCCTGGTTGTGTAATGCAACAGTTTAGCGTATCAAGGGATCCCACTATGTCTATGATGGCCTATGAAATTAGAAAGGGAACTGTTTAGTCTATAGCCCAGGCAATTCTTATATATCAAAAAATAAACAACACGCGTTCTTTGAAGGTAAAACTAGAAAGTCGAAGGACCGATCAAAGGAGAATTGTCAATAAATGATCACTCAGTGAGTAAGTTTTAGATTTAGATTAGGGTAGAGTTCATGAGCATCTATTGAAGACAATATTAAGAATATATGACCAGTTTCTGCTAATATAACAATTACGTTTTGAGAAGGAAAAGCAGCAATTGAAAATTAAAACTTAATCCCCTTATAAACGGCAGCTACATGAAGCTATATACAGAATTATGACGGTTTAATATGCAGTTATATGCTTACCGGAACCGACGAGGCGTTATAAATAATAAGATTCCCTACAACGGAATGCTTATAGGTCTACATAATACGTGTACATGTACACAAGAGTACAAAATATGTATGACCAAGTTGTCGAATTCGTCATCATTAAACATTATTAAACACTTACGTATCAATCGTACTACAAACTACTAACTACTTACTACCACTATACGAATACTTATTACTACTTTTACATTTTTTCGACTTTGGAATGCAAGTCTTTTCATCGAGTGTATAAGCTAATAGAAATAGAGTGTATAACTTGTTAGACCATTGACTGAATTATAATATTACTCTGTCTTGTTTCTTTACTTAAAATTTATTCAATAAAAAATTCTGATTGATGCCCAGACCATTCGAGTAGCCTACCAACAATTTAACAAACAACGCAAGATTCAACGATATGCCTCTTATTAAGTTTGTAGCTTTGAACTTATGCACGTCTCAATTACCTCCTTGCAGATGATGATGCATATTGCATACAATGTCAAGGATCGGCTGAGAATACAATATGACAGTGCTGTGAGATGTTGCAAACCAAATCTCTGAACTAAGGTGAGTAATTATACTCACTCGCACCTAGCTATGTAGTCAAGCAACACATTAACATATCGCATTCACATACATCTCACTTACTCACTCACCCACTCACTCACTCTCTAGCTCACTCACTCACTCACTCACTCACTCACTCACTTACTCACTTACTAGAGCAATCACTCAGCCACTCCGTCACTCACTCCCTCACTCACTCACACATTTACTAGGGCAATCACTTTTTTAGTAATTCACATATCACAGGTATCACTCTTGGCTAGATAGACGGTCGACCTAGTCCCTACCTACACAACAGTGCCTACACTAGCCGATGGGCCATCCCCTACCTACACAACAGTACCTACACTAGCCGATGGGCCATCCCCTACCTACACAACAGTACCTACACTAGCCGATGGGCCATCCCCTACCTACACAACAGTACCTACACTAGCCGATGGGCCATCCCCTACCTACACAACAGTACCTACACTAGCCGATGGGCCATCCCCTACCTACACAACAGTACCTACACTAGCCGATGGGCCACACAGCGTATCGGCCGCTCAATAAAACACGAATCATTATTGTCAAACATGGACCTGGCATGGCAAGCCTCAAAATCAATCTTCTTCTATCTTCTATCTTCTATCTATATATATATAAAAAAGAAAGATGTATGTATGTATGTATGTATGTATGTATGTATGTATGTATGTATGTCCTTTATACATTACTAAACCATTCATCCGATCTCCATGAAACTTGGCACATATACGTATTTTTTCACGGGGAAGGTTTCTATGCTATCCATTTTGGTTTTGCACGTGGTGATCGGTGCCTGCAAAGAGGGCTACCAATGAATTGACTTCGACACCGTTGACACATATCACCATGACACTTTGTACTTATATGTATTTTTTCACGGGGAAGGTTTTTATGCTATCCATTTTGCTGTAACTTCCCCACGTGGTGATCGGTGCCTGCAAAGAGGGCTCACCAATGAATTGACTTCGACACCGTAGGACATATCACCATGAAAGTTGGTACATGTATTTGTATTATTTTACGGGGAAGGTTTCTATGCTATCCATTTTTTTGTTACTCCTTCACGTGGTGATCGGTGCCTGCAAAGAGGGCTCACCAATGAATTGAGTTCGACACCGTTGGACATATCACCTTGGCACATATATTTTTTTTCACGGGGAAGGTTTCTATGCTATGCATTTTGTTGTAACTCCTTCACGAGGTCGAAGGCTCGGCCTTAGCAGTTGGGGGGGGGGGGGGGGGGAGTCAAAAACAGAAAATGGAATCACTCACTACAAATCTAGAGTTATCGTTATTTAAAAACCACCCGGCCCTTACCCCGGCCGCCTAATTCAGAAACATTTGCGGGCGTACGCACAACTCAACAAACTTTGATGAATTGTTGTGCGCATGCCCGCGAATGTTTCTGAATGTAATTACAAAAGTGTGTACATCATAGTTTAGCGACAGTTCACCAAGTGACACACCAAGAGTCGCGCAATCTGGTAGAACCGAGACTAAAGCGCTGCGTTTTGTTGAGATGACTCATCGTGTACTATACCTACTAGCCAAACAGGCACATTAAACACCGGTAGAGTCGGTGTGAAATAGTTGTGACACAGTTCGCGTATGTTCGTTGTGAACTATAGATGTTTACTTAGTTACGTTTGGTACCTGGGTTGGTCACATTCGAATCCATAGTTTATCCAATGAGAAGGAGTTCACGTGACTTTCCCATTTTTTTGCGTTAAATGTAATAAACTTAATTCGCTGTTAATTCAATTATGCCACCCAAACGAAACAATATCGGTCGATCTACACCTCAAGCAAGAAAGAAAAGAGCATCACGGGCATCAGAAACAGACGAGCAACGGGAAGCAAGACTCGAAACCGTCCGAGTTCACAATGCTCAAGCCAGATCGTGTGAAACAGACGAGCAACGGGAAGCAAGACTCACTTCCACTTCCACTTCCACTTCGCACTTTCTTTTTTTCAGTGGCGTTGCAACGCACGCCGGGTACTCGCTAGTACTTTATATACTCGAATATACTCACATAAACTCGCGAATGTACTCGACTAGCATTTCCCATACATGGCGCCAATATACTAGCCATATCACTTGCATGTGTGGCGCGAATATACTCGCTGGCACTTCCATGAATGGCTTGAATATACTCGCCCTAGCACTGGCATGCTTGGCGTGAAAATACTCGCAATAGCACTTGCATGCATGGCGTGAATATACTCGCAATAGCAATTGCATGCATGGCGTGAATATACTCGCAATAGCACTTGCATGCATGGCGTGAATATACTCACAAAAGCACTTGCATGCATGGCGCGAATATACTCGCAATAGCACTTGCATGCATGGCGTGAATATACTCGCAATAGCACTTGCATGCATGGCGTGAATATACTCGCAATAGCACTTGCATGCATGGCGTGAATATACTCGCAATAGCACTTGCATGCATGGCGCGAATATACTCGCAAAAGCACTTGCATGCATGGCGCAAATATACTCGCAATAGCACTTGCATGCATGGCGTGAATATACTCGCAATAGCACTTGCTTGCATGGCGCGAATATACTCGCAATAGCACTTGCATGCATGGCGTGAATATACTCGCAATAGCACTTGCATGCAAGGCGTGAATATACTCGCAATAGTACTTGCATGCATGGCTTGAATATACCAGCAATAGCACTTGCATGCATGGCGTGAAAACACTTGCAATAGCACTTGCATGCATGGCGTGAATATACTCGCAAAAGCACTTGCATGCATGGCTTGAATATAGGTACTCACAATAGCACTTGCATGCATGGCGTGAATATACTCGCCATAGCACTTGCATGCATGGCGTGAATATACTTGCAATAGCACTTGCATGCATGGCGCGAATATACTCGCAATAGCACTTGCATGCATGGCGTGAAAATACCAGTGGCGTGCACTCCATAGACGCAGGGGAAGCACTGCTTCCCCTGCTAAATTGCTGCGAGTGATACTGTATTGATATGAAATTAAATTTGATAATATGTATAGGTCTATGCACATTATGTACGTGAAATTTCTTCATTAAGAATTAATTTCGAAATCGGATTTATTTGCTTAGATTTTAATTCGCCATATCTATGAAGATTTTCTGTTTAAATAACGCGGTTCTAACCCAACCTACCCCACACTCCCGAAGACGACAAGTGGATCTGACGCGAACCGAGTGTCTCCGAGGCTAGCCGAGGGTGAGAAACGCACTCGTGGTTGCTGTGTCTTTGGCGGTTCTGCTTTGGTTTTAAATCAGTGTAAAAATAAACAATTCGTGTTCAATTTGTAGTTATAAACAGTAAAAACTATGCGTGAGGCTAGTGTGCGTCTACCGTCGAAGCCACGGTGGCACCCGTTTATGTTTCAATATGTATTTGTAGTTAAAATGTAGTTTAGTGATAAATGTGAGAAATCGTGTGGGCGAAGTGCGAGGACTCTGTCAACGGAGACGCTGGTCCGGTTTGCTGCGTCTCGAGTCCTCCCCGTTTCTCTAGTTCAATGGCCAGTGAGGAGAGGTGTGAACACGTGTTGAAGTCCGCAGTGGCGCGAGCCTCGAAAACACAAACTGTGCTTGTATTTTAGAGGATCTTGTGGATCGCCCGTTTAGTTTAAGAAACTTTCAAGAAAAAATAGCAGTTTTACAAATAGAGCACTTTCTTAAGAAAAACAGAAGAATCGAGCTTAACTACAAGTAGATGTTTGTGGAAGCGTATTCAAAGTGAATTTTATTAAATATGTATTAATAAGGTTGGTACTTTTATCAATCACTACCGAATCCAGGAACACATAATCGAGGTTGTAAACCAGAACTCGTTGTAAATTGTTGTATATAGTCATAGTGAACGTTTAAAACATTCGTATAATATACTTTAACAAAACATTATTGAAGTCAGTAGTAATACCCGTGCGTCAATGCCTAACATCATCAGCCATCACATAGCAGCACTTGTAGAATGCAGACATCAGATAAGCGGCATAATCTTACCATTTTCGTACAATAGTACATACTCCTTAATCAAGTTTTAAGTTTGGCCGGTTTCACCAGCATTGACTTTTGTCGAGTTCAGCTTGAACCTGAATGTTACCAATTTGACAAAAATAATAACTTGTACCTATTTAATTTCTCACATATCTCGCATTTTTGTTGTTTTGGATACTTAAATACTGTCACTGCATGTTTATTGTTTACATAGAGATGGAAATAATTTCTCACAATGCTAGTTATTGCCTTTTGTAATACCATGAAGTTTAAAATAATCCATGTAAAGATTGGTATACATGTTTGTTTACTCATAGAACTGATGTATTTTTATGTTAAAATGATTAAACAAAAACTGCAAATGCATTGTTGGATAGAACCCTCGATGCCCACCGTTCAGATTTGTGATGATAATCTCCAAAGCAGTTCTGTCACTGCCTTCTGTACGTATCATGCACAAGCAGAGTACAAGTTATCCAGTAGGCAATGGCTAAACAATTGACTGCAAATATCTTTGACATTTATTACCAATGTGAGAAAATCTTCCTTCAATATCCTTCATATTTGACATTAACAGGATACAATTGCATGCAAATGGGATTTAAATGTGTATCTTGACACATCATTACTGAAACCATCTCTAAACCGACGTATAAAGCAATGCATAATCAATAAAACATTTAATTCTCCATGTAGTGGATTTTGCAGTTAAAAGTTGGTGTTAGTGTCGTTCAACTGAACTTGGCCAAAGTTGATCTTGGTGAAACCGGCCCTAAGAATCGTTTTCCGGGCATTTCGGGCGTAATTTGTTCAAAACGATTTTCGCCTCCGGCGGCTGGGGCACCCCAGTATTGCCGCCTTAATCCGACTATAGGGCAGCAAGTGCTTCCCCACCTTCATATCTCACCGCACGCCACTGGAATAGGCCTATACTTGCAATAGCACTTGAATGCATGGCATGAATATACTCGCAATAGCACTTGCATGCATGGCATGAATATACTCGCAATAGCACTTGCATGCATGGCGCGAATATACTCGCAATAGCACTTGCATGCATGGCGTGAATACACTTGCAATAGCACTTGCATGCATGGCGTGAATATACTCGCAATAGCGCTTGCATGCATGGCGCGAATATACTCGCAATAGCACTTGCATGCATGGCTTGAATACACTTGCAATAGCACTTGAATGCATGGCATGAATATACTCGCAATAGCACTTGCATGCATGGCGCGAATATACTCGCAATAGCACTTGCATGCATGGCGTGAATACACTTGCAATAGCACTTGCATGCATGGCGTGAATATACTCGCAAAAGCATTTGCATGCATGGCTTGAATATACTCGCAATAGTACTTGCATGCATGGCGTGAATATACTTGCAATAGCACTTGCTTGCATGGCTTGAATATACTCGCAATAGCACTTGCATGCATGGCGCGAATAAACTCGCAATATCACTTGCATGCATGGCGCGAATATAATCGCAATAGCACTTGCATGCATGGCGTGAATATACTCGCAATAGCACTTGCATGCATGGCGCGAATATGCTCGCAATAGCACTTGCATGCATGGCGCGAATGTACACGCCATAGCACTTGCTTGCATGGCGCGAATATACTCGCAATAGCACTTGTGTGCATGGCTTGAATATACTCGCAATAGCACTTGCATGCATGGCGCGAATATACACGCCATAACACTTGCCAAGTGCAAGTGTGTTTTGACCGAGTTTGTATGTATAAGTATTGCAACAATAAAACAATAATAATAATAATAATAATAATAATAATAATAATAATGATAATAATAATAATAATAATAATAATGATAATGATAATAATAGTAATAATGATAGTAATAATAAGAACAACAATAATAATAATAACAATAACAATAGTAATAGAAATACATATTATAATAGTTATAATGATAATAATAATAATAATAATAATAATAATAATAATAATAATAATAATAATAATAATAAAAATTATATTAACAGACACACACAGAAACACAAAAGCATTCACATCTCCTCATTCACATTACACAAGTGTCACTCTTGGCTACATAGCTGAGGTGTTCATTTTTCATTTTAGGCAATGATATTTTGCCGTTCTTTGCCGAATTTGAATCTACGAAGGTGTACTCGATTCAGCTGATGAAGTTTCCTTCTACTCTACAACGCTGCAAAGCACTTGAAGTTATTTAGCAGGTAAGCACTCTTAACATAAATTCTCTGTATAACAAGGTTCTTATCTTACAAAAATGACGACAGGTCGGACAAGTCTTAGCAACTGTTGGCCGGCTTTAACATATCCCTAAAATTTGGTAATTATTTGGGTATTTCGCTGAACTTTATTGCAATAAGCTGCCTATGTTTTGCTAACAGTACATAACTGAGGCTTAGGCTAGACTAGGCTTGTCGAAGGCTAGGTTAGAGTAATCCTAGGCCGACTATGTCTAGCGACAACACAACCGACGTCGTATAATATCAAAGCTGTTTATTTCGTCGTAAAACAATTAATACATTTATGATTTCAGTGACGACCTACCAGATATATAAGGACAGCTGTCATCCGTCTGTTCCTGTCTCCACAGGGGAATATGTTGTGTTCTGATCCATTGTTTCTATCAACGAGGTAAACTAACAATTCAAGATAACTCGTTATATGTTATTATTTTAGTATATATTATAATATTCATTAACACATTGTCGAGTTAATCCTGGTTGTTTGATGGAGTAGTTGCATTAGTTTACTAAGGTAACTCACGATTAAGGACCATCCAATGATGTCAATAAGAGGTCACGGTGTGGGTTGTTATTAGAATCAGCTTACGACAACGTTAGCCAGAGAGTTTATTGTAGACAACAAAGGCTTATATAAGTTTCATTCTCTAGGTTCCAAGAAATATATGTGGCAATAAACACTACGATAGTAAACAGCACTCGCATTATCTTTTCTGTGTTCCAATGACATTTAATTTTTCGATCACGGAATCCTAATTAATATTTATGTCTACTAGAGTGCAAATATATGACCTTGTAGTTGACAAGTACGCTGCTAAACCCTAAATTTAAAATATCCAAATTAAACTACTATCCACCGGTACTTTATATATTATTTATTTCATATTTGAACTGTCTTTCACTCGAGTATATATTTGATATAACGTTGACCGAATTGCAAAACCTATATTCCTTAACTTAAAATATATTCAATACAAAATAATAATTACGGCTATGAATACGGACCTTACTTAAAGTCTGTCCTCTACCCCTAGGGGCGCCCGTTGTTGCTAAGGATTTGTTTTCTATATGAGAAATAACATGCATGAAACTGTTTCCTGGCAACAACGTGTGCCCCTAGGGGTAGGGAACGACTATGAAATCGAGTGTAAGCCAATTCAAGTATCGGTACCAATTTATAAACAATGCTTCAACGTTTGAGTGGGTGATACATTACAAATGCTAAACTAAACGCAGCGTTGAGAGGAGAGCACCTGCGTAATTTCTAACTAATGCGCGTTTTAATTACCTTCTTGCAGGTGTTGATCCACTGAGGACGATCATCGGACAGTATTTAAATAAAAAACATCACAAAAACATTAAACCACGGTCAGGTTGTATACTAAAGAACTTGGTCATAAAATGAATTATAAAAATATGTATTATCGTCAGAAACGGACTCGTATGCAAAATTAAAAGAAAGTCGGTATACGATACAAGTGGGTAAAAAATAGATTTCAAAATTTGAGGACAAAGACCCTGAGTTGAATAAAATCATGTGGAAACACTTACCAACGTGCGTGTATTTTCGAGAGCTCCCCTCTCTTCCTCAGACGCGAGGACACGGGCGTCTCTCCGTAGACGTGTCACGTGGCCATAGGCTGCAGGGCACCATAATCGGGCAGCGGGCTGCACGCGTACTACAATATTGGCGAGAAACCCTTATACTAGGCTGGCTGATAGACCGTAGGACGTAAGTTGCAGCTTCCTTCAGCCCCCAAATACGAAAAACGCATAATCAGCCGCACTCAGACTGACTTCCAAACTTTCCAACCAATTCCAGCCAAGAAGAGACAGGTCTAGGGGCCAGTCTACCCAAACGTAGGCTTCGACTGAATGGTTCGCCCTGGGACTGACCGGCCCCGTCTGGTCCACGTCTTCTGTCAAGCCACCACTGTGGCTTCCACCCTCATGTTACCTTCTTATATGTCTATTCCTACGGCTTTCATGGAAAGTTCCCTCATAGATAAGTTAGGCGGGGTTACAACTGTCTAGAACTCAAACACCCCCATGCTTGCAATCTCTAGCTAGGCGATACCGAGTTCTATCCAAATAGCCACTGGCTCGGTATGAAAACATAAGCATGCGCAAACGACTACTTGCGTCCGAAGATCCGTAGATCTATGACTTTTCTCTTGAGAACATCCTTCATTACAATGAACACATTTCCCCAACTAGTCGTTATACATGCAAAAGGCCTTGCTGGCAGTTTGATCCTGTAGTACACGTGAATCTCGCTCGATCATGGCGCCCTGCAGCCGAGGGGCCACCTGACACGCCTACATGGGATGTGCTTTTTTATTATGCGCCATTCACAATCAGTTGTAAGGCGGAAGCCGTAAGGTGTAAGTTATGTGGTTTATGGAGTAAGGCGTAAGGAAAGAAATGTCAAAGCATTGAACTTCTTACGTCTTACGCATTACGACGGGTAGTGACCACTTGCATTGAAAGATACACATAGCAAAATTAAACCATATACGCCTTACGACTTACACCTTAAGCCTTAAAACTGATTGTGATTGGCGCTCTACGTCTGAATATTTTCCCGAGCATGCTCCGTCACGTGACAGATTTCCGATCGAGTGATAGAATTGAACGACGAAATGGAGCTATGTTCTAGTTTTCGTCAATAACGGTGGATAAACATCGTTTTTCCATTTTAAACAGCTGAAGACTGTATAATGAAAGTAATTTTAGTCATGAGTTTTTGACGAGTGTGTACCAAGCATAAGCCATGCTTTACATTTAACCCATCTAGATTTGAGAATAGTCTCATTTATTTTTAATCCTTGTATTACTTAAACCTAAAGGTAATCTTATTAATGTTCAGAAATTCAATATAACGTGCTTACTTCAACTTAGACCAGGGGCGGATCTAGCCTTGATTAATGGGGGGGGGGCGGTTTCATGGAAGGTGATTGCCAATTATTATAGGGGGGGAGGGGTGGGGGGGGGGGGCTTAAGTGCATGCTATCTATACAAGTTTGGGGGAGTAATGTACATTATGTTTTATTTAATCAATCACATTTTCAAAACATACTTTACTTCAGTCAATACTGACATTGTCACATTTTGGGTGAAGCAATAACATAGTTGTCACTAATGTTGACGTATAAACGAACAACACACGTCAAATTTTTTTGATTTTGAGATTATTACGGAAGTTTCAGGGGTGTCATTCAAAAATAACGTAATTTCCCACTAAGTATCGATTTGTAAGTGAACCTGAGAATATTCATTTTATTTGATTCCTTTTAATTAATGTCATTTACATCTACTTCAAGGGTTTATAAACAAACGTGCGTGACATACCACAGATTTCGAGATAATTACGTTAGTTTAACGGGCTGTCATTCGAAAATTACTTAATTTCACACATAGTAGCGATTTGTAAGAGAACCTTGTAGTATGGCATGAGCATACGTCGGCAGGGGCAGATACAGGCTCGATTAGTTACGCAAAGCATGGCAACTAAGGTCGGTAACGACTCCAAAATAATAATTATTCAACATTTATTTATCTTTTGGGACATGGGGGGGGGGCGGTGCCCCCCCCCCCCTGTATCCGCCCCTGACTTAGACCTATCGGAAGCCGCGTCATTTCAAAAGAGCCGCGCAAATCTGTGAGATCTGGGGCGGATCGCCCCTGGAAAGCTGATCGTACAGAGAGTTCTCTGTCTGCTCTGGTCGGTAATAATAGAATAGCACAGATGACGCTCAGAGCCAATAAAAGAATGCCTCGAGCACCACTAATTGCTGAGGTATAATGAAAGAACACAACCTGAGAGACGGTCGTGTCCTCGCGTCTGAGGAAGAGAGAGGAGCTCTGAAAATTTACGCATTTTGGTAACTGTTTTTGTGTCACGACCGTGGTTATTGTTCGCGAGGTGTTTTTTATTTATAATATAACTGCTGTGAGATGTTGTCACCAAATCTCTAAACTGAGGTGAGTAGATATTCACTCGCATCTAGCCCAGCACAACACAGCACCATACCACACTCACACATGCACACTCACAAATACACAACACCCACAAGCAAAACACACAACACAAACACACTTTAACAAATTCACATCTATACGCACTCACAGAGCACAGTAACACTCTAAGCTGCATAGATGAATGTTCATATTTCTATTTTATTTTTAGGGAATGCTATTTCGACCATTGTTTGCTGAATTTAAATCAGCGATGGTGCACATGATTCCACGATTGATGTTTTCTTGAAGTCTACAACGCTGTAAAGCATTTGCAGTTATTAAGCCAGGTGAGCACGTTAGCACAAACGCTTGAGTACATAATTTCCTAAACAAAAATATTAAATTTAACTAAATAAAAATTTATTTTTTACAAAATTAGGATTAATGCGACTATTGAAGTAGACCCCTACCAGCTAAAGAAATATGCTTTAATGTTCCAGTGATACATTAAAAATGCCAATCTAAACACAGCATCGACAGCACTACACCCGCGTAAATTGGGCATTATGCAAGTTGTAATTACTTCTTTACAGGTGATGATCCGCACACTGTACACAGAACGACCACCTTTTAAACTGCTGTGAGAAGTTGTCCGCCAGATATCTGAGGTAGGCATACCTTAGTTATACTCTCATTTAGCAATTGTAGCCTAGCTCAACACAACACTAAAAGTCATTCACACGAACAAGCACAAGCACAAGCACAAGCACAATCACAAGCACAATCACAAGCACCAGCACAAGCACAATCACAAGCACAAGCACAAGCACAAGCACAAGCACAAGCACAATCACAAGCACAATCACAATCACAATCACAATCACAAGCACAAGCACAAGCACAAGCACAAGCACAATCACAAGCACAAGCACAAGCACAAGCACAATCACAAGCACAATCACAAGCACAAGCACAAGCACAAGCACAAGCACAATCACAAGCACAAGCACAAGCACAAGCACAATCACAAGCACAATCACAAGCACAAGCACAAGCACAAGCACAATCACAAGCACAATCACAAGCACAAGCACAAGCACAAGCACAATCACAATCACAAGCACAATCACAATCACAAGCACAAGCACACACATACGCGATTCACACTACACAACACAATAGGGAAGACGCGTATGAAAATTTTAATCAATTTTTAATCCGTTTTCTCTCATTTAATAATGTTGTGCCTTTAAATTTAAAAAAGCGGGTCAGTCTATGCCTTTAACAGTAAATAAAAGGGCGCGAAAAACGAGCCGCCGCCATGTTGATGGGATTTCACGTCATGGTTTGTGTCTGTAATCATGGTAACCAATCCGAGATAAGTACATCGGCTGATTCAAAAGTTTGGTGAATTCGGAACTTAAAATTAGCAAAGTGTGTAAACCGACTCAACATTAACAATTTCTTTTTCTTTAAAATAAGATCGTATTCTAAAATCATATGACACGTTTTTCTGGCATTGCTTGTCCAGGAGGAGAGATTCCTGGCATGACATATCAAAGCCACCAGCTGGCTGGTCGCTAATATATCGACGATCGACGTAACCATGGGCTTCCGGTGTGGCCGGCAAAGCTGGTGGAGTCTCACGCATATCCGCTCGAGACTACATGATAACATCAGGGGCTCCCTAACCCTTCACTTCCGTTTTGAGGTTGTGCCCAAGTGACAGTGACAGCACAACCTGCGGGGATACTTGGCAAGTGGGAGAGACGAGGATGATTTCAAAAGTGATTGTACCAATAATGATTGAAGTATGAATCAGCAATGACCTATGTGCCTATAACTTACAGTTTCTGCCAATGAAGGATATATTATAACGATACAAACTATTAAATTGAATTAAATTATTGAATAATGATGTTGTTTTAATTCAAAAGTAGTTGCATCAAGAATCATTAAAGCAAAATAAATACCCCTTGACCTATGTACCTAGAACTTACTGGCTGCCGCTACTGACTATTATAAAATAATATAAAATAAAATAATGGGTTATTTTAATTTTAAAGTAAATGTACTAAAAATTGTTCATAAATAAATTATCCTTGACCTATGAAGGCCTACATAGAACTTTCAGATTTCTGCAACTGAAGGATAATATATTATGTCAAAAAAAGTTACGCCTCAAAGGAGTGCTTATTTCAAGCTCACTGTGAAAGGTAGTAAACGTCAAGCATGTCACCAGGAAGGATGCACAGTTTTAATAAATGTTACCACCAATGATTTCTATGCAAATAACCAAAACCACCCGCTTGACAATAGCGAAGACGAGGGTTCAGCTTTCGGTCCTTTTTTCAAGGCTCGGCCATACTTATCTCTTGCTCAAGAAAAATCACAATCACTTAATGAAACTGCTATTTTAATACTTTTCGTACACACCCACTATGAGAATGGCTAATCCTGTCTATTCATAGTCGAAGGTCCATGTGGTTTGGAGCTGTATTTACTACGTAAGAAGGTTAGTGGTTTGACAAATAAAGGGTATTATTGACAGCATTAGTCACCAACAGTAAGAAACAGTTCCTTTCACAATTTGCATTTTGCCAGCGTGTATTTTGAATTGAGACGAACTGTAGTATATTTGTGAACAAGTTGCCTGTTGGTACCGTATTGCCACGACACCTATGTTTACTGTTTAGTTGTATACACACACAATATTTACACCTATATATTATAGCCGACGCAGTTGGCCGAGTTCGATTTCGCGTTAGTCTAGTAAACCGCGGTCTCTACATCCAGGTTCGAATCCTGGCTTGGGCATGGATGTCATGTAGCGTTTTTTCATTCTCATTTTTACCCACTCATCGTCTCGATTAGTCTCGTTGCAAAAATATGGGACGTAAAACCCCAAATATCACCTTGTGTTTATACATTCCTACTGCACAATTGCTTTGCTTGTATGTCTGTCACAATGGAAAGCTAACTTCACGAGAGCTCGTCACGAACAATACAGTCATATTGTGCTGTAAAGAAACAGCGGTACGCGGATATCATCACATGGAATGTTTGAGATAAAAGGTAGGCAATGAACTGTTTTCCGTTGTCATTGGAACCCAAATAGTTTGCAGCCATAACAAACGAATGGCAATGTAAGTCCCCCTTAACGTTGAAGAAAACCTCTGAAATATTAAAACGAAAAATGCACGAAGCGTTATTCTGTACAGTTCGTCTCAATCCAAAACCCACGCTGGCAAAATACGAACTAAAGGAAACTGTTTGTCAATCATCCCCTTTATTTGGCAACCCACTCACCTTCTAACGTAGTAAAGACAGCTCGAAACCACATGGACCTTCAACGCTTCCGCTCCAGCATACAAACGAACACGTCTCATTTCACATACGTAGTTTCCGTGCTGTGTCAACGTATTCCATAACGGCGTTACGAACAAGTTGAAAGCACCCCGTAAACAAAATTAATTGGCTGTATACAATAATACTTCCATAGGTTAGTGTGTAATATAATACAATAATGTTATGTAATACAAATACAAATAATACATAATAAACACATAATATACGCTTATAAACTCGACAGGCACTATATAAGCACAACGTCCACAATGTTCTTTGACTAAATACATAAAAAGTAGGAAAGCGCTATGTTTGACGCATTGATAAGCGAGCGCGTACATATCTACGAACTTTCTGGCGAAAAGATCTCAAAGCTATTAAAAAAAACAATAAACAACAAATCAAGAATACGCATTGCAAAAATTTTTCTAATTTCCATAGCTATTATACTTCCCGACATTGCTGAATGCAGTGCAATGTGCGTTGCTTAGAATTTTCGGTGTCATTTTGTCTAGTGTTATCGCCGCGGTCCGCCACCGTTACTAACACTTATTATCAGCAATAAAAATGTAATTTCTGCCTCTAATACGTATTAGATCGCTTCTAAGTTAGTATTTCCGTGACCGGACAATAACTTACTGTAAGATAGGCGCCTCACATTTTGCCGTTACTGTGTTTGAGAAAAATATTTTGCAGCAACTATGGTGTAACGTTGTAACTTTTCGAACGATTTTGCCTCAAAACTATACACCTCCAATCCACATCGAGCCTTGTAGATAGTCCAAATTTGAAGTTGATCGGACTTCACGTTCGACCGCTATCGACAGAGATAAAAAAAAAGAAAAAGAAAAAACAGAACACAAGTGTCATAAAGGTCTAATGGAGACGCTCGCTTTGCTCGCTTAATTATTGCTGCACCTTTTAGGCAAAAACCAAGTTGGTGCATGCTTTTTTTTATCTTGCCTATTGAGGCATTATACACAACCGAACATCGACAAACTTGATAGAATTTAAATAATTACGAGTTATAACTCCAAATGTGCTATAGAGCACTCAAAATACACTAGACGCATTCTGGTGGCAAGAAAATAAACTTCTATTAGGAGTGGTCTAGCTGTCAATTTTCATTGTTGTTGTATTGTTATTATTCATCAATGGCGCTGAAAGGAGGTTGCTTAGCAGCGCTATCTATGTTAGTTTTGAGTCCTCTATTACAACGTTGCCAATTTCAAAGAGAGAGAGGTGATTGATTAATGGGGCTTGACGTCTCATATTTATGCAACGATGGCTAATCGAGACGATGAGCGGGTGATAATGAAGATGAGAAAGATGATAATGAAGAATAAAGCCACATGAGAGAAAACTCCATTTCGTGAATAATAGAGAAAGAAGATCCGCGCATGCGCACAGAAGAGATCGCAGTCGCATGGCGTCAGGCAAGGTCCACTAGATCGCTAGTAGCGAGTTCGACGACACGCCGCCAGGGGATAGACCATTTGAAAAACGATCTAGGACTCTTTGTATGATTATCATCACGGTCCTCTAAATCTTTATTAGCAACTTTTAAAAACATAAAATCAAGGTTTGTAGATGATGATCTTGTATGCATCAATGAACCTTGTTTATAACATTTGAAAAGTGATTTTTAATTGTTGTGTGGGTTGTTTACATAGTGATTCGTGATCATGGCAGTTTTGTTTAAAGAACCGAAAGTAGTTGACCGAGGTCGATATGCCTTACTTGTCCTTTGCATAACGAGAATGACGGTATAAAATTTGGGTCAAAGGATGACATAATTATATCAAATGTGAGCTTGCAACGAGCACTTTTCAAAAAACCATGATATACCTTTGGCAAATCCAGCTTTCTAAGTCAAAATCAGGGTCAAAGGTCAAATTTGTAATTTTTTAAATAATTTTTTATTAAATAATGAAAATGGTTTGCAAGTTGAAGAATACTCTTTTAGTAAGGTAAATGTATTATATTTCTTAAAAAAATTTTAAGTACACACTTAATAAGTGCTCCAGATAAAGACATGGTTAGTTTGTGCAGTTGCTTTGAAGGCCTTGGTGTAGATGATGATGGTGTGATAGCCGACTTGCAGTCATTTCGTTTTTATGCAGCTACACAAGATGATGCAAATACGTCACCACTAAAATCATTACTAAAAGCCAAAATAGAACATTTAAAATCGTTAGCTGAACTGGTTATGTGTGTACCTGTGACAACAGCAGGCGTAGAGAGATCCTTTAGTGCAATGAACAGGATTCAGACAAAATTACGTAATAGAATGGGTGAAAATACCTTTACAATTGTATGCGAATTAGCATAGAAGGCCCAGAAAATCCCCCAAAAGAGCTAATTGTCCAAATCATGGATATATATGCAACGAAAAAGCAGCGGAGAATACGTCTCGTGTAGTAAACTTCAGTCCTGGGTGCAGAGATTAAACGTGAGTACCAAAAATTAAAAGTACTTGTAGTTGTAGGCTAGGATAATGTTTTATAAACGTGTATTTTCAAGGTATTTTATTAATAGGTTGGTATTATCACCGCCCCCCCCGACATTTTGAATTGCCCCCTCGTGCAAAAATGTCTGAATTCAACACTGTACCCAAAGCAGCTGTAGTAATCTCGTAGAGATTCGATTAAAAACATTCTGCAACACAGATGAGTTGCTCATCTCCAAAATAGTTTCGAAAATTAAGACATCTTAACAGGGAAGGATACACCTACGTCAAAAACCGCAACAAATTTTCATTTTTAATTTATATCACAAGAATGGGCTTCGAAATCAAAAATCTTAATCAACAGCGCACTGTGGTTTAGTAAGCCCTACACATTGAATGCGCTAAGTCGTGAATTATATTATAATCAGTATGTTTTTTTATAAATAATACATTTTATTACTAATTATCGAATTATAATCAAAATACTACGCTAATGGTTATAATATTTTATTCAATCTGTAGGGCTTACCAAAGCAAAGTTCGCTGCTGATTTAGATTTTCGCTTTCTTGTTGCAATCTTGAGATATTATTTAATAATGAACATTTTCTGCGGTTTTTGACGTAGAGACTACCCTTTACCCTTAAAAATATGTCTTTATTAGGACATGAATTATCATTCCGGTTGAGTGCGCAACACCAATTTGGTGGTCAATGGAAGTGCATCGACCACAACATTCGCGTGATTGACAGCTCATTGACTGAGCGCTACGGGACGTCCTCTTTGATTTACTCAAACACCGCTGCACGGTTATGAAGAAATAGACTGTAGGTAACAGAAAAGTAGAAAAGAGTAAAAATAGAACAGAAGTAGAAAAATAAATGGGGCGGATCTAGGGACAACTTGTGTATCTTGCGTTATAGTGATAATAACATTGTAGCGCATGTAGCAAAATAATTCCGAATAAAGTTGACAAACAACTGGTATAAGAAGTAAAGAAAAATTCTATTTTAATTGACGAATCAACAACTTTAACAGGGAAGGATACCTCTACGTCAAAAACCGAACAAAATTTTGATTTTTAATTAAATTATATCACTCGAATGGGCTTCGAAATCGAAAATCTGAATCCACAGCGCACTGTGGTTTAGTAAGCCCACACAATACATATTTAATGCTCAAGTCATGACTTATATTAAAATCAGTATTTTTTTATAAATAATTTATTGTATTACTAATTATCGAATCATAATCAAAATACTACGCAAATGGTTATAATATTTTATTCAGTATGTAGGGCTTACTAAAGCACAGTGCGCTGCTGAATTAGATTTTCGATTTCTTGTTACAATCTTGAGATATAATTTAATAATGAACATTTTCTGCGGTTTTTGACGTAAAGACTACCCTTTGCTTCGCGCAACTCAGGTAGTTTCAGTGTTGCCAATTTAGCTGATTGATTGGTGGTGTTTAACGACGTACTCGACAGCTAAGGTCATATGACGTCTTCCGAATCAGGTCCATCTATAACGCGGGAGTCGTCATAAGGGGAGTCCAGCAAGGGAGGGCAGGGCCATGTGGGAGGAGAAATCTTCAGTGGGGCAGTGGGGGGGAAGGGACAGGGTCTCCTTTCGTCGCCTCTTACGACTAGCAGAGTCACTCTAGCGGTTTTGCCGCTAGATCTAGCGTTTTCAAAAGTCGAAAAGCGGCGAAAATATGAAATTGAGACTAGCGGTGACACTTAGCGGTATTTGAATCTCAAAACAGCAGTGAAATACAAATTTAGTGGTGTACGAAAAAAAGATAAACTTACCAAAAACAAGTAGGCCCTTACGTGTAAATATCTTGAGACATGGAAATTATTTATTTTCATTTATTTTTTTACTTAATTTTTGTATGTATTGGTAGGCCCATTTAAACACCAACACCCGTGTGTAAGTCACTGAACCAGTTTAAATTCCGCGCAATGTTTACAATCGAATATCGAGCGTCGAGTTATATGAACTTCGATTGTTCGAATCTGTAACCTAACCTGCCCGAACCTGCTTCAGTTCCTGTGTTGTTTTGTGAACAGACAAGTCAGTGACAGCTAGTTTGACATTCGAACTTTCAACGTGTTGTTTATAACTCGTAACGCTTGTGTATATTGTAAAGTAACATTAAGATAATGTGTTATAGCTTATCTACTTTATATTATATAATGGGTCGTCCTCAGTACGTCCAAAAATATAGGAAAGAGTGGGAGTCAGACAAGGTCTTAAAAAAGTGGATACGTTCAGTGCCCGGCGAGGACAGCAAAGCCTACTGTAAGTACTGTCGCTTGGAATAACTTGCCAAAAAAAGTGATATGATTAAACACGCTGAAATAAGTAAGAATATCACCGCGCAAAAACCTCATGAAGACAATTATACTCAATCTAAAATAACTTTTACATCAGTAAATGAAGAAAAGCTATCCAAGAAGCTGAGGCTACGTTAGCTTTGTTTATTGCCGCGCATTGTTCCATTATTAGTACAGACCATTTAAGTGAAGTATGTAAAAAAAACTTTAATGATTCCCAACGTGCCAAGTTTATCAGGATGCATCACACGAAATGCACTGAGCTAATCACGCATGTATTGTCTCCACATTTCGAAGAGAGCCTCGTTGCCGACTTGGGTACGCGGCAGTATAGTCTAATCATAGACGAATCTGACATTTCTGTTCATTAACAACTCAGCGTTATAATTCGATACTTTAGCACTGAATAGAATAGGATAGTGTCAACATATTTTCTCGGCATTGTACGTTTAGGAGGGGACACAGCAGACGACGTGGTAGCAGCTATTGTGCAACTTCTCAAAGATGTAAAAATAAACATAAAAAACATGATCGGAATTGGAACTGATAACGCATCTGTCATGACGAGCGTAAAGAAAGGAGTGCATGAAAAGCTTAAGTCTATGCATGGTTTACCACATTTAGTTCTAATTAGATGTGTGTGCCACTCCTTGCAACTCGCAGTTTCACATGCGTCAGAAGAAACATTACCGCGGAACATTGATTTTTTAATAAGAGAGACATACAATTGGTTTAGTCATTCGACGCTAAGACAGGGAGCATACATGGACGTGTATAAAACGATTAATGTTGGAAAAGAGCCACTAAACATCCCAAAAATGTGCGCAACACGTTGGTTATCAATCGAGCCAGCTGTCACAAAGATCCTCGATCAATGGGATGAGTTAAAACTTCATTTCAATCTATCACGAACCAACTGTTACAGTGCAGAACTTTTGTTTAGTATGTACAGTGACTGCACTAATAAATTGTACTTAATGTATCTATGTCCTATTCTGCAAGAAGTGCAGAGAATGGTAAAGGCGTTTGAAGGCGAAAATGTTGATTCATCGAAGTTACTACAAGACTTATTAGATCTCCACCGATCTGTGTGTAACCGAGTTGTAAACCCCACTGCGCGTATCGACCTACTTTCAACGCCCCATTGATAGTTACTTAGACCCAAGTCCATACTTAGGTTATGTATTGGAGAACGGGATTAAAAATGCTACGCTCAATGAAAACGACGCTCTTAATCTACGAAAGCGATGTATTGCATTCACAGTAAAATTAGCCAAACAATTGCAGCAGCGACTACCAGACAATGTTGTTATTTTGAAACAAATGTCCATGTTGTCGGTTGCGGAGACTTTAAAACCCGTTAAAGGCAGCATTGCAGATTTGGCTAAACTGCTTGGCTGGGATGGTAAGTTAATTGACAACCTTATTATTCAATGGCGAAACATAACGTACATCAAATGGGAAAATACCAATTCAACGGTCGCAGTTTGGGCGGAAGTGAACAGATACAGGGATGCTGCAGGAAACAATCCTTTCGAAGAATTGTGCGCATTTGCCCTTTCTGTGTTGTCTCTGCCAGATTCCAATGCTGAAGTAGAGAGACTGTTTAGTCAGATGAGTAGGCTATCGTTAAATCTAAATTACGGAATCGGATGACAACAAAAACCTTGAGCGCTATCCTGACGGTGCGCAATGGACTTAGAAGGTTGTTTTTTTATTTTGTATTATTATTATTATTATTATTATTATTATTATTATTATTATTATTATTATTATTATTATTGTTGTTGTTGTTGTTGTTGTTGTTGTTGTTCGTAGGTTTTTGTAGAAAACCTACCCAAGGAGAACTTACCCGTCTTCAGGTGACTAGTTAGTATTATGGCATTTGGATAAGTGGGGAGGAATATACGAACGCTGTTAGTCCCAGCATAGGCTTTTGTGACTTAAGACAACCTCGGGAAAACTCTACGGTTTGGATTTGCCGGCAGCTGGTATCGAACCGGTGACCTCCCAAATCAGAGCTTCGTGTGCTACGCACTGAGCCATATCTGTTAGTATATAACGATATTGGCTGTGTAGTAAAAGTATACGAGACTCAAATTCGGGAGTTAGTGGGTTTGATGAACGAACTGTGTCTCACCGTCGTTACTTGAATGTGTCTCGTCCTATGAATACCCCTTTTTTATTACAAACGAACTGTGTCTCACCGTCGTTACTTGAATGTGTCTCGTCCCATGAATACCCCTGTTTTATTACAAACGAACTGTGTCTCACCGTCGTTACTTGAATGTGTCTCGTCCCATGAATACCCCTTTTTTATTACAAACGAACTGTGTCTCACCGTCGTTACTTGAATGTGTCTCGTCCCATTAATATACCCCTTTTTTATTACAAACGAACTGTGTCTCACCGTCGTTACTTGAATGTGTCTCGTCCCATGAATACCCCTTTTTTATTACAAACGAACTGTGTCTCACCGTCGTTACTTGAATGTGTCTCGTCTCATGAATACCCCTGTTTTATTACAAACGAACTGTATCTCACCGTCGTTACTTGAATGTGTCTCGTCCCATGAATATCCCTTTTTTTATTACAAACGAACTGTGTCTCACCGTCGTTACTTGAATGTGTCTCGTCCCATGAATACCCCTGTTTTATTACAAACGAACTGTGTCTCACCGTCGTTACTTGAATGTGTCTCGCCCCATGAATAGCCCTGTTTTATTACAAACGAACTGTGTCTCACCGTCGTTACTTGAATGTGTCTCGTCCCATGAATACCCCTTTTTTATTACAAACGAACTGTGTCTCACCGTCGTTACTTGAATGTGTCTCGTCCCATGAATACCCCTTTTTTATTACAAACGAACTGTGTCTCACCGTCGTTTTATTTGAATGTGTCTCGTCGCATGAATACCCCTTTTTATTACAAACGAACTGTGTCTCACCGTCGTTTTATTTGAATGTGTCTCGTCGCATGAATACCCCTTTTTATTACAAACGAACTGTGTCTCACCGTCGTTTTATTTGAATGTGTCTCGTCGCATGAATACCCCTTTTTATTACAAACGAACTGTGTCTCACCGTCGTTTTATTTGAATGTGTCTCGTCGCATGAATACCCCTTTTTATTACAAACGAACTGTGTCTCACCGTCGTTTTATTTGAATGTGTCTCGTTGCATGAATACCCCTTTTTATTACAAACGAACTGTGTCTCACCGTCGTTTTATTTGAATGTGTCTCGTCGCATGAATACCCCTTTTTATTACAAACGAACTGTGTCTCACCTTCGTTTTATTTGAATGTGTCTCGTCCCATGAATACCCTTTTTTATTACAAACGAACTGTGTCTCACCGTCGTTTTATTTGAATGTGTCTCGTCTCATGAATACCCCTTTTTTATTACAAACGAACTGTGTCTCACCGTCGTTACTTGAATGTGTCTCGTCCCATGATTGTTGTTGATTTTATTGTTGGCACATGTTTCATGCAGACGAGTGTTATGAGCGCAGTTTCAACGAAATATTTCGAACGCTTTGTCCACTACTGAGCTTGGTAATTGAGCTGACGAATTTCATGTAATTTTATTTAATATTGTAGGTCTCTCGGATACAGTTATATGGGCCAGCTGAAAGTGGAAGTGGGATTTTTTGTGTAACAGCCCGTGATATCCGTGATGTCGTGGTGTATCGTGTACACAAACGAAGAATAAGTCACCCCATTAGTGTGTACGATATTTGCAACACGGAACTAGACCTGTATGGATACTGTGTGGATGCTGGATTTATTCCATATAATTTATAGAATTATGAACATTTTTTTATAATATAGTCAGTGAATTGTCATTTGTTTTCCTACGCAGTGGTGCCGAAAATGTTATACATACGACCGCTTTTTGTGTTGGAACGTTGAATACATTGTCTCTAGTGTTTTCAGTTTTATATTGATGCCTGTCAGTTATTTGTCTTTCATTGCAATTAATTTAGTTTTTATTCTTGGTGGTTGTGTCTTGCACATTACATTTACCATATTTTCTGTGTATTTAAAATGTTATTGATAATTAATTGTAAACGTCCCATTTATTAATAGCGTGACATTAGTATGTTAGAATAAAGCTCCCTAAATATTGGTTAGGAGAGGGGGGCGGCGGGTGCTAGTACTTCAAAATTTCAATTACACAATATGTTTTACTCCGTCAATCATGATAAAACGAGTAATTTTGCAATAAAACTAGTCTTTGTGAACCTGTTTATATTATCGTTCACAATTGTTCAAACGGCAGATGGTATAGAACCGGCGTCCTCCCGAATCAGAGTCTCGTGTCACCGCGTGCTACGCACTGGACCATTTATGTTGGCCCATTACTAATATTATTGGAACGTTACACCATTATTAGATTTAATGTTATTTAAAAGATATTACTGAACTAATACATGGATGAATAAAGAAATGGATAAATAAAACGAAATATACGAACATTAGTCAATCAATTTTATACATTGCAATCACAAGACTAACTAAACTTAGTATCGGGCAATGCATGTTGTCAAATCCACATCGCATTCTGATGTTACATCATCGCGAGCAGTGTTTATACGACATATTCTTATCACCACACCATTGCATGATAGTGACACATCAGTTTTTTAAATTACAATTCAAGCATTATTTGGACATGAGATTGTACAAACATTATTATTTTGTTTGTAACCCCAGTCTCTACGACAACGGCAAGATGTTTACCTGCAACTTTACTCATGGGTGACTGGTTTCAAGAAATGCTCGATTTCTAGTGAAATGCCCCAACAGGTGTGGGAGTGGGGGAGGCCCGTGAGTGAGATGACTAACTTCCCCTCTCTTGGCGAAAGGGTCTCAGATTTACCTGGATATCTGAGCTTGCCTTCTTTTCAATGACTGGTAAATACTCTTAATAGTATTCTTTTCGACAGCGATTACAGCGATAGTGACAACGATGACAACCTTTCTGAGTCTTATGTTAGTTCTGTGTCAAGTGAAGTGCCGGATTATGACAATAACAGTGATTCAAGTGATGATGATCTAGTAAATGTTGACGGGGGAGGAGACGTAGCGCGGAATGTTGGAGGCGTAGGCCTAGGCGCAAATGACAGCTGGAATTGGATTCGTGACCCCAATGTTCCGAATATTTTTCCATTTAGTGGCCTATGTGGCGTAAATAGACATGTGGTTCGGGATCTTGTTGGTCCAGACAAGAAGCTGACTGAGTTGTCTGTGATGTCAGAATTTTTCCCGCTACACGCCTACGAAAGTATTTGTTTGGAAACCAACAGGTACGCAGCGCAGACATTGGCTACTCCAGGTAGGAAATTGTCCTGTTAAGACAAGAAATGGTTTGACACAACACCTGATGAAATAAAGGCGTACTTTGCTCTTTGCATTATAATGAGCCAGGTGAAAAAACACAACCGAAGTGACTACTGGACCAAAAAAAATCTTATCTACCCCAATTTTTGGGGAAACGATGAGCATGGATCGCTATCGATTGTTGAACAGATTTCTTCATTTTGCCGACGGTACACAATTAGATATGACTGACAAATTGTGTAGGATAAGGCCAGTTATTGACCTGTTCACAACACTCTTTGAAACTAACTACAAAATGGAGCAAGACGTTGCAATTGATGAAAGTATGATGAAATTCAAAGGCAGACTTCCATATGTGCAGTATAATCCCTCAAAGAGGGCTCGCTTTGGAGTCAAGCTCTCTATTGATTGATTTATGGGGCTTAACGTCTCATATTTATGCAACGATGGCTAATCGAGACGATGAGCGGGTGATAATGAAGATGAGAAAGATGATAATGAAGAATAAAGCCACATCCGAATCAGATCCATTGTACGTCGCGTGAGTCGTCATACGGGAGTCCAGCAAGGGAGGGCAGGGCCAAGTGGGAGGAGAAATATTCAATGGGACAGTGGGGGGGAAAGGGAATTGGGGTGTGGACTGCACTTCGTCTGACTTCTACTCCTCGACCAGTCCGGCTTGGGTGGCCCTACCAGAAGCATACGCTTCCGCCGGCATAGCTCTCGGGATCAACAAAGCACGCAAACCTGCCCACCACGATAAGGTGGCAGTCCCTGGGCAGGACTAGCCCATTCAAGTGGTCCAAATTGGCACGCAAGTCCGTGGAAGACTATGCAAAAAAGCAGTCCGGGGTCAGTTTTTAAAACTGTGCTGGGCCGCCGAGGACAGCGTAATAAGTCAAGACGCAGCCTGTTCGATCAAAATGGCCCCCCACAAAAGAGGCGACGAACGGCAAATGTGAGTAGTCCAGATATGGACTACGGTCCAGACGCAGCCCAACCAGACATCAGTGAAGATGAAATGGAGAAGCGTAAAGCAGAGTTCTTGGCCTCTCTACAAGCTAAAGTCGCGACACCAGAGCTGTGCGAAAAGCTGGATTTACGCTGTTCCTCAAATCTGCTTCTCCTGTTTGGTACCGGGTTACAGTAGGTGCAGGGACGCGCGCTTTCTCATTTTAGTATTAATTTATATATTCCCAGTCGTAGAATATTATTATATATTTCACGTCTAAACAATTCTACTGCACTGCTGTCTGCAATTGTAGGACATATGTATATTTCAGGTGCGCGATATCTTGTACGAGAGAAATGTGTATCTCTCTTCTAAAAAGGAAATAGCATATGGCATCGCAAATGAAAAAAATGCAATTAGCTGCTATGAAATTGCCAGCGATGTCCAGGTGAACGATTGCGGTACAATATGCGGAGTAATACATCAAGTGGAAGTTATTTATACCTACAAGCAGACGAGCCATACTAACAGATTCAAATATGCATGAATTGAGGTGCAAACAGTGTTAATTTTTTTACGACATCTCCAAGTGAATTCGTAAGGCATTTTAATGCAAATCACAAAACTGTAATCAATAGTCGGTTTACCTGCGGTGTCCATCAATGCAAACACAAAATTAAATCATTGAACACGTTCACTCCTCACTTGATGAGAATCCATCCTCAACGAAATGATATTAATTTGCTACCTTCGACTAGTGGTCCTAGTGAACCAAAGTATGTGTGTGATTTGTGCTCAAGTCATCTACACTCTCACCCTGATTTACTTGCGCATCTAAGAGTACACATCAGAGGAAATGAAACTGTTGCCTGCCCTATTTGCAAAGTTAGTACATTTTCAGTTGTAACATCTTTCAATTCGCATATGTCTAGACGACACACACAACGTCACGATAGAAACACAGTTCAAGTCCAAACCGACGAAATCCAAAATAAAGATGTGTCTACTAACCATGTGAGTTTGGATGACAGTGTCAGTAATGGCAACGATTACGATATGGCCGAAGAAACAAATGCTAGCAGGGCAACTGAAAGAGGTGCTGAGCTTGATTGTAGTGCCACATTAGAAAGAGCCTTAGCTGAGTTTTATCTCATATTGATGACTAAGCATCATGTTCCGCAGACTACCACTCAGATAATATTCGAAAAGACATTATCAGTCAAGCACCAGTATTTACAGGCATCGTATTCTGAAGACGGGTTATTTGGACCAGAAGCAATTATGGATGATAGCAATGACTATTTCCCAGAGCTATACAGTGATGCCATCAATAATGCTGTCCTACAAGAACCACAACTCAAATCCACATCACTTCAAATTGGCACAAAATGCACATTCAGAGGCATGAAATACAAAAAAGGAGACATAGTTATTTTGGAGTCTAGCCTTCAGCTTAATTTGTTAAAAATTATTTGCATACTCCTTAAGAACGAAGAGGAGATATTTTTAATAGGCCACGTTGCCCAAGGATTTCTGCGGTCAGAATTTCAGCTTTATGAAATTTTCGAGGAAAAGGGTGTAACCTGTACCCCAATTCGATTGTTACAAGACTTCAACCCCTATCCAGTGTATAATAACTTGGGATTTCCTGCTATTGCACTGAAATGCCTCACCAACTAAGGTCAGTTTTTTTTATTCCTATATACTATATAGTATACCAGTTAAAGGGGTTCTCACCCGCTACACCAAAAATATAGGTTTAACTAAGGCTAATTAGTTAAAATTTAGCGACTAAAAGAAAACATATTGGGTTCACCATAACCCGGGAAAAAAATATCAAAGTTGGTAATTTTCGAGCTAGGTCCCATCGGCGAAAATCTCCCATAAGAAATAGCATTGCGGCGACCTGTATACCTTGGGACCTTGGAGGATTCTGCTCCAAAAAAAAAATGATGTAATACTTTTTGCTTTGTATTTTTTTTCTGCGTATTTCGTATATTTCGGTTTTGTAATCGGAGCTTCCGTTCCGAAGATATGTAATTGTAGTCCGGTGCTGCATCACGTTTTGAGCGTTGCTGTGCGCGCCGACACGATACTCAGAGGAGGGGTAAACGGGTGGGAGGCAGGCATGCTGCGTGTGTCGTGAGTCGGTCAGGGCACGTGGTAGCCAACGCATGCGCAATGAACGCGAGCGATCGCTCGCTCGGGAGCGGAGTACAGCAGCACCATAAGCCGGGCAACACCTCGCTGGTGCCAACAGTCGCCGCGGCGGTCAACCAGAAATTTCAATAATTAATAACAATTCACAGGTTTCGACTCACGGTGTTTAATGGTTCATTATCGATTGGTGTGGTGCAGTAGACTATATGGTGGAAAATAAATCTAGCGGGTGAGAACCCCTTTAAGTAGTGCAGGTTTTTGCAGTTACAGTTACATAATATGCTGAAATTAATTTGCTGGAAAGTGCACAATAGACCCGTTAAACAGGTTAAATAATTAAATGCATTGTAATTCTTGGCATATCTTAGAATAGTATAGAGGATAGGATCCAACAGCTTACCTTCGTGGAAGATGACGAATTCGAGAGTTGAAAGTGAACATAGAATACATAATACAAAGACGTACAAAGACGTTGTAGACGTACTAACAAATCAATTCCCACTGTACACTTCACTACTGGTTTTCATTTATATTTATTTTTATAATATTATCACAGGTGGAGAGGGGAAGGATTGGCTGATGCCCCCCCCCCCCCCCAAACCCCCAACCCACTTCCCAATAAAATCTGGCATATCATAGGGCTGTCTCCAAAATTCAATTATTGATACAGGTCTATATCTTCTCTTCTAGGCCTAATAAAATTTGTTATTTACAGATGGATGAAATCATGGAGTTCGTCCGGAAGGTTGTTCCGGTGAAAATGCCGGAGAAGATAATTTCAAAATTTGAAGAGCGCGAACTAGATGAACTAAAAGAGGTGAATTTTGAGATAGATATGGCATCCTGCTTCAAAGTCATCCAAGCACAAAAATTACAGAAAGCAGTCACAACATTTTTCTCCGTGGAATCCTTGCCAGCCACTTCCTCCCCAACAGTCAGTTTCTCTTCACCTGCACCACTTTCATATACTCCAAACACCTCCACTCATTCAGCTACAACTACGCCAACCAATCTTTCATCCACACCCACCACATCACAAAGATGGTCAAATCTCCACAGTTTCACCATTCCGTTCAATAAATTTCCTCCATCGCTAATAAAAAAAAATGGACCAAGGAAAGCGCCCCACTGCATCTGAAACCAACCAAATGGTTACTGTTATCTGCAACGAAGTGTGGGAGGTAAGCCGGCACCCGGGGAGGAAATTTTTCACGCGAATTGCAAACGAGCTGGTACAAAGGTACGAAGCTTCTTTTGGAGATATATTCAATGACGACAATTCGAAACTTGGCGAAGGTTATCATTTGATCCAACGGAAGCTTGAAGATAAATTCTCCAATATGAATTACCAAGCCAAAAAGAGAAAACAATGTCAAATGGAGGAGGATGGAGATGATGCCAATGAGATTCCAGCTCCAAAAAATGTTACACAAAAAGACAAATATGGAACTGTAAACTTTTTACCAAGTACTCTCCCAGCTATGGAGACAACTGAAACCCAAAACGAGACAAAGTTGTGGCTCCAAATAGAATTCAAGAAGACGGACAAAGAACGAAATTTACCAGAAATAAGACTGGCAATGAAAAGAACCTACTGTTCTCAAAGACTAACGATTGCCCAACATTGCCCTATACACCAGATCCGCCAAGAATGGCCCTTCTTATTTGAGGTGAGTAATAATGATTGGACTGTTTGTGTTTAAATTTGTGTTATTATAAATATTATTTCTAATTCAGTGTGGTTCTATAACAAAGTATTAGGTACTGGTATATTAATGTTATTCCAAATGTAATTTAAAAAATTAGCATTATTTATTTCTTTAGTGGTTACAAAACTACTAAATATGTATCTTATTTTTTTTATGTTTTGTTACTTTTGAGTTTTGTAGCATTTTTGCGATAGGTTTATTACTTAGACTAGTCAGTAACGATACGCGGATACGCCTACATTTTAACTTTGCACAGATATTAGCGATTGCCGACAGTCCTTGATGAATGGCATAGTTCTATTTTGTTTGCAGCATGTACAATACTTCCATATTTACAACATTATTTAGGCATTATTAGAGTTTAGTTTTTCTACTCACGCTGAGTGATCAAGACCACGAGTTGGCCGAAACGTCCCAGTATTCTTATTTGTCTTTTCATCTTAATGTTTCTCTAAGCGACATACCTACTTTCTCAGGTAAGCTGTCGTCCTTCTGTACCTTTTCCCTCACTAGAACATGTTTTATCTTGTTCTGAGTTTCAATCAATTATTAGGCCTTATATATTCAAATCCCAGCTCTCACCCTGATGGCTTTTTTGAGTGTTATTTCTTAGACATTGTTTTGTTATTTATAGAAAGATTATCTCCTGGACCATTTCTCTGAATTGATGGGTTTCGACTTGCTTACGAGGGCTCGAGCAGTTTCTGCAAACCTTGTCCCTCTGCTGCTAAACTATCTGAGTCCAAAATCTCGTCTTTGGACGAAAAAGACGAGGCAAGTGGTCCGAAGGCGACAAGAAATCTGCGGGAGCAGATCCTTCTCGGTTCGAAAGATCTCGATGCTGACGAGCAATTTACTCACGCAGTGCTGTGTTTGATGGAATTCTGGAAACAACCGTCCGAGTTACTCTTCAAGAGCTACGAGGTACATAAATTGAAATACTTTAATAATTTTCCTACAGTTGCAATTATTTCCTATGAAGGCTTCAAACTTTCAATGTAGATTTTTTTTAAATTTAGTTGTAACAAATTATGTACTACCATTTTAAGTTTTGTAGACCCTAATGTGTTAAATTATAGTTTTTAATTCCAGAAATTCGAAGTTTAGACGGTACGTTGCGATGGGTTTTATGCGATGGGTTTTATGCTATAGGTATCTGAAAAGCAATTGAAGCCATACAACAAGTAGTTTACATTCACACATCACTTACTAGAAGTTTACAGATGATCCGGTATTGACCACGAACGTCTCGTTCTTAGAACGTTGGCGGCGGCAAAATCTTCAATTATCAAATTAATATTATTTTTATCGTTCAGCTTCTTCTATACTCTAAAGTGCTATCTGTGGTTATCTCCCTTGGCGCATCGTACTTCGAAGATAGTTTTTTATGTTTTAATTGAGAAAAATTACCTTTCCCGCGGTAGCCCCAGTAACAGGCAATGATAAATGTAAACATTACGCCGTACGTCCGAAACATTCGAACAAACAAAGCAAACTCATTGGTTGAATGGGGGTCCCTATGTCGCGGGGCCTGTGTGCACCTCACACCCTGCGTCATAGGGAGTTGCGCCCCTGTATGGACCACAATGCAAGAAAACGCTTATGTGCAGGTACCGAATGTCAAATTGAATCGTTGTTGATTGTTTGCAATATACAATTTTCGTTTGTGCTGGGATCCTCCGATAAATCAGTTTTTTCTTTTCCTTTTATGAATTTTTTTCTTTTTTCTTTTGTTTGTTCATATATTGTAGTATGTTTCTTAATTCAATTTTCTCAAATGTTTACTACTTTTAATTTGTGCTTTTATTGTTCCTTCTTGTTTAACGTGATATAGTTATATTGAATTGAATAAACATAAAATAATTGAATAAACATAACTGAATTGGATAAACATAAAACAGTAAATTAACAAAAATAAATAAAAAAGTTATAATATTGAAACCAGGTGATAAATCAATCATTTCACAGATAGCCACGCTTACTTCCAGTCTGAGACGATTGGACCACGGGTGAGTTTGTAATGGAAAGAAACAGGAACGCATATATTGTTTCATTGACTGTAATTCTGGCCTTCTCTTCTGGCCTTTTCTTACCCCGGGTTATAAAATGCACAGGAATCGGGCCCAGAGAGGGCAAGCTGTTCTGGACAGGTTTCTTACGAGACTTTATGATTATTATAGTAAAATTGTATTGTGTAGAGTATAATGGTATTTGAATCCGTAATATAGTTCGAATTCGTAATCAGTAACAAAATATTTTAATGGAATCCTTTATGTTGCCATATGAATTGTGTTTTGTTATTTATTGTTTAACGTCGTGCTCAACCGTTTTGGTCATATGACTTCGGTTTTCACTCGCTTCTTGCTATAGGCAGACATATACCGTGGGCCACATACTACCTCGGGACAAGTCGGTATTCGATTGTATTACACATAAATAATTATCCCTTATCCGTGATAGTGCACACTACGTGTGGATGTGCAGTGAAGGTAAACGTGAGCTGTGAGCACCAATTGTCCACCGAACAATAGCATCAATCGTTGCCTAAAATTAGTGTAAATGTTATTTTCAGGAATATGCTCTGTTTGAGAAATTCGTTATACGTTTAGAAACAATCGCAACTTTAATAACAATGCCACCCATCATTCTTCCAATATTGCAAAATACAAATACTGCATATAGTTCAAGCGTGGCATAGAAAAATACAAAGGCATTACAAATTTGTTTGGTCAATAACACTATTTCAATTCAAATAAAACGAAAATTTTGATCCATAGAGGGCATTGAATGTTAGCCAATACATTCACCTATAAGTTGAACCACGACAGCATATCAGGTGAAAAGAGAGATGGACCCGAATGTTTAGCGTCTTTGACAAACGTTAGAAATAAGAACATTCTAATGTACTGTGACAAACACTGGCAAAATGTGTTTATAACCACGAATGCAACATCGCCCTACGCTCGAAGGAGATATACGGTTCTGTCCGATCTAGAAGTTCACATTATTGTGATAAGATATTGCATCTGTGTACTTCGTACATGAGCGTTTATTGAGAAACGGCGCATATTCGTTATCTCGCTCCCCACACTCCGGCCATCACTCGTCACAGGCAAAGCAACCGGACACCGACACAAGCAGCGAGCAGTGAGGAGAAGGAGCTGCCTCGAAGAGGGGGAATTCCTTCTGCCTTATCGTTACCTCCCCGCTTTGCCCCTGTCGATAAAACCCGCAATGGGCAAAAAGTTGGGACAAACGAATCGAGCAGTCTTAAATTAAAAAAAAACAATCCTGATTGGGAATCAAGCCCAGGTCACCCATTTACTAGGTGGGTGCCTTGACGTCTATGGCAACTGGTATTTGAAATTCTGGATTCTGTGCACCACAATATCTGCATGATGGTTAGAGATACGTAAATTTAGCATTAGTTGTTTGTTCGTTTAGCACTAATTATTTGAATTTAGCATTTATAGCAGTATTAGGTAAATAGCACTGAAAAACTTGTCGGCAAACAATGGAAGGGAGGAGGCAAACACCCTTCCCCTTAGTATCAATCACCGCTTGCGGGAGCCCGTTATCTCAATTAGGACAATATACTGGATGATCCGAGTTCAAGTTAGCGGCAACATTAATAATGTATCATGTCTATAGAAATAAAGCAAGCTTCAAACTTGTGCGATCATCAGTCATCACATGTTAATATCTGTTACAGGATAAAACATCTTACGATGAGATTCAGGCATGTGATGATTCGCCGAGCCATCCTCACATCGCCTTGGTGGGTACGTCACTGAGACAGGGTGGACTTACTTGCTTTGCTGTTGTGGAAAATAATGCAATGGAGCAAAAGATGATATCTCATGAAGCTCTCCTGTACACCTTTGGACTCTACTACATCTACGCAATCCAGTATCCACCTAGATTGGCAGCTATATTGGAGTTTTTACAAAGGTATATAGGTACATATTTATATAAGCTTACGTAGTCATGTAATTTTATTTCATCTTTTACAGGCAATTCTGAATGCCCCTTCCGCTTTGTGGTTGTTTCTATTCACTCTCCCATTTACTGTGCACATTTTGTCCTTCTCAAGAGGTGGCTCTCCTACTGTTATTATCTACATATTTTGGCAATGTCTATTGAAACTGTACTTTAACCCTGATAATTGAGTAAGAAAGTAGGTATTTTGCATGTTTACGATTGACTGCAACATGGGGGGGGGGGGGGGGTAAAGCTGTAAAGCTGTAAAATGCGAGCAAGGTGGATATGTAAAAGGAACATTTTATAATTAACTGGAATTTGAACCGAATTCAGCATGGCAAGCCTTGTCTACTCTCATATATATTTATATTTGATGGACGAAGTCCCCTAATCGCAGGGCCAGGACTAAAATAAATATAATAACAACTACAAACCTGCTTAAGTCTAGGCCTAGGATATTTGACCTATTCCATATACGTAATTATTTCGGAGGAATTAATTAATAGGTTAGGCTAACAATAATTAATAGGTAGGCCTGGGTTCTACCTAACTCACAGTGCTAGACTCAGTTAAATGGCTTTTTAGTTGGCCTAACATCATCAGCAGCTCTCAATACTTGTGTTTTGCATGATATGGCCCAGGCTTTCAGTTTGAAGACTTGAGACAGAAAGGACCTGCGCCCAAATCTAGGCCTAAGTCTAGACCTACGGCCAAGGCTACAAAAGTGTCAAGAAAGATTCGTATCGTGATCCAAAAGTTAACAGCCACATATTTATTTGCACTATCGTACATGAGAAAAGTATTACGACTTTCAGCAAAATAATTTTTTAATTTTCGATCGGGAGCATGGCAAATCACAACACTCATAAAAAAGACGTATTTTTAGGTTAGGAACTTGTATAGGCCATCACATATGCAGGAGGATATAGTGGTCCTATTTTTGTTACGAATTTCTACCACTTGCGTGCGGTTGGATAAAAATGAGACGGCCCACTTGTTGATGATTCCTCTAATTCCAAGTGTACCTATCTAATTTGTTGAGTAAGATGTTGTGGTCTATCGTATTGAATGCTTTGCTAAAATCGTAAAACATTACAATTGCATGATCACCTCTGTCAAGAGAGGCATACAGTCTGAGAGAAAATGAAAAATGCCAGCGATATTTTTTTTTAAATTATTATTTTTAGTTTAAGATATGTTTGAGGATCTTGCAATAATGCCATCTGGTAGTAACCTGGGAACTTGGTTGTAAGTTAGGTATGGTGTTTAGGTCTACTCTGCTTGAGATAAGCACTAGGCCTACATTAGCTAAGCTAAACCTAGGTGGCCTAGGCCTATTTTGCAATATTTTACCTCATGGCAGAGAATTTTATCGCATTTTGAGACACTGTCATTTGCATTTGCCCACTTTTGTCTACATTTTAAAATGAATCCCTCCCTATTCAATATTGTGATTGATATAATTGTGAGAATAAAATTGGATTTGAATTTGAAAACATAAATAAATGTTTTGAATTTGTGCTATTTCTTTAAATAGAATAAATCATAATACAATATTATAATGCGGATGGCTTGTTTTCAGAATGATCCTGAAGATTGACGACGTGGGTACAAAGGTGAAGCGGATTAAAGGGGCTCCTCCTGCAGTCAATTCTAGGGTTTTGACCCTCACTTCAAAGCTGAATAAATTTAAACAAGCAAGAAAGCTATAAATGATGTCAATGTCCGCACATAACATTCTTTTGTACATAATTGTATCTCAATAATCATAGTTAAGTTCCTTATTTTGTAATTTTACATTGGAGAGCTGCCGTTTTGACAAATTGTATCCGTTTTTTTACTAACATTGTCGTTAAAAATCAAAATATCGATTGATAATCGATATCAGTCAAATTATATGGTAATTGATAATTGATGTTTTTGTGTTTACATTATTTAAAATCACGTTCGGGAACGTGATTGGTTGTCCGAGCCAGTGTGCTTGTTCAGACAACCAATAATACAGCCACGTGGCAATGATTTGAGTTGTGATTGGTTCTCCTTAATTCAAATAAACCAATAGCGGCTCTCGTAGTGATGACGTAGGAGCCCAGCCTGACCCAGCTTTCATTGCTCTTCCGGCAATGAATAGTCATGAAGTAATAGTTTCCTCAGAGGTGAAAGCAGCCCAATAAATTATCTTCTGAGTCTGACACAATGGAATTCTAAAATGTTGTGCGCAAATACTTTCTCAAAATAAGTGGCCGTCTAGACCTAAGATTACGTGTGTTTTGAGCTTCGGTTTTGTCAGTGATTAGGCCTATGCTTAGTTGTTTATAAATGGGGTTAGAAGAATAGTCGAGTGATTTTGATTCATAAATTATAGGTTACAGCTTAAGTTCAATTTGCTTAGAACACTCGTAAATTACGGGTATGTCATTGATACGATAATCGATTAAAATGTTTTGATAGGGTAGGCCTATGATTATCGATGGTAAGAATGACATCTATGTTTTTGTTTCATTTCAAAATGCTGTTCGGGAACAGGATTGGTTGTCCCAGCCAGTAAACTTGTTGAAACGACCAATATTACAGCTGTGCGTCGATGATTTGAGTGTGATTGGTTCTCCTTCATTCAAATGAATCATTGGCAGCTCTCGTAGTGATGACGTAGGCGGCCGGCCTGCCCCAGCATGCATTGCGCAGATTAAAGCAGCCCAATAAATTATCTTGTGACAAGATATAATTCTACAATGTTGCGCCCAAATACTTTCACAAAATAAGTAGTCGTCTACTAGGCCTAATATTACGTATGTTTTAAGCTTCAGTTTTGTCAGTGATTAGGCGTAGGCTTAATTGTTTATAAATGCGGTTTAAAAGAATAGCTGAGTGATTTCAATTCATAAATTATAGATACTAGCTCAAGTTTAATTTGCGTAGAACACTTATAAATGTTGGGGGTGTCAGTGTGCCGGTATATTAGGCCTGGGGCATAGGCCTACGTTACGTAATGATGTGCGAAATGTGCCAGAAGTAGGCTCAGGCCTACGCGGTTGCATATGCATGTAAACTGCCACCGTAAAGTTGTAACAGACCTTTAAGTCATCGATTTCTTGGCCCTAGGCCTATCCCCTTTCTAAAATTATCATTGTAGGCCTAGATGTTCTGAAATATATGTTATCAATTTTTGTATTGTTTGTATACAGTTTATTCTGTAAACGGTGCTGTTTTCCTAGATGTGTTCATTTATTACTTCATGGTGATAATTTATAGAATAGTTTATATTGGTCTAGATTTCCTTTTTTCCATTTTAAATTTAATTTACGGTAAACTTGAATGTATTTTATAGTGTATTCTTAATCTTTTTAATAAAGAATTCAAGGTTTTTAAGCAGGCTATGCCTAACTATTTTTGTACCAGCTTGGTATAACCTATTTTTCTTCTTTCTCTAGATATTTTACTCTTACTAGGAACCTAGCATCTCAAATGCTGGAGATTTTCCCAATATCTTCTCATCTTTACTCATTATTCTTACTATTTTCATTATATTAAATGAAACGCTCACACACAAGGTTATCCTTATGTGAGCATTCGTCATTTTCCATACATCGTCGTTTTATTATAAAATAAATAAATTATAATATGTATATGAAACTGTATATACGGTATGTACGTACGTATGAAACTATAATAATTAACCTGTATAATATTCTGTAAAACATGAATGTAAATGGGAATCTTGTCGATAAAAGTGAATAAAAAAAAAAAGATGGAACGGGTTCAGATTTATCGCAAAGCTAAATTGTATTGCTACTAAGCGATAAATGCAGTCAACATACAAGTAAGAACGTATGATACTAATAACAAGACAGCGCGAACTGTGGCCGGATCGCTCGCAACGCCATCTACGAGGCGCGGAAATTTTTTCGCATCCCCTATCGTAAGGGCACGGTGTCTGTCATTCACAGCCACACAAATCGTATGTAAGAGTGAACTTCCCTCTTCGTGTCACTTGCAACAGGCCAACAGTCGCCACGCTAGCCGGACATTGTCGTGGAATCCAGGGAGGTCACCTCAAGAGCATGGCAGATCCAGCGACGTCATCAGGGCCCCAAACACAGGCAACAGCAAAGGCAAGTATACCTTTTATCGAGACACCTGACGCATTCGGTAAGATGCGTTGTTATTGTCTTGGCGGTACTTGGGCTTGCTACCGAGGAACATGCCACTGTCAAGATGACATCTCCGAGATACGCGCTACAGAAACCAAACAAACTTCTGGCAGTAACTCAAGGACAGAAGTTTGCTCTGCAGATCCTGAGAGGCGTACTACAACAGAATCAACCTCGAAGATATCATCCGGCAAAGGGCACCGTGAGGGATGGTGGGACTGCAGTACGGTCCCACGGACGGCGACGAGGGCCTCCAAGAGGACGAGGGGGCCTTGTGTAGGGCCACTGAAAGTTACCGCCGCGACGAAATCTTGCGCCTGCCCGCATGCTCGAAAGATTCCTTCGACACGTTATATGTATTCACATTTTTCTTTAAATTGACATCGTTAGTATTACAATATTGTTTTATTTCTCCTCTAACATCACTCAACGTTATTGTCTAGCAAATCGAGTTCTCACTCAGAGTTGGGGAAGTTACCCAAAAATAGTAACTTTTTAAAAGTTAAGTTAGTTGACTTAAAAAGTAACTCGTTAAAGTTAAAGTTAGTCTATAAATAAAGTAACTAGAAAGTTAAGTTACCCAAAAAAGTAACTTTTAAAAAGTTAGTCTGCGTTTTCATATGCCCGTTTGGCGCGACGCATCGAAATGGTATTATTGGTCAACGCACTACATGCACCCTAAAGGGAACTCGGGCGAGATTAAACAAAAATGTCAGTGTCCTCAGAATAACAAGCTCGCGTTGCACGTGATGGTAGAATGACTCGATCGTAATGGAATGCCATTCATGCCTTTCACTATACGTAGGGAGGGAGAGGGGGTTGACGCCACTACCTGGCGGCTGATGATATTTGCGGCGTACAGTTAAGCTCAAAACAAAAGTAACTTTCAACTTAACGTTTATTGAAAGTTGCCGAAAATAATTATCAGTTACTTTAAAAAGTTACCGATTTTGGAAAAGTAACGCGTTACCCTAAAAGTTACTTAAAAAGTAACGCGTTACCGCTACCGCGTTACTTTCGTTAAGTTACTCCCCAACTCTGGTTTTAAGATCTCAGAATCCGCAGGTCTTGCAACTTCCATTTTCCAAATAATAAAAATCCGTATTCATCTACGCGAAATTATATTCTTACAGGTTTTGAAGGTGTTAACTTCCGATTTGTTATATTACAGTAGTTTAAAAATTATATTTATACATTTATTAATGTGATAATTAACGATTTTATTAATTTCACATGCATGCCTATTGCCTATTATGTATTTATGTTTACCATATTATGGAATATGCGATTCAATAGTTAAATAATTATTTAACTTCGGGCTGGCCCTTCCAACCACCGCACGCCAGGGGACAGTCGTAGTCGGGGCGGGGACATACCGCGCCGTGTTGCCAGCAAAAGTGTATCTGTGATACCTCATGTCATAACGTACTCAATATGAACCGTGTTACAAGAAGATATATATACACTCAAAAAACTGTTTGGTTGTGCTAACCAAAACAATATGGGTTGTTGTGTTTGGTTGACTGTAAAGGGTTCATTTAGCACATATTTAGTTACGGAGGCAAAATAACTATGATAATTGGAATGTTTGGGTTACTTTATTATTGAGTTGAAGGCATCGAGGTACCGTTACCCCGACAGCCAATAGCGGGGTATGTTTAGTTGCTTCAGGGTATTATTTACGATGTAAACCGAAAGATGTACTCGGGAAGGTTCGTGTGGTCGAGTGATGTGCCATTATCCTCCCCCTTTGCGCGCGTTCGTCCAGTCCAGTTGAAGGTCAAGAATGTGCGAGTTCGTTCGGGAAAAGTTGAATGCGTGGAGCCTCGAAGACTTAGCACCAAAATTTGAAGGTAAGTAAAGTAGTAACGATATTGTTTATGCTTCATTCATTATTTATCCAATTCATATTTTCTTGACTACTTTTAAGTGGTATGTAATTGCATGTTGATTGGCCATTAACCACAGAACAACGCCTGTTTACATAGTAGATTTTCACCGTCAACTTCAACCAATAATTTTATAGATTATTGAATGCCAATAATGGGAAATTACCCATGTTCATTTTAATTCAGAGCACCAGCATTGGCACATTCTTATTATCGTAGGCCTAGGCCTATTATGTTTTTAGAAGATAATCTTAAATGTTCAAGCACATGTTCAAGATTCGTAAAGCAAACTAGTGCACAATAAACGGAGAAAAATTAAATTAAACTACAGGTTTTGATTATTGACAGTTATAGATTTCATTGCATTTTGAATTATTCACCTAAAAATAGATCTCTGTGGCATGTGGAATGTGTAGCCTACGTGATGACCGGGGGTGAGAGGGTTGGGTAGTCTGGAAGCTTCTTCAAGGTTCTACGCTTGGGGCAATATTCGGTCGAGATACCTTCATTCATGTGGCACGATGGCGACAGGATGGCGGGACTGAGCCGTATGTCTCTCTCTCTCTCTCTCTCTCTCTCTCTCTCTCTTTTTTTTTTTCTCTCTCACACGCACACACACTGTATGAAGGTGGTGGGGCAGTGGCGTGTCCAAGGCCCCCCCCCCCCTTTCGCAAAGGAAAAATGGAAAATTATCGTTTAGCTTTCAATAAAGACAGTATTTTTAAATACTCAAATTATTGAGGTTTCTTTTATTAGCGGTGCTAAAGGAGAAAATGTGTTGCCAAAAACTTAGTAATTTTGTTTCAGTTGGTTGCTATAAAACTCACAGATTTGCACCAAAATGACCTTGACGAGAACTTTTTCCGGGGGCAAGCACCCCGGACCCCCCATTTAAGTTTCGGTTTCAGTCTCTATAATATGGGTTGAAAACACTTCCCTTTCCCAATTCCTGGATACGCCACTGGTGGTGGGTTGTATTGAAATGCAAGAAGCGCGCGAACACACTGTGCGTTCTGGTCCCTTTTCAATTAGAATTTACGCCCTGAGGTAAGAAACAACAAGACAAAATAATAAATGAAGTAAATCAAGAATTCATTAGTGAATTAAAAAGCATCATGGCAACCTTCCAATCAGAAGCCTAACAGTAAGGCTGGGCATCGAAATCGATTCGATGTCTGTGATTATTTTCGACATTGTTTTGTTTATCGATTTTTTTGTCATTAATTAATTTTTTTTTTGATTCCATTTTCCACTTTGCGATTGCCCGTTAAATTCTTTTTAATATGATAATTTCACATTTCAACCAATCGTTATTGTCACGCGAGTTTACTGTAACACAATTAATCACGATTGCAAGTTTTACGATGTCGCGTGATATGCAGTATAGGTAGCCAGGCGGAGGAGCGACGATCGCCGGGAAGAGTCCGCGCTGGCCGGTACATTTTATGCGGTCCCACTTCAGCCCCTCTCCCCCCCCCCCCCAACCCCGCCAACAACCCACCACGCCACAACGACATCACCAGCTCGGCGGCAACACGTCGAACTCGGGGCCATGGGCAGCCGAGTTACTATAGCTATTATGTGATCGTAGATCATATATTATTTCTTTGCAGTGAACAATACCGTTGTATTTAACTGTTATATAAAATAAAAAAATAAAAATGTAGATTAATTCAATTTCGATGTTGATGTCGAAAATTTTGACATCGCGATTTGACATCGATTATTTGTCTTCGATATCGATGTTGCCATTTTAAATCGATGCCCAGCTGTACTTAAAGTTTAAAATCCACCTAATAGCTATTATTAACTGTTCATCATACTGGGCATTTAAGTTTCAAGAATTCGGGTTGGGGCCATACAATTTGATTTCTTGTGGTCAGATTAGTAAATTCGCAAATGTTAATGCTTTCTTCAAGATTTGTATGATTGTACCAGGGCGTTCGGACTCCAGTAGGACTATGATATCTCAAAATTAATTGGTAGGCCAAGAGGTTAATTGCATTGGCGCTCAATATGTCGATAGTTAGATTACATTGTAGTATCTACTCTATAATAATTTACATAATAAATATATTTTGCTTCCAGAACATTGCGTTGATCAAGAAACGTTTTCTGAACTTACTCTCAGTGATATAAAGGAAATTCTACCACAGATCGGGCTTAGAAAAAGGTTTTTGGCGAGATTTAAATTACCGGGTCCTGACTGTGACGAGATTTTACCGCCAACTCCAACTGTAAGTACCAAGTCTTCTGCTTTATACCTTTATGTGTAATATGTTGTCTTTTGTACGAGTAACATTGATATTATTATTTAGCCCTTATTAGTAGAGTTCATAGTGTTATGGCGGTGTTATTTCAAAAATGAGATTACGAATCTAACAGCTGATTTTTACATATTTTTTTATTAGTACTGAAATTTGACATTTTATTGTGTACCATAACTTACAGTTACATGTCATGTATACTATTCATGAGAACCGGTGGCTATAAAATAAGAAAGTGAAACCCGTATAACAGATTCCCTTAGAATAGGCCTTCATTTCCTCCCCTAAAACACTTGTAATTTTAAGTGTTTTAAGTCACTAACATAGGCATACATCCATACAGCTCAGCATAATGTTAACATTTCAAGAAAACTACATGCCAATCTGCCAATGTAATTTTTTTCCCACGAGACACGTTTTTATCATAATGTAAATTGTTACCTGATACAACGTTTGTCGCTTAACAGTTCCCAGTAATAATTGAACATGACGTTTTTCGTTGTATGTATATTTCCCAAAAATTTTGTGCTTTCTTTAGAGTTTTATAGACTGTTTGAACATGAGAAAATCCTAACTTTTAGCTGAAAAGTGTTACAAGCAATATTTGAACTGATTATAGTTACATTTGATTATCTGAATCCTAAAACCAATGTTGTCACTCTCAAATTCCTTTATTGTTTTGTATCCTAACTTTTTGCTGAAAAGTGTTAAAAGAAATATTTAAACATATTTGTAGCTAAATTTGATAACTGAATCCTAAAACCAATGTTCTCATTCTCAAATTTGAAAACCAACCCCCATCCCTTACTTTTTTATTTGAGAAAATCCTAATTTTTTTGTTAAAAAAAGTGCAATATTTGAAAGAATTGTAGTTACATTTGATTAACTGAATCCTAAAACCAATGTTGTCATACTCAAATTTGAAAATTAACCCAATCCCTTAATTTTTAAGGGTGAAATATGAAAATTGGTGGAAGACAACATTGCATGGTTTCCAGTTTCAGTACCAAAAGTAACGTAAGAAAAGTGATGTTTCCTTCGCGGTTTAATTTACATGTATTTGTGGTCCTTGATGCATGTCTTGTCCACATTTGGCACTTCCACAATTGTAAATAACACATTTCGCCTTGTCTCGTGGCATGTATTTTACATGGCTCACTGTTATTGTTGTTTTCTTATGCCTGCATCTCACTTTAAGGCCCATCCACATTGCAACTTTGACGTAAGAATATTAAGTTAAGCTTATGGCGAAATATGTTTCCGTCCACATTGACTTGACGTAGGCGTAGACTTGGAGACGTAGGCGTAGACTTGGAAGTTTGCAAACACCAAACGTAAGGACGTAGGAATCCATCAATCAGATAGGTGTCACGTGATTGTTGCCGCCAACAGCCGACTCGTAGTAGCCAAGTCATTGTGAACGCGTTCATTTTTTCTAAGTCTACGTCACGAAGTTAACGTTCTTACGTCTTGCAATGTGGATGGGGCTTTATAGTCACCATGCGTCAAGCAGCCCAGTCGAGACGCCTCCAGCTCATTTCTGTCCATGCTCTTCGGTATTTCGTTGTAGGTGAAGTCAGTCCTGTGCACTACTTATTAGCCATATAATTATGTTTATTTTGATAATCTTGAATCTGCCCCAATGGAAGTAGTAGTTATTCATGTATGTAACAGACTGTAATAATAATTGAAAGACAATGGTAATGTTGATTGTTGAGTCCTTGAGAAACTTTTTCATTTTTCCCACCCCCACACCCATTTTCATTTTTCACTATAAACATTCGATATAGATTGGGTGGTCAATTTTCGGTCCCCTACTCACCCGGGTGAGTAAAAGATTAGCTTGTAGTGCCGTGACATGTAGGCGATGAAGTTGTACCAACTGTGTGTATAAAGCTATCTAGATCTATTTATATGTTTATGTTTATGTGCATGTTTATGTTTATTAGCTTCCAAAGACAGAGACTAGTCTAGGATTTGCCAGAATATGTAAATTAAAACTAATAAACACATTAAATTAGAATACCTAGGATTTACAACACTGGTGTCACATTAGATGAATTTACAAAATTTGAGCACAATCAGAATACGTATTTACAGAATTCAGCAGAAGAAAATAAAATTAGTGGATAATATAAGTAGGTATGTATAGATTATAGAAAGTTACAATTTTACAGTTACAGTTATAGTTGCAGTTTTACAGTTCCTAATATAAAGTTTATTGTTTATCAGCAATCATCTAGCTTTGGGTCACTAGACGACACATTGCCATTGGAACCTGATATTGAAAGCAATTCCAGTATTGGCAATTCGATTGGAAGCTCCACTGCTAATTTAAGAAAAAGGAGCACTTCCCCACCATTGTGTTCAAGCACACCATTGCCAAAAAAAACAAAAGGTTTTGAACTGGTATGTAAATTTGTATTTGATTATTCATATACGGAACGTTTGAATTGCTAGATAGAGAACAGAATGATATGTAAAAAAAGTGTGAAACATATTTTAAATGGAATGATTTATCCTTAAAATATGTTATAATTGCATGTATTTATAATAATTCAAATATCATAGCAGTTTAAAGGAAAAGCTCACAATTAGTTTATTTATCAGTTTATTAGAAAGTCAGTCTGAACACTTTGCCAATTTCACAATGTTCACAAGTAAAAGTATAGGATTTATTTGTTTTATGTGATGATTTTGTTATGTTATTGTTGGAAATGTTTTTAAGAATGGATGTTTATAGGCCTATAGAACGTTAAAACGTCTATACTATTTGAGAACCTCCAATATAATATGTACTATACGTATATGTAGAAATATGTTGATTTTACACATTTTACTTACATTTTTTATACTTTGCTTACATATTACGAAAAATGTAATATATAATGGTTTGGGACAAGTTGATTCATAAGGGTATTATATTGATTGCATCATGTTCAACCATAAAAAATGTTTTTTTATGTGAATATGGTATCTACATCTTGATTAAAGAATGTGATTTTTTAAAGGATCTAAATGAACTTTTAAGAAATAACAAGCATGAAGGGGCTATTCTACTCAAAACATATAGTGATGGAGGCTTTGACCGCAAGGCTCGGTCCAAATTGGTCCATACGATTGTTAACCATTGCCTACAGACGTATGACAGGTTAGTAAAGAAAACATAATTCAATAACTTGTGGTTTTATTCAAGAGAATTTCCATAGCCAATTTGATTTTTTTAAATGTCAATATATATAAACTTCTGGACAGTGGTACTAACAATTGGTATCAAATGTTCAAAACCATTTGATTCAGTTTTTATTGTATTGCAATTAATATTGATTAACTTTTTTTAGGATTGTAAACTATCAGTTTGAGTTAATTGCCAAAGAAATAACAGCGGTGTTTCCTAATGAACTAGAGGTAGGTATATGCACGATTAGTATCAAATTATCTTGTAAGTGTTATATGAGCATATTTATAATAATTATTAATATGTGAACATGTTTTAGGAAACGTACTTTGTGCCACCCCTAAGTGAGGGCTCGGGCCAAAAGATTTCCAAGGGGAAATTAGTAGACTGCTATAGGAACAAAAGGAAAGAGCTGCGAAGTGTAGGGATACTGAAGCCTGGCAACAAAACTGATAGGTTCGAACAAATGTGAGGGACAACAAGTAGAAGAAGCCACAGGTTAGTTGTGAAACAAGCATACTATCCTAAGATCCGATTCCCCAAACTCCTTTAATCTCTGCTTGAATTATTGCGGATTGGTAACCATGGATTTAACAAACATTAAATACAAATTAATGATTATTGTTTGCTCTTCGGGTCCGGGACTACAAAAGTTTAGTGCCAGTGAAACCAAGAGGTTTAAATATTCTATGCCTACCACTCCTAAAACTATTTAGTATTTCCTGTTGACATCATACTCACAAGGCCATCTATACAGTAATTGCGTTTTGTCCACAGGAGACATTAAAGAAAAAATACAGTGGCTTGGTACAAGCAAGGAGCCATGGCCAATGGTTTTAGAGAACTGGAAAGCTACATCTAAACATCGTCTTCAAATTCTACAAGGACCAACCCCTCCATCAGTTGTTTCATATTTTAATAACTATCCAGCTCTAAAACAGCCTCGGGGTTATTCTCTGGTTAGTACAAATTTAGTAGGTAAACATATTTGTGACAATGGATTTTTGTTCAAAATTTCATGAATTATTATAAGAGAAAAACGAAAATGTGTTGAAATGGAGATCCACATCAATTCGATATTTAGGCTATAGTATTCAATCAGTCAACAGTATTCTGACATTACATTTTTGGCATCTTCTATATGCATAGTTTATTTTAGATGTGTGTGTGCGTGCGTGCGCATGTGTGTGTGTGTGTGTGTGTGTGTGCGTGCGTGCGCATGTGTGTGTGTGTGTGTGTGTGTGTGTGTGTGTGTGTGTGTGTGTGTGTGTGTGTGTTTTATTATTATTATTATTATTATTATTATTATTATATAAAACCGATAGGGGAGAGAAAACTATGTCCAGAAGGATATGTTAACTGTGTGTGTGTGTGTGTGTGTGTGTGTGTGTGTGTGTGTGTGTGTGTGTGAGAGGTAGACAGAACAGTTAATAGTCTTCTTTCAATAAAATATAATTGTGTTTTAATTTCTAACTTAATCATTTATCAATAGATAAGGAAGTAATGTTAGTTTTTAGAAACTACCTAGTAGCAAAGTATGGAAATGTAATGAACAAATTGGCATGCTATCATAGCAGAGCAGTGATGGAAAAAAAGTTGTATTGTGTAACTCTCTTCTTGATTAGTTTTGCTTTTTACTTTACAGTTTGCAATTGATTTTGCTGAAAAAGTTTATCCTGACAAGGCAAACATTGTCTTCAAAGATTGGCCAATTTTTATTGACAAAATAATCCCATACTTTGACAAAAACTTAAAAGATGCCGCTGCTGGTAAACTACTGCTCATGTTGAAGGAAAAAGATATATCAACTGGTGAGTGTGCACATGCAACTACCATGTGTTCCTTTCTTTCCTTCTTTGTTATTTTTTTTTCACTGTTTTTCTTGAACTTCACACTTTGGCTGTCATAATTTTTGTACGTCTTTATTTCTATCCCTCTTCCTTTATGTGCAATTTTTAAAATTCTAGTGAAGTTTCCTTGTTTCTGTTCACACATCTCATACAACAGGTTTATTATTCTTTTGTTTGGTATTTCTATAATTGCTTTTGTTCTAATTGTGGAATTGTATTTGTTTCCCTCATTTGTAAAGACATGTTATAATAATATTATGAAAACATTGTGTGGTGTGGCGTTGATAGGCGAGCATGCGATTTTTTGTTGATTGTAATGACTTAAATTAGAAACAACAATGAAAAACAATTTCAAACAAGATAGTGCATACTTAAATTAGAAACAACAATGAAAAACAATTTCAAACAAGATAGTGCATACTTAAATTATAAACAACAATGCAAAACAATTTCAAACAAGATAGTGCATACTTCAATTAGAAACAACAATGAAAAACAATTTCAAACAAGATAGTGCATACTTAAATTATAAACAACAATGCAAAACAATTTCAAACAAGATAGTGCATACTTCAATTAGAAACAACAATGAAAAACAATTTCATACAAGATAGTGCATTGACAACGTTTTCTAACTGTCATAGCTATTATACTTCCCGACATTGTTGAATATGAGAAGGGAGTGATTTTTCGTTGTTATTTTGCTAGTGTTTCCTCTAATATCGTATCATAGATTGTATCACAATAAAAATAGCATGTTTGTGGCCGAACAATAATTCACTATAACATAGCCACGTCACATTCTACCGTTATTGTGTTCCAGAAAAATATTGTCGAGTAAATTTTGTGTAATTTTGCCAATACGTATCAGATCGTAATAAAATTAACATATTCGTGACCGGACAAAAATGTACTAAAATAAGTTTGTCTCACATTAGGCCATCATATTGTGTTTCAGAAAAATATTTTCCAGTAACTGGTGTAACTTTGAAACTTTGCAACCTATTTTTTCACAAAACTAATAACATTCAATCCACATCGAGGCATGAGGATGTTCTAAATTTAATTTTAATCGGACTCCCTGTTCGACCGCTATCGCGAGACATAAAAAAAAGGAAAGAAAAAAAACAGAGTGAGTGCCATAAGAGTAAAATGGAAACGCTCGCTTAACTATACACTTTAAATACGATTGTTAACTCTCACAAAGTAAAGTACACAGTTTATTAAGTGCCATTGATACGTTTTGCCGGTGAATGAGAAATATACTATAGCTATTCCATCTAATGATGTCATTTAATTTTCATAGATATTGTTTAGTCTATCACACTTTGTAAAGAAACACTTAATATCAGTGCTTGATGGTTCACTTTCAGAAACACGGGACATACTAGTCCTTTTACTACTCCCCGCATTGTGCCCTCCCACAAATGTGGGTGGCTGCAAGACATCAAAAACTGCAGGATGGAAACCAACGATCAAAGAATCGACTGATGGCTTTGTTCTTCATGTCCAGGTATTTTTTGTTCTGTTTACTTTTTACAATAATTAAATACACTTTTCAAATGCTTATCTGTTCAATAATAATAACTAGGAAAACGCTTGGTGTGACACATTGATAAGCAAGCGCGTCCATGTCCACGAACTTTCTGGTGAAAAATTCTCAAAGCTTAACTAATGCATTAATATGCTGGATCCTTGTGGTCTCCTGGTGTACATCAGACAGCTGACTTTAAATTGTTTTTCTCTCATTGTTTAATGTAAGAGATAAAGTTTAAAAAAAACGTCGCAAACGGCCTTTGTCCTCCAGTGCCATTATAATGAAAACACTAATATCAACATCAATGAAAGAATTTTAATATTTGTTCAAAAAACAACAATCAACAACAACCAAAAAATATGCAAAGATTCGAGTTTCTACTGTCATAGTTATTATACTTCCTGCCATTGTTCAATAAAAGATTGGTTATCCATATAAATTATAGTTTGGATTTTTTGTTGTCACAGTTACTTTACTAAAATTCAGAAACACAAATGTAATTTGTACCTATAATACTTACCAGATCGCGTTGAAATTAGTATATTCGAGACAAGCCAAACATTTACTACAAAATGGATATCTCACATTTTTCCGCCATTTAATCCACATCGAGGCTTGCTGATGGTTCAAATTTCAACTTAATCGGACTTTCTGTTCGACCACTACCGCGAGAAAAAAAAAATCAGAATAAGTGCCATAAGACTCGAATGGAAACGTTCGCTTTGCTCGCTTAATCGTCAGTTATACTGGCCACTGTAATATGGCATAAAATGGTGTATGGGGCCAATTCATAAATAAATAAATATTATATTAGTTTTGTTTCTCCCCACAGTTGGCAGCTGATATACGTACCACTCTTGCACGTAAGAGGGAAAAGATGGAAGCCCTGAACTGCACACTACAGCCGTTAATCATAATAGTGGGGCCGTCTCTGAAAGACATCCATAGTGTATATGTGAGTGTCAATGATGTTTTGTATAAAGTCAATTCGCCATTGGAAGCTCTCAACTGTTGCTTCCAAATGTTTCATATTTTAAACTTACAATATCCAAAAGAGGCGGAACAGGTTTGGACACTTGTCCAGAAGGGTATTTACAACATGTACACAAAATTTGACAAGAAGTTTGTTTCGGTGAGCGTTGTACTTGCGCACTTAAGAAAACTTTGAGTTCATTGCTCGTGGGGAGCGGCTGACACAGTGAACGAATAGGTGGTACTTTTAAAAATAAAAAGTACATAGGCCTAGTCTATAAACTTCAACATTATTTTTATCAATTGTAGATGTTAAGAAATCGATTAATTGACAACAGGCGATTTTCTGATTGGCGACAGGCGATTTTCTTACATTTTTACAGAAGGTAAACCCCATCCCACCCACCACAATACACACCACATACACCCAACATATTTGATCTGATTATGTAATACATGTTAGCGAGTAGAGATTAATATTAGTTTATTAAATAATGTACAGAATGCTACCATGCAGCTAGACAAAGACTAGTTGACACTAGTTGATCACTAGTTGACATTTGAGAGTGGACAAAAGTAAATAGGTATATCAGGTATTGTAGCAATCAACAATAGTTCATAGCCTGGTTGATTCTTATCAGCTAACATGAAGTCGATGTTGTAATATCCCCAACAATACAATCATTCAAAATTTTTTAAAATGAGTTTGAAAGCAACATGTTACATTTGCGAGAGATTATTTATGAGTATTGATACTCTATTCAAACACATGAAAATTTATCACAATCTTACTGCCAGCAGCCACTTTTTGTGTAAAGAAACTAACTGTTCAAGGGAATTTCAGTCTATGTACTCTTTTCGTAGACATTTACAAAATAAGCATAATCGAACAAATAAAACAGACTCCATCCATTTACAACAGCCAGCGTCAACAAGTAACAATGATAATGAACTGTGTGCACTTCCTGATGAATCCATGGGGGAGGGTAATTATGTTTATTTATTTATTAATTATTTGTATTCATTACAAAAGTGAATTGAATAGGGGTTGGCAGAAAAGAGCACAGCTCCAAACACACAAGAGTGACTGCCTACTACCTTTGCACAAATCGTGACAGCTGATGAATTTAGGTCTGCAATTAATAATTCTGCAGCAGCATACATAGCTAAATTATACAATAAATCGTCTCTTACCCGAAGCCATGTCCAAGAGGTTGTGAATGATACAAGTGAATTTCTCAGCAGTGGTTTTACAGGAATTTTAAAAGATAAAGTAATGTCGCTGTTAAGCAGTCCTACACCAGCAACAGAAAATGATTTAGATCAGGTACAGAATATGTTTGAAATCTTAGAAAATCCTTTCAAAAATTTGGATTCAGAATACTTACGGTTAAAACATTTTCAAACTGTAGGTTTGCTAATAAATCCTCAGACATATGTTGTAGGAGTGCAAATGGAAGAAAAAAGAATGGAAAATGACCTCATTACATTGTTGCCAAAGGAAATGACGGCACAATTTATACCATTGAGATTGGTTTTGAAGCAGGTTTTTGAGGTCCCTTTTGTCTTAAGTGAAACAATGAAAAATGTAGAGAACCATAAAAAAAAACAAGAGCCATTAGTATCATTTTTACAAGGCACTTTATGGAAAGAGAAATCCAGTTCATATGAAGCTGATGGAAAAACTGTTTTCCCAATCTTTATTTACTTCGATGATTTTGAAACTGGTAATGCATTAGGATCTCACGCTGGTGTACATAAACTTGGAGCAGTCTATTATAGCATACCCGCCATTCCCATTGAACACCAGTCTTCTCTAGAAAATATATTTTTGGCATTACTTTTCCATTCAAATGATAGAACACAGTTCGGTAATAAGGCAGTTTTCCAAATACTAATAGACGAGTTGAAATTTTTAGCAACTACTACTACTAATACTACTACTGGTACTACTACTGGTAATACTAGCCAAGGTGCCACAACTGTTTATTTTCTTGTTGGCCTTATCCTAGGAGACAATTTGGGGTTGAACTCAATACTAGGATTTACAGAGAGCTTTAGTGCAAATTTTTGCTGCAGGTTTTGTAAAACACATAAACGTATTTGAAAAACTCAGTTATCTGAGGATGAATCTCTATTACGTACAATTCAAAACTATGAGGCGGACATTCTCATTAAAGATATTTCTTTAACTGGAATAAAGGAAGAATGTGTATGGAACAAAGCTCCATCCTTTCATGTTATTTACAATTATGCTGTTGACATCATGCATGACTTATTTGAAGGGGTGTGTCGCTATGATATGATACACATAATAAAGCGATTCATATATGATGACAAGCTGTTCACTTTAGAGACATTAAATGACAAAATTCAATTTTTCGACTATGGACCACAAGAAATAGGCAATAAACCACCATTAATCACTCAAGAAAATTTGAGAAATAATAATATTTCCATGTCAGCTTCAGAAATGCTTTGTTTTGTTCGTATATTTAATTTACTTGTTGGTGATCTTGTGCCTGAAGGGGATCCACTTTGGGAATTCTATTTATCGCTTAGAGAAATTATTGATCTTGTAACATGTAAAGGCTTCCAGTCAAAATGCAATTTATATCTTAAAACTGTTATTGCAGAACATCACCAATTGTATCTTGAGTTGTTCCATGACTCATTAAAACCAAAACATCACTTTTTGTTACATTACTCGAGACTGATGCTTTGTGTTGGGCCATTAGTTAACATTTGGTCTATGAGATTCGAGGCAAAACATAAAGTATTAAAAACATTTGCCAACGTATGTTGTTCGAGGAAAAATATTACATACACGCTATCTCTCAAAAATCAATTAAAGATGTGCGAGTATTTTCAAAATGGAAATACTGTTACAAAAAGTGTCTCAACGGGGCCTGGTAAGATTGTAAATATTGCCGAGTATTTGTGTGTTTACAAACTTGACAGGGAAGTATTTCCTGATTCAACGATTTTCAGTGTTTCATGGGCTGATATAAAAGGATCGCTCTACAAGCTTGGAATGATTCTTGTAACCGCATTTGATGATGAATGTCCAATGTTTGGAAAAATTGAGACCATAGCATTAGATAATTGTAGACAAGTCTACTTTATAGTTTCTAATTTAAGTACAACATGTTTTGATATCCACTTACATGCCTATGAAGTAGATTGCGATGTATGGGAGTCTTTCAGTCAAAATTTCTCACCAGAGTGCAGCATAGAACAACCCGGTTTTAAAATAGTAAACAAACGCGGATTGCAACGGGAACGAACGTGATGACAGGTAGTTTAAATTTACAACATATATTTGGTAACGAGCATAATGTCCTAAAATATAATAAACAGTAATATGTAATTAATAAGTTATAACGCCTAGTGTTGGCCCTAATCATTATAGGGCTACATTATTCAAGTTAATCACAGCCTTTAGCTCTCGACTTTTCAACCACTATCTAGCTGACAGATGACATTGCCTGTGTGTTGCAAGAAGCACCTAATTTAGTTATTTTATTTGAACTTTAATTTAAATGCATTGTTTGCTGAGGCTCCGATTTTATACAGTCATATTTATACAACAATATTATTTTAAGACAAATTCATCAATAAAAACAAAGGCTAACAGACCGTAACTAACAGCTACGGACGACCTACCCTTGTCTCTCTGCATTTGTCGTATCCTAAAGGCACAGGGAACACATATGACTACTCTGAAAGATCTCTTTGTAATGTTTTCAGTGTCAATGTTGCTTGACATCGGTAATAAAGTTTCATAAATAATATTACAAACTAAATCAGCCGAACACGGGTCTTAAATATTATAGAAAAACGCCGCCATGTTTCCCCCACGTGAAATTAACTTCTGTCAAACACGATCACGGCAATAAAGACATCTGACCATCAACTGACGAAGAAACACGTCAAGTATCCTAGCAACAGACAGAAGTCACCGCTTTAGTATTTCAAGTCACATCCTATCAAAGCCAGTATTTTCTTACACCGCCTTGCCGATCAGTGTATTTTCATTTTGACAGGTGGACCGCATTTTTCGGTGCTGCGCTCTGGTGGTTGAGCTTTAAAAGATCCCCATTATCCTATAAATGTTTAAAACATGACGATCTTATCGATTACTCCCCTACTAGCATACATGTTTTATCAAATGGGAGAAAGTATGTACATTTACAACATTATTTATAGATTTGTATCTCCCAGAGTAGGCATGTTATATTTATATAATGGAGGCTATAAGCACCTCATGAAGTAACAATCGTGCAAATAGTGACTAAAGTGTGAACATTACCAAATTTACTAATATTACAACGATAAATACAAAAGTGACTGGCTCAAGTCCTATCTCTGCAACTTTCGTAGATAAAAAATTAATTAATTTGATCAATTAAAAATTAAAATGTAATTAAAAATGCAAAAATTGAACTAGGCTAAATGGTCAAGTTTGGAATAAAACAAGAGCTGATTTTAAGGGGAAATCGAAAATATAAAAGACCAAAGTAAAATAAAATAAACCAAAGTGATTAATACTTCCTAAGTTATGACATTAATTAGATTAATCAATTAATTCTTAATTTAATTTGTTTTTAAATACACGATATGATCGGCACATGCGTAAATTAATCAATTAATTATTGACTTTTTAAATAAAACCCCTAGGTAATGATAACAATATTTGAAATTTTGTTAATCCAGATTGTAGCTCTTACGAAACCAAGTGTCGCTCTAAAATTGCTTTTTCAATATTGTGTAGTGTTCTCAAAATATAAATTAAAAACGTTAATTTGGCACGGTTTTTACAGTGAGACTATCCTTTACCGCTAACACCATCTCTTATTTGATTTCAAACGTGACCATTTAGTTCCATTTTTTATTTTTTATTACATTTTAATTGATAAATTAATTAATTAAATAGCTATGAAAGTTTGACGAGATTAGACTTGGGGCTATACATTTTTGGATTTATTGTGGTCATATTAGTAAATTTGGAAATTTTCCTGCTTTAGTCACGATTTGCACGATTTTTGGGCTTACAGACCTCACCCATAGGTTTTATCAATTACTCCCCTACAAGCATACATGTTTTATCAAGTGGGAAAAAGTATGTACATTTACAACATTATTATTTTATAGATTTTGTAGTAGGCATGTTTTACTTATGCTGCTTTTACTGGAAGTCCATACCTTGTTGTTCACAAGTAAAATATATTAAACTTTTATGTATTTTATCCATGTTTTGTGATACGTACTAGTAGTGTGAACTTGATTACGGTATTTTCAAAGTGTGATTGTGTCTTCATTAGACAAGTCTACTTTATAGTTTTGTATTTAAGTACAACATGTTTTGATATCCACTTCCATGCCTATGAAGTTGATTGCAATGTGTCATCCTATAAATGTTTGACATGACGGTCTTATCGATTATTCCCCTATACTAGCGTACGGGTCAAAATCAAATTATGAAACAATCACTGTTTGAGAAAACTTTATATTTTTTTGCCTTTGAAGACATTGTTTTGAGTTTAAAGTGATTCTTGACTCACAATGTGTTGCATTCTATAATATCAGAGGACAATACCGCTGAAATTTAAAGTTATCATCATATATGCCACAAAAGTGTTATAATTAGTCAGATCGGTCCCGCTTTTCTTTTGTTAGTTAGGCTACGAAAAAGCCTGTTATTTATTTTTAAGTAGTCAAATATTATTGTATTATCGTTTCATATATTGTAAAGCAAAATTTTGAATATAACCAGTCAAATTAAAAAAATTAGGTGGATTAACCACAAACGTAATTTTTTAGCAGTTGAAAGTTCTCATCTATTTTATCAAAAGTGAAGTCATGAGCACCATAGTTCACTTTTATGACTCAATTTGGTTGTACATACATGCAAACATGTTATTTTACACTTAATGCATTAAGTTTGTGTTTTAATGACTGTTTTTAGTATTGGGACCAAATGATTTTAGGACCGATTTGCTGTATTTGTTTTGAAATACACAATTATACTACCAACACAATCCTTAATATATTATACATAAACAATTATTTCAATAGATCGGTCTTTTGTAATCAGATCGGTCTTATAGCGTTTTCGTCTTTTTGGAGCGATCTGATGCGGACCGATCTGAGATCCCGACACAATAAAATCTCCCGCTCAAACCTAAGACGTAGAAGCTAGGGTGTTTTGAGGTTATGGTATTTTTGGCAGCAATGCATATAATATAATATTAATAACCTTTTAATACCAATGGAAATCACATTATCTGAGTGATCAGTAGGACCGTTTTGACTTAGTTATAATTAACATATTGTAGTGTGAAAATGGAAGTTTATTCATTTTCACACTGGATTCCTTCACTGTCGTGTTTTATTCTACTTGATTGTGACATGGGTAAACAACACTCTGTTTTGATCACAATCAGGTAGGTGCTGAGCTGGCTATTATGTAATCATCAATCTAGGGCAACAATACTAACATTAGAATACTGACACAGCATAATGGTCATACAAGTAATTTGGTAACTTTGCTGTGTCAGGGGTTTTCGGAGGCCCAGTTGGATTGTTGTTAGGAGTTTGGTCTGAGCCCCACTCTTACATTTTGGCTTGAGTGGGGGGTCGAACCATGTAGGTTGATGAGTGATTATAGTCATGAGCAGCTAGCACAAGCCAAAGAAGGGGTAAAGGGGGGGAAGGTGACGTGATACGGTCGAGGTGGATTAAAAGTGGTAAGGCTTGGAGGCTCGGGGGGGACCGGTCGGAGGAGCCGTTGAAGATGGTCGTAATGTAGGCGCATGAAGATAGGACGGGCGAGAGCGACCGGCGATGCCATGGGGCACAAGGACTATCCCCGAGGAACGAACCAAGGAGTCACGAGGGACGAACGGACGGGGCGAAAGCCAACCAAGGTAGTGTGACTCCTTAGTAGTAGATTAGAGGGAGATAGATCCTGATCGGTACGCCACGTCTTTGCCACGGTAGGATGAATGTCTATTGTCTATTGTGTAACATAATAAATGTACGGTTCCTCGATGTTTGAACCCAGGACTGTTGATTTAAGTTCCTTGTCTCCCGGCCTTCCTCAGACATAGCAACGATCCCAAATGTACGAGTTCATGTATGTCAAGAGAGGGTTACGTCCCCAGTGAAACCTTGTGACAGCCGACCTGAACATGGGTTTGAGTCCCGTACCAGGCTGGTAGGGACAAGGGTGGGTCGGCGCGTGAATTCGGTACACAACAAAGTTGGTGGAGTCTGCCGGGCCAATTTGTTTTATGACAAATTGGTTTATCACGAAAGTTATTTGCTATGTCGATGGAAGCGCTGGTTTGTTTGATTTCGTTAACGTAGTTCCATCTTTGGTTTATGAAATAACAGTGGTGCCGCCTGTCTTGAAATAATTTGGTTTTTTTTGACATGCCAAATTTGGTATATGCGCTGACTTTGTCTTCAGCAAAGTTGTTAGAGGCACCGGTTTTCTTTTGTTTTCTGTGATTTTGCATGTCTGAGATGATTTTGTTTTGTTGTTTTATCTCCACCGTGGTATTAAGATGTAGCGTACCTGTTGAGTGTTATTGTGTGAGTCTCTTTCTCTCTGCTCGCTCTCTCTCTATGTTGATAGCCTCTCTGCACTGGAGGATTGATTATTGCTTGTTGTGTTGTTTCTTTGTATGTGTGTCAGCGTCGTGATTAACCTCGTTGCGTCGAGATTTTCGTTAGGTCAATGCTTGCTACTTAGTCCGTATGAGACAGTTCTTATGAGAACTGCTTTTGAACATCAGTTGACATTGTCGGCAGATTGGCGCGATATTGTCTTGCTAGGGACTATGTTCGTCGTGCTGGGTTCGAGTCCCGCTTTTGTCGTCGAATTGCGTATGCTAGTTTCTTCATTGTTCTATGTGAGTTGTTTCTTGTGTCAATGAGCGCGGCTATGCTCACGTCAGCAGTTTGCTCGCACGAAGAAGGCCAGTTTATAGCTTGGCAATCACTTTTTGTCTACTGTTAATCACGATGTTCTGTTGTATGTATACTGTGTATGAATGTATGACATATACAGTGTTTACATGTATATGTGCGACTGGAGGTCTGGAGGTTGGTCGCTAGGCGATCAGGGTTCCTTGTGCGGTTTTGTGGGCCCTAGAGTTCTATAGGGTGGACTCGGGCGTGAGTCGCTGCAGGCGGCTGGGACCATTGGAGGTCCATGTGTTCGCCTTTGGAGGGCGATTGGAGGACCATTGGAGGTCCATATGTGCGCCTTTGTAGGGCGATGAGGAGGACCAGTTGGAGGTCCATGTGTTCGCCTTTGGAGGGCGATAGAAGGACCATTGGAGGTCCATGTGTTCGCCTTTGGAGGGCGATAGGAGGATCATTGGAGGTCCATATGTGCGCCTTTGTAGGGCGATGAGGTGGACCAGTTGGAGGTCCATGTGTTCGCCTTTGGAGGGCGATAGGAGGATCATTGGAGGTCCATATGTGCGCCTTTGTAGGGCGATAAGGAGGACCATTGGAGGTCCACGCGTTCGCTTTTGGAGGGCGATGGGAGGACCGTGGGAGGTCCATGTGTACGTTTTTGTCGCGCGTGTACATGTAAACATGTGTAAATGTGCGTGTGTGTTTAGAGTGCATGTTCTCTCTTTGGTTTATGGATGTTCTTGTTTCGAGTACGTGTTTAAGTGGCTGTTACGTACATCTTTATTATTTTATATCGTAATTCTTGCATTAGCATAGGTCTAGAGAGGAATTTGCTACGATCGCGTTTTGTGTTCGTCGATTGTCGAGGTAGCCTTGGAGGTCAGTTATTTAACTTTGTAGGGTGTTATTGTCGGTTTGGGGGGTGGCTAGTGCTCGGTTGGGCCTGTGTTGCATTGTCTTTGGTTCGAGGCCCGACGCGAGCTTAGTCGTACCGCGCGCGGACGCTGGACCGCTGGCTGATGATGCGACTGCGATATAGCCAGGTCCGCGCGTAGTCAGCATCCACTCCGACACGGCAGCTCTGCACGATTGAATCAGGCACTACTGTTTGTTAGGGTTTGGCTTGGTTTGGCAAGAACAAGCCAAGGGAAAATATTTCAATATTGGAATTCTGAAAATATTCATCGTGCGGCGGTACGTTGACAGTATTGTCCTAGAGCGACGGGTTAAATTGTTCGATCAGTTGTCTGGTTGCTCAATGTGTACACAGGGGTAGTTTTCTCTGGTGGGGATGTCCGTAGAAGTGTTAGGTGTAAGACTAGATCATTATGGCGTGACTTTGTCACATTAGGTTTATTTGTCTTCTCTCTTCTCTTTTCTGTGCGCGTGCACTTATGCAGTTGAGAGGAAGAGGGAAGATAATTAGTTTTATTTAATTACTTTAAGGTTTTATTAGATGTAGGGATTGATGGACATTCCCGGTGTTTCTCTTTGCTTTGCTGCAGCTTGGCGTTGAGTTTCACAGTTGATGGCTTATGTGTGCATTGAGTGTACTGGACTCTTGGTCAACAACGTAGGGTTTGTCGTTTTCTTTGCTCAAACTCATTTTCTTATGTGTGTAGTTTCCTGCTAAGCAAGAGTCGAGTATTCTTAGTGATTGTGATTGTCTCTTTAGGTGGCTGGTGGGAATCAGCATTTGATGCGTGGATTCCACTGTTTTTGTCTATGCACCGTAATTAATTAGTAATTCGTAGAGAGAGGGAGCAGGGAGGGAGGCCTGGTTTCACTATGTGCTGACCTCTGGTGTCATGACGCAATAATATCTGCAGTGCTGCTCGGAGCGGTCTTGTCTGTGGCGTATTGTAATTGTTTATATATGTCGCGCAGTCAAGGTCGCTCCCTCAAGTCAGCTGTTCTGTGTGATGTAAGACAACAATAGTGAAACCGCTTTGGTTGCACAGTATGGTGTAACCGAGGGATGCAGTAGCGGGATGCAATTCTGCTGGTGTTTTGTTTTATGTTCCAGTTGATTTTGCATCGCCGATCTGTGTTCGACCGACGATCTGTTGACCTGGGTGGTTGGGACTGCCGTCAGCAGGTCGAAGGTGGAATGTCTTCGGAGCGAAGAATTGTTCGTTTCCGAAGTCAACATTGTATAAAGAGGAACCGTAGAATTTTTGAAATTTTACTTTATTTACTTTCTTGTCGTTTGTGTTGTTTTGAAATGGTTTTAAAATTTTTTTTGAATCTTTGAAATTTTATTTCATTTAATTTATTGTAATTTGTTTAGAAATGGTTTAAGCCTATACGGATTGTTTGTTTGTTACTGTTTTAAAGTTTAAGTCTGGTTATTGTTGCAGAGCATGGTCTCTAGGTCGATACCTATTGTTATTCGGGGTTTTCAGGAGCCTAAACAGGTTTTTTGAGATCATGTCTCTTTAGCTTCCTTTTAGCATGTATCAGTGGCAAGGGCGTGGAGTTACGTTTTGGAGGTTGGGGGTGACACGTACCGTCCGTTCGCTCGTCGTTATCTCAGTACCTTCTCGCCGACCGTGTTAAGCACCTACCACCGTTTTGGATTACTTAGAGTATAGGGGAAGGGGGAGCTTGAATTTAATTCTGGTCCTTCTTCCTACTACCGGTGTTCATTGAACCTTTTTGGCGGTAAGACACAACACCATCAGAGACGATGGATGTTTAAGCGGGGGGATGTAGTGTGAAAATGGAAGTTTATTCATTTTCACACTGGATTCCTTCACTGTCGTGTTTTATTCTACTTGATTGTGACATGGGTAAACAACACTCTGTTTTGATCACAATCAGGTAGGTGCTGAGCTGGCTATTATGTAATCATCAATCTAGGGCAACAATACTAACATTAGAATACTGACACAGCATAATGGTCATACAAGTAATTTGGTAACTTTGCTGTGTCAGGGGTTTTCGGAGGCCCAGTTGGATTGTTGTTAGGAGTTTGGTCTGAGCCCCACTCTTACATTTTGGCTTGAGTGGGGGGTCGAACCATGTAGGTTGATGAGTGATTATAGTCATGAGCAGCTAGCACAAGCCAAAGAAGGGGTAAAGGGGGGGAAGGTGACGTGATACGGTCGAGGTGGATTAAAAGTGGTAAGGCTTGGAGGCTCGGGGGGGACCGGTCGGAGGAGCCGTTGAAGATGGTCGTAATGTAGGCGCATGAAGATAGGACGGGCGAGAGCGACCGGCGATGCCATGGGGCACAAGGACTATCCCCGAGGAACGAACCAAGGAGTCACGAGGGACGAACGGACGGGGCGAAAGCCAACCAAGGTAGTGTGACTCCTTAGTAGTAGATTAGAGGGAGATAGATCCTGATCGGTACGCCACGTCTTTGCCACGGTAGGATGAATGTCTATTGTCTATTGTGTAACATAATAAATGTACGGTTCCTCGATGTTTGAACCCAGGACTGTTGATTTAAGTTCCTTGTCTCCCGGCCTTCCTCAGACATAGCAACGATCCCAAATGTACGAGTTCATGTATGTCAAGAGAGGGTTACGTCCCCAGTGAAACCTTGTGACAGCCGACCTGAACATGGGTTTGAGTCCCGTACCAGGCTGGTAGGGACAAGGGTGGGTCGGCGCGTGAATTCGGTACACAACAATATTCTTACATATTTCAACAGATAAGCCTTCTATCTGGAAAGTTTCTTTAATAGCGCCTTCACTTGTCTCCTGCCATGATGCGAAGTTCCACGCCGTCTAAGTTTGTCCACAGCTTGCATGTAGTTTGCCGCCATGTGATTTGAATTTAAGGTTCAAATCGACCGGACCGATCTGATACGAAACCAGGGACAGCCATAACTGTCAGCATGGCGTAGACTGTATGATGTCAAATATAAAGAAAGTAGAAACACATTTTTCGGAAGCTTTTGACATATTATAATAAAATTGTATCCGCTGATTTTGCGTAAGTTGCACTTGCACTTACTTTTTTTTTTTACATAAAATGATGCATTCAAAGTTGGAAAAAAAGCTGGGGACACCAATCTGATTTTGACATTGTCTAACCCCAAAATATGTCCCCAACATAATTCTACTAATATAAGGATTGAAATATGTTAACCGTGTCAATAACTATTTAGAAACAACAATAAAATGTTCAGCAACGTGATATTAAAGTTTTTAAAGCCAAAGGACACAGATCGTCCCGTAATTTGATTTTGACCCATAAATGTTTTATCACGTGGGAAAAAGTATGTACATTTACAACCTTATTATTTTATAGATTTTGTAGTAGACATGTTTTACTTATATCACTTTTACTGGAAGTCCATACCTTGTCTTATACGTAAATGGTTGTTTACAAGTTAAAATTAAACTTGTAGATAAAATTCCTCATTGGTATATTTTATCCATGTTTTGTTGTAGCACCATGTTTTGTTGTAGCTCAGTGTGAGCTTCGTTTTGTTACATTTCAATGTTTGATTGTGTCTTTATAGCAGTCAAGCAGCAGTGTCAAAACAGATTTTGTGAATAACTGCAGTCTGTAGTAGTATAGCATATTAATGATTCTAATAATAAATCATATTTCTATGGAGGTTCCTGACATATTTTATTTCTCACACAACTTAAATCATATTTCATCCTATTATAATGATAAGGATCATATAGACTGCCTAAAAGAAGGAAGTTACTTTTTATGAGCTTCACAAAGTACTAACTGCACTTCAAATATGAAATCATATAAATCACTATTTCGAGTGTGTGGATTTAAAATTTTAGGTACAAAATTGACAATTGTGTGTTTGATTTTGTTATGCTTGTATAAACATTAAATTTTTTATTACCAGAAAATGGAAGAAATTTACAATACAGAAATAACGTGTTTCTTCTAGCATGTTACCGTAGCTATGTTTCTTATAATAATCCCTCACCCAAACCATTCTAATCTATAAATGCTGAAAATATGTAGTTTCATAACAAGAATAAGGTGCTACAAGCTTGTTTAAATACGTCTCAGCATTTGTAATTCAAATAACTGTATTGTATATTATTAAATATTTAGTAAACTTTAACTAATAACCTATAAAGTTAGAAAGACTATTTTGTGCTTTGAGAAAACCAAAAACTGTAGCACTTTCAACTAAACCAACAGTTAAAACAAGGAAATAAAGAAGTAATCCCAACTTAATATTGGCAAAGCTAACTAATAACATTTAGTTAGAGAAACTATTTTGTTGGTTGAGGAAACCAAAAACCGTAGCATTTTCAACTAAACCAACAGTTAAAACAAGGATTTAAAGAAGTAATCCCAACTTAATATTGGCAAAGCTAGCTAATAACATTTAGTTAGAGAAACTATTTTGTTGGTTGAGGAAACCAAAAACCGTAGCATTTTCAACTAAACCAAACAGTTAAAACAAGGAAATGAAGAAGTAATCCCAACTTAATATTGGTAAAGCTAACTAATAACATCTTGTTAGAGAAACTATCTTTTGGGTCGTAGAAACGAAAAAGTATAGCTATCTCAACTATACCCAGGAGTTTAGCCAAACAAATAAAAAGTTATGCAAACCAAATATGAGTAGTGCATGCCAAATATTTATAGTAATAACAACCAATTTTTTTGGTAGCCACAACTAATAAATATTACATAAACTATTTAGTTAATATAGCCCATAATTTAGCTGGCTAATGGTTTACTAAAGTTTTTGGTTAAAATAAACAAAAAATGGGTTGCACCAACCAAACAGTTTTTTGAGTGTAGGGCACAGAAGCCCTAATACCTTTAAAAAAGCAATATGACCTGAATTGTATGAATTGCGTGATAAATGAAGTGCGTTGTAAATTACACAGTTGCAAATAATACAACTGTACAAAGAGATTACAAAATTTAATTAATTATAGAATACATTCATTTGTAGTTTCTACTGCATTCATCCATTAATTAAGCATACCTGAATTAGTTGCTTATACTTAATTATAGAGTTGGCTTGTTTAATTTCTAACGGAAGTGTATTTTAAAGTTGATATCCTTTAAACCCTAGTGATTTTTTACCGTGGGTAGTACATACTGTCTCTAAATAAAAATTAGTTTTTCATTCTTGTTTTGTATGGATGGGGTGGATAAATTAGTGCATGACATGAGTCAATTTTGTTGTGTTATTTATATTAATTTAATTTAATTTGAAATAAAACTATCAGAAATAATTTGAGCATATGTATTTTCATGGAAACACTCTTTTCAACATATGATTTATCTACCTAAGAGCCTGAAAATTGTTATTTGGGAGGGGAAGGGGGTGGTAGAAACTGAGCTCCGACATTACTTCGTGGCCACTTTCAACACTACCCGTGTACTTTTTTTGTGCTCACACATATGGTACGGTTACTAACAATGTATTGTGTATTTTCGTCAACACAGGAATAATCTGAATATTTCACCATGCACTCAAGTCGACTAAAGCATTGATTTTGTTTTTAATTAAACAGGCACTGTGGACCAGGGTACAAGACTTGGGCTTAGTACCTTTGGTGCAAGACAATGGAGAAGCAAAAAAAAAACCGTTAAGATGGCCATGGTCCTACCACTGCGCCTGCGCGACGGATCGTAGAGGGACTTAATGAGATACGTGCCAGGAATGCAGAGCACGATCTCGAAGACGAATTGGCTGCATTCTGTAATTATATCCAACAATACTAGTTAGCAGTAGTTGGAGTGAATCGCCTTTCTGTCTACAAAAGAAGGAAAAGGACGCAAAGTCTACGTTCCGGCGACGTCGTGACCGTTTCAATAAAATTTTCTTCTAAAAAAAAAATTGGTCGCCCAGAATAAATTAATGGCTGTCAATGGCAACCCGAAGACCACATTTGTGGACCCCTGTATGTACGCCTAAAAATTAGGTAGTAATACACTTATGCCTACCTCTGAATGGAGACGCTTCAGTGACGAGGTGTTGTCGCTGGATATCACAGTGATCGAGTTCACGCTTCTCTCTGAAGGCTTCGTCCTCGACTTTGACAGACGCCGAGTCTCAAAAGATTCTTCGCCGACTTCGCCGACTTCTTCGTCATTATCTCCTTTTGCGACCACACTAGACCTTCTCGGCTTGTGTAATGAACTTTTGGCAGGGGATCGAATCGATATTGCTTCATTATCTCCTTTTGCGACCACACTAGACCTTCTCTGCTTGTGTAATGAACTTTTGGTAGGGGATCTAATCGATATTGCTTCATTATCTCCTCTTGCGACCACACTAGACCTTCCCAACTTGCGTAAAAAAGTAGCATAGAGTTTTTCTAAATATGTTTTATTATATCAATGTGAGTTGTGCAAAAGTAGCATGTATTTTTTCGAAATTATGTTTTATTGGTCATATTTATGTAAGTTGTGAAATTAATAGATGTAATAAAAAATAGCTGCTAAACAACGTGGTGTTCTTTTTTCCCTTCTCATTCATCTCTTTATTGGATATGTATTGTAGGTACACACTTATTGTGCGTTGGGGCTGATTGCCATGGTGCCCCCCCCCCCCCCTACTTCCAACACCCCCCACCCGCCCCAGCCACTCACTACTGCATCCCACCACACTATTGGCCTGGGAGATAAGCTCCCCAGTTCAAGGCCAAACAGGGTTCTCCCTGCCCGCTTATTCCTAGACTAAAGGCGAGGGAGTAATTTTCTCCAACTCCGACCTCGACCTGGTCGCTTACACATACGGATTTTTGAATGAACGATACTCTTTAACATCTTTTCCGCCGTAGTGGTAGCAGTTAGGAGCTCTGGATGCGGTTAGGCGGGCTAATCCCCCCCTAGCTTAAGAAGTAGGATGCCCAACCATAGGTCAGCCTCGTACGCCCGCGGGGAGCGAGAGCCTCGGAGGGGCGGTACGCCCGGCCCCCCTGACGGTGCTAGGCCTTTCGACGACACGCAAGGACACGGACATTCTGCCAGTAGGGTGAGGGGGGGAGGGGATGAGTCTCACGAGGTTGTAGTTGTTTACCCGATCATGTCCCGAGTGTGCGCTCTTTGTTCACTGAGGTTCACTCGGGACAGGGACTACGTGACGCACCTGTTGCGGGATCACCGATTGGGGTAGGTACAGTGGGAGTGCAGGGGATACCTGGCCAGGTTTCAGTCAAAGCAGGGCGCAGCTTCTCAGAGGGTCGTGCGGGGGGCAGCTCTGATGTACCCGTGCGCTAGCTGCAGTCGTACTTTCGATACGGCCAGGGGTCTTGCCGCGCATAGAACCAGTAAACACAGAGAGGCAGCTGGCAGGATTAGGTCGAAGGCAGCGCGGGCTATTCGCGAGCAGGGGCCGGCACCAGGCGCAGGGCGTCACGCGCCCCGGCCAGGCACTTGGAACGAGGAGGAGATACGCCGGCTTAGAAAGTATAGCGTTAGGTACTTTGGCATGACGCAGATTAATATGCGAATAAGCGAACAGCTACCTACACGAACCCATAAGCAGATAGGCGACAAACGCAGGGATTTAGGCTTAACAACCATGGCTTCGGAGGAGGCGCTTCGATTAAAGATTTAATTTTAAAGAGCACACAAACATGGGAGTTGTATCCAACGTCTTTCATCCATAGTACATCAGCCCAGGACGTTTTGCTTACAAAAAAGTAGGCGCAAACATTGTTTCAGTACATGAGGCACCAAGACGAACGAACGGAATGTTGGAATCATTCCATAACCAACTAAATTGTGCCCTTGGTATTCACCGGGGCATCTGGTTATTTACCCGTAAGTATCCAAATATTATACATTGGCATTGTCCTGAATGTTTGCGCATCGCAAAAAGAAGTCTTGTCATTTGGAATAGAGTTGGTCGCACGTCACATCACGGCAAGTTTTCACATTTTTCCACTCACGCACGACTAATTTCTGTTCAATCACGATCTCGTTGTATTTGGTAAGTCAATAACACACACTCACGTACAAATCATAACGACAATTCTTCAGTTCAACTGCCCCCCCCCCCCCCACCTCCTTGGATGCCATAGTAAATCGTGTTCAAAATAGAGATCTAAGTTTCATGTAGTTATTTTTAATGTATCTCAAAGTGTTTCAACACAAGTACTATTTCTTTATATTTTTCATACAAATTAGTTTTACCAGTACCAGCTAATCAGTAGACAATATTACTGTCCAATGCATAATACATACAGAAAACGATGCATACAGAAAACCAATGAAAAGAAGGTAAACGAACTAGAAGATAAATTAAAAAACAGCAACAAAAAAATTATGGAGCTAGAAGCTACTCTTGCAGAAAGGGAACAGAAGATTCTGCAGTTGGAAGGGAAGGGGACTACTCGTAATTACGATATTTTGAATGCATTGGGCACCCTCAAAGGTGAAATACTTGCTGGTGTATCAGGTACGTATACAACTTTTAAGTTCCATATATTATATAACATTTAAAATAGTAAAAATGTTTTCATAATTGATGGTCGTATTAACTTCTCTCCTTTTCCACAATTGGACAGCTTGAATGTATTTATATTTGTTCTAAAGACAGTACTTCGTCCCCAGTGAAGCAAAAATATCAAAGTGACGCCTATAAAAGTGGAGGAACCTATATGACTGGTCAAAGTTACACCGTCCTGGCCTGTCAGATAGGACGTTAAGCCGGTGCACTAAATTGGTGCTTATCTTCAACAAAATAAATTAAAACCCATCACTGCAGCCTATACCTTCAACTATTTCAGAAAGGTTACTCGGTTGGGACTTGGGAGAGCTATCCCAGCAGAATTAGTAAAACGAAAGAATATAATATGCATATTTAGCAGAATACCAAAATTTGGTATTAGTAGGCCTAATACTTATTTGTAATAATATCTGCAGCATATATAAAGTAAAATTAATAATTATATATGCATAATCAAATTAAAAGTATACAATTATTGCTACTTAAAGGAATATTTTTGTAAGTTTATGGAATATTTAGGAATAATTGCTTGTTTTTAAGCTTGTGTGCATATATCAATGGTTTTCAGGGAATATAAATGCTACCTCTGTAACCCTAACTAAACAAAGTTCATTTTTTTCTAGAACTGTTAAAATCAACGCCCCTACAACCACCTGCAGAAGTGAGAAATTCAACGGGAACCATGGAGGAACAACGTCCTACACCCGAAATCTCCACAATATTTACCGTTAACCTGTATTTAGCCATTGGTTTAAAACGGAATGACCAGGTAACATTATTTAAATTGTCTTAAGCTTCTTTTACTTTATAATTATACAGTAATAAGAATGCAATAATTCATATCTGCAATCCTCCTTGGCTGTCACCTTAATGGGTGGTGGTGGGGGGTCCAAGACTCTGATGCCGGACATGGGCAGCAATGCCCCAGGAGCCAAGGGTTTTCCATGCCAGACCGGTTGATGAGAGGATCCAAAAGAACTGCCAAACATGCCCTCCTCATGTCGTCCTCGGCACCCATCTTGATCGTCATCAACATTTCGTCTTCAAGAAAATAATACTCCCACAAACCATGTCTCCGGTAGCTGGAAATTAGGGCAGTTTGTCCCACGCCCCTTTGTAACCCCGTAAAGAGTCATTGGGACATCCGCCTTGCCAAACCGACAATTCGCACCATGGGTACAGCCGTACAACTATTTTGTGAATTAGAATGATCTACTAATACAATGGATATAAATAAAATTAATTGTTCTATAGTTTTGTAAACTAAATGTTGAATTTAGATGTTCTCTTCACAACGTAACGAAATTCTATATAACGTAAGAAAGAGTAAGGTCAGCTACGCTCTTATGATCCAATGAATCTGACTACTACACATCCGTTGTAAGAAGTTAATTTGTAAAAATATTTTTGTTGTGGGATTTTATTTAAGTTCCAGATGTTTGTATTGTGTAAATAATGAAGTAAGTACCTATAATAATCTATAATCTTTGCTATAACGTTGATATTTTTAAAAATGTTCTTTCAATATGCTTTCATATGTGGCTTAACTTCTTATATTTTTACAACTTAGCTAATCAAGACGATGAGTGGGTGATAATCAAGATGAAATTGAGGGCTCTTTGGAGGAAAGGGGCAAGTAGGAGGACACGCGAGGAAAGGGGATTGGGGTGTGGACTGCACTTCGTCTGACTTCTCCTCGACCAGTCCGGCTAGGGTGGCCCTACCAGAAGCATGCCGCCGGCATAGCTCCAGGAATCATAGCACGCAAACCTGCCCACCACGATAAGGTAGCAGTCCCTGGGAAGGTCCCACCCATTTTGATGGACATGTTTTAAAGAATATACTTAACAATTTGTAATTAATTGGGGCTTCACTGAGAGTTTTGTGATTTTCAATCACAGAGTACGCCAGTTTATAAACGGTTTGATGTTATAAAGCAAATTGTGGTATCATTTCAATGCGATTGGTCACTATCACTATTGGAACGTTATGCCCTGTTTTCCAAACGTAACGTAACTCGGAAGGGGGGGGGGGGGGGGGGAGTTCAACCAATGATAATATTATTATAGAAGAACCGAACCATAAGTGAAGGGCGCAACATTTTCTTGCCGAGGTCAAGTAAATGTCACTCTGGGCCTATTCTTCCCCGGGCCCAGACGGGAAGGGGGGGGGCGCTTTGGAGGAAAGGGACAAGTAGGAGGGCGGTGATGATAAGGGAAGGGGGAGAAAAAGGGAGTGGGGAGGTCGAGAGCCTCAACGCTTACTTGGGAAGAACGTTGGGCCCAAATCAAGTCGACATCTGGTCGTACACGCGTAAGTTTGTGATTTTTAATTTTGGTAGAAACACAAATGATCGCGCTGAACTTGCAGTATGCAGTTTAATTAGCAAATATTTACACATTCAAGTGAAGATTGTTCTTTGTTCTTCCTTTAGATTCTGATACTAATACATTAATCACTCGTTTTTCCAGAACGACTCATATAATTGGTAGCGCGGGAAAATGACGACTTTTTTCGGGTTGATATGGGCTCTGATGTTCGTCGAGAACGCAAAAAGCAATACCGCTGAAACAACGCAAGAATCGCCCAGTTCCAAGACGAGCTTGCCGAAGGGACCATTTCGGTGTTCCGGTTTCTAAGCAAAATCAGTTATGCAGGAAATAACCTACTGCCTTCAGGTACATATATCTAAGGTGTGTGTGGGTGGGGGGTGACGCGCGCTAATTTAGACCAACAATTCTAATTATTATTTTTGATAAAAATACGGCAGACTTCCGTTTCGTGTCAAGAACCTTTGTCCACACTATCCGACACTATCTATATCAATATACATTAGTGTAAACATAGTGTAACAGTGTCTACACTATCCGACACTATCTATATCAATATACATTAGTGTAAACATAGTGTAACAGTGTCTACACTATCCGACACCATCTATATCAATATACATAAGTGTAAACATAGTGTGACAGTGTGAATCCCTGGGCAGAAATGAACTACGTCCAATTGTAATGAGTTGCAAACACGTGCATCCAACTTTGTGTCATATTCAGTCGCACTTGACGAGAGCACTGATCTTTCCGACACAGCGCAGCTTGCCTCATTTATTTGTGGTGTCAGTGAAGGTTTTAAAATTACTGAAGAAATTGCAGCACTTGTGAGTATGAAAAATACTACGAAAAGTGTAGTCGTGTTTAACGAGTTTATAAGTACGCTAAACAAATACGATCTGAATCTTGATCAATCTTCAGGTGTAACTACAGATGGTGCTCCAGCTATGATTGGAAATGTGGGGGACTTACGAAACTAGTCTCGGCTGAAATACAGAAAAAACCGAGAATTTGAGGACATGAAAGCTACTATTCTAAACAAAATCAAGGAAGAATTGGGAAACACGAACGCACAAACAACAACGGAGATAGCAGATCCGAATGGGAAAAAGAGAGTTACATCAGTGACAAATTAGCTAAGGAGGATATAAAATTCCACAACCTCACAAGCGGCCTTCATCCAGTCGAGTTTATAGGGGTCCTCGAGAGCCGGTTCCGCATGTATAAAATCGCCGAAAACGCACCATCATTCCTGCACCACATGTCTCACCCCCTACCCTCAAACACACCATCATTTTTGCACCACATGTCTCACCCCCTACCCTCAAACGCACCATCATTCCTGCACCACATGTCTTAGCCCCTACCCTCAAACGCACCATCATTCCTGCACCACATGTCTCACCCCCTACCCTCAAACACACCATCATTCCTGCACCACATGTCTCACCCCCACCCTCAAACGCACCATCATTCCTGCACCACATGTCTCACCCCTCCTCAAACACACCATCATTCCTGCACCACATGTCTCACCCCCTACCCTTAAACGCACCATCATTCCTGCACCACTTGTCTCACCCCTACCCTCAAACGCACCATCATTCCTGCACCACATGTCTCACCCCTCCTCAAACACACCATCATTGACACAACTTTACTGACAAATGATGCTACACACAAACGTAAAGAAGGTAAGATGACAAAATTTTAACAGGAACGGCAGCAGATGAGAAAATTAGATGCAGAGCAGAATGCAGGTACTTTAATTGGTGGTGGCCCTCCGGAATTTAAAGCAGGTAGTACTTTTGACACTTGCCGGGAATTGCATGAATCTTTTCAAAATTGGTGTGCTCTAGGGAACCATCCAATGTCCATTTCCAAATCTTTAAAACTTGATTGTTCGAAAGATTCTGCTCATCCATATTTTGAAGAATAAGGGGCAAACAAGTGCGGCCACACCAATGCTACAATGGCAAAAATTGTCCTGTAATGGTAAATGTTGCTTTAAGAAACGTACTGGAAAATATCATGTTAATAAGGTAATTGATATCCATGGATATCACGAAGTTAGCTCGGAGATATTTAAACATTATCCTGATCAGAGACTACTGAATACAGTAGAAGCTAATTCAATTGGAGATCTGATCGATCATAAAATTGAAACGAAGGAATTCAAAGAATTTGTCTTCAAACAAACTGGTAAATTGATGCTGTCTAAAGACGTAGAAAACCACGGGGATAGAGAGGAGAGGGATAATAAGGAGGTTAGGGGGAAGAAGGCCTCCAAGGGTCAGTGACCTCACTTTGCAACGTGTACTCAATCTATCACAATCAACTGAGATGACCAACAAACATCTTGACAAGATAAATCAAGCCGCACAGTCAGAGACAGTGCACAAGACAGCTCAACAATCCTATCCCAAGCGAGATAAAGGAGACCAACAAGGTAAGACAAAGCAACAAAGCAAATACTGTGGTGGACATCACGTGTGGAAAAAATCGGAGTGCCCAGCTGATGGACAAACTTGCAAATAATGTGGCAACATAGACCATTACAAAAATATGCATGCAAGACCGGAAGAAAAAGATCCATACTCTAGAGACACTGAGCCAGACTCGGACAGCAAAGACAGTGTCTATACACAGTCAGCCTACAGCAGAACATCGGAGAAGTACAACAGAAAAAAAGCAGCTATTTGTGAAACTGCATATGAAGGTACGAAAAGCAACAAAATATGTTAAATGTCAGTTAGACACAGGTGCCTGCGCGACATATCGTAGAGGCGGTAGAGGGACTTGATGAGATACGTGCCAGGAATGCAGAGCACGATCTCGAAGAAGAATTGGCTGCATTCTGTAATTATATCCAACAATACTGGTTAGCAGTAGTTGGAGTGAATCGCCTTTCTGTCTACAAAAGAAGGAAAAGGACCAACAACAATTTTGAATCCTTCCATAGACGTATACTGGACAAGTGCGGAGGAGCCCACCCGATGTTCTGGATGTTTCTCGATAGTTGGTAAAGAAGGGTGCACACGATCTGATCTAAGTTGGCCAACTTATTTCCAAGTAGCATTGAAAGATAGGCCTATGTTTAGCAGGTTTGCCAATTTTTCTAGAATATCTAAAACACACCAACTTTGGTGACAAGTTCAGTGGCGTATCGAAGGGGGATGTGGGGGGGGGGGGGCTATAAAAAGTAAAAGCTACCGATTTCGATTTCCGGATTGCCTATGTTGCAATCAGGAAAAAATTACGAATTTTTTGAGCCTACTCTCGGCTGGTCCGGCCGAGTGACACCATTCTGTTAAATTTGGGGGGATAGCTGACCGTCTATTCGGAATATTTTCTTACACCAGCGAATTTATTAAAATTATTGACTACCATTAAACCACATTTACCACAATTGGATTTTTGGATTTTTGGATTTTGGGCGCTTTTAACGGCGAGGGTCATTCGCGCCTCCAAGATGTATGTTATAAGTAGAGTATGGTTAAAAAGGTATATTTTGAAATGTAAATGTAATATAACGAAAACGAAAATCGAAGTCATCGGAACATTGCCAAATTCATCATAAGAGAGGGTTAACACTGATAAGATTCGTTGTCAGTAGAATATTGCCTAGGTCATCATAAGAGAGAGGGCTTACAGATTCGTGGTCAGTGGAACATTGCCAAGGTCATCATAATAGAGGGCTAACAGAGTCGTTGTCATAATAACATTGCCACGGTCGACATAAAATGGGAGGTAATTAAATAAGAAACAACACGTTTTCTACATATACGAGGGTATTCAGCATGCTGAGTGGATTTTAGAAGACACTCTACGGAAAGATAAGATGTTTAGCACTTATAGTCGATTAATCAGATTAGCTTGTTCCAAAAAGTTAAGAAGTTTTCTGCAGTTGTCATAGGACAGTAGCTCCTCATATGATTGGCTTAGACCCAATTGGAGTCTTAAGGCATCATATAAAGAGCATTCGGCCAATAGATGTTGTACAGTTAGTATGGCATCACATGTGGCACACTTTGGGGCAATCTTTTCTCGGTCAAAAAGGTAGGCATGCGTCAAGTGCGTATGCCCTATCCGAACCCGGGTCATCACAACCTCCTCGCGACGAGAAAGCTGGGTCGATGGGGGTCGCACCTTGACTGAGAGTGAGGGCATCACTCGACGTAGTTTGTTGTTCTGTAATGCGTCCCAACAAACCTGACCAATTCTAACCATGTGGTTCTTATATTCACTGTTGACATCGGGAACAGGGACGAGGTCAAAGTCGATGTTCGCCAGTTCTGCCGCCGTCTTTGCTGCCAAGTCTGCCTGTTCGTTGCCTTTAATGCCTACATGGCCTGGGACCCAGCAGAATTTGATTTTAAAGCCTCGCGAATGTAATTTCTCCAGATAGTACTGAATGTCAACAACAAGGTGGTGAGGTGAGAACATGACGTGGAGTGCCTGGAGTGCGCTTTTACTATCGGAGCATATCATATAGCTGCTGCACCTGCATCGCAGGATATATCTGAGAGCTTCTCGAATGGCATATAGTTCGGCAGTAAACACGGAGCACATGTCGTGGAGGCGGAACCCTGCATGGCTATCGCCACAGTAATATGCACAACCGACGTTTGTGCCGGTTTTAGAGCCGTCAGTGTATATGAAGCGAAATGTTTGGTGGTCATGACAAAGAGCTCTGAATCTTGTTTGGAAAACTATATCTGATGTGGTGTTTTTATTATACTTGGAAAGGTCAAACAGAATATCTGGTTCCGGAGTGAGCCACGGAGGGTTGTGGCTTAAAACGAGGCTCAACATTTTAGGTACCTTAAAATCTAAAATGCGGAAGAGATGTCTACTACGTACTCCAGTAGGTAGAGTTGCCGATGGTTTATTGTCAAATAGTCTGACAAATCTCCGGTCGAACAAAGCTGGGTGGGATGGGTGTGGGCGCATGGCTTGGATCTTCAGGACATACCTGCCCAACAAGTAGCTCCGCCTTTCTGCCAGGGATGTCATTCCGGCCTCGGCATATAGGCTGAGGACGGGGCTCGTGCGGAATGCACCGAGGGCCAGACGGAGGCCACTGTGATGGACAGTGTCGAGGAGTTTCAAGATCGAATCGCGGGCTGATGAATACACAAAACATCCATAGTCCATCTTGGATCTAACCAGTGATCCGTATATTCGCAGCAAACATGTCCTGTCTGCACCCCAAGATGTGTTACTAAGAATTTTCAAGATGTTCAGTTTTAACATACAGCTTTTTCGTAATTCTCGAACATGGTGACTCCAATTAAGCTTCGAATCAAAAACCAAGCCGAGGACACGAATGTGTGGTTTAAATTCTAGTTCAACATTGTTAAGGGTAAGACGGGGATCTGCGTGGACCTTCCTAAGCCGGCAGAAGTGGATGCACTGAGTTTTCTCGGCTGAGAAGCGAGTGCCCCGCGCTTTAGCCCACTCGCCGATGCGGTTCAGTGCCATCTGTAGGTGTCTTTGGGCAATAGAAACGTTGACTGACCGGAAGAAAATTCCAAAGTCATCAACGAATAGAGAAGCCATGATGGATTTAGGAATGCACGACACGATACTGTTGATGGCGACCGCAAACAGGGGAACCGACAAAACGGAGCCTTGAGGGACTCCCGTTTCTAATTCATGCGGAGCTGACAGCACGTTATTGACGCATACTTTGAATTGCCTGTCTTTAAGAAAGTTCTGTATAAATTTTGGTAAATGGCCTCTAAAATCCCACTCGTGAAGCTGCTTTAGAATGGCGTGGCGCCAGGTGGTATCGTACGCTTTCTCGATGTCGAAGAGAACTCCTATCACATGCTGTTTGGCGACAAATCCTTCTTGTATAAATGTTTCCAAGCGAACCAGGTGGTCGACCGCACTACGGCGCTGGCGGAAACCACATTGAACATTGGCTAGCAGACCACGGGATTCCAATAACCACATGAGACGCTTATTGACCAACCGCTCGAACAGTTTGCAAAAACAACTTGTGAGAGAGATAGGGCGATAAGAGCCCGACAGTGTTTTGTCTTTACCTGGTTTCAGGAGCGGTATCAAGACGGCTTTGCGCCATTCATCGGGAAATGCGTCAGATAACCACAGCATGTTGAAGAATAAAAGAATGACTCCAAGAGATTCGTCAGACAGGTGGATGAACATATCATTGTGGAGCTTGTCTTCTCCGGTGGCCGTAGTTCGCAAGGAGTTGATTGCCGTTTGCAGTTCCCATGTCGTGAAAGGCCTGTTGTAGGATTCAGTATTGTCCGAAACGAAGGATAGATGTTGTTGTTCACAGCGTCTTTTGCGGTCCAGAAATACTGGATCGTATCGAGCATTGCTGCTCACCGAGGCAAAATGTCGGGCAATCACTGATGCCACATCAGTCGGAGATGTGACAAGCATTCCGTTGTCCTGGATCGCAGGTATGGTAGACATCGGACGACCACAGATGGATTTTATCTTTTTCCACACTGTTGAGCATGGTGTGCGGTTGTTAATGGTAGACACATATTCTCGCCAGGAGTGCTTCTTCCGTTGTTTAATTGTATATCGGGCCTTCGCCTGTAGGCGTTTGAATGCCATCAAATTCTCGGACGTAGGGTAAGTATTGAACTTCCTATAGGCCCGTTTCCGGGCGTTGATCGCAGCTGCACATTCTTCGTTCCACCACGGGACAGGCCGGTGACGCTGTTTACCAGAGGTCGTCGGTATTGCAGTAGAGGCGGCCTTAAGTAAACACGCACAGACGTTGCTTAAAAGCAGGTTTGGGTCATGACAACTAGTAAGATCTAATTTGAGTAAGCTGGACTCACTCAGTGCCTGATATAATCCCCAATCTGCTTGATGGAATTTCCATTTCTGTCCGGGGTGGAGTGCAGGACGGTAATTATCGAAGCTCAGCTGAAGTGGGAAGTGATCGCTTCCGTGAAGATCGTCCAATACACCTAACTCCAAGTCAAGTGTCAGGATGGGTGTACACATCACTAGGTCAATGGCTGATAGTGTTCCGGTGTGTGCTGTGAAATGTGTCATGTGATCGGTATTCAGGAGTGACACGTCTGCGTCGTGCAGGAAGTCGGCCACAATATCACCCCTACGGTCTGATAATGATGAGCCCCAGTCCACATGGTGGGCATTGAAGTCCCCAGCCATAATGGACGGTCTGGGCAACTGGTTGAAGATAGATTCTAAATCATGCTTGGTAAAGTTAAATGAAGGTGGAATATAAATACAGCAAAAGGTTGTAGGAACTGTCAGGTGGGCTGTAACTGCAATTACTTGAAGGCGGGAGTTGACATTCACCACAGTGGCATGCACAGAGTCGTGTACCATAATAGCAACACCCCCTTGAGCACGGTCACCGCCGGTGAAGTCGAGACGGTGTATAGAATAATTTTTAAGAGTGGGGTTGTCAGTAGGTTTCAGAAGGGTTTCTTGAAGTAGAATTAATAAGGGCTGTTTGTCGCGTATAATAATTTGTAGTTCTTCTCGGTTGGTATAGAAACCTCGACAGTTCCAGGAGATAAAGTGGGCCGTGTTTGGGGTGTGATGTTGAGTTCGTATACGTCAGAGGTCTTAGAGAGAGTTGGATACCTGTAAAGCTATGCTGAGTACCAAGTACGTAGAAGGTGTTGAGTTGTTACTTATGGTTTATATCCCTTAGAAGAGCGTATGGGTTTTGGTCCACTAACGGGTCCTCGACCATATCCTCTGAGGGAGAGGGGGGAGTAGATCTGCTTAGTTTCTTTTTTGTGGGCGGTTTAAGAGCTGGTTTAGGGAATGGGTTGATGACGTTACCCATATTATTGGTGGTTTTTGTGATGATGGGTGCTTGTATGCTACTTTTCTGTTCCTTAGGTTTATTTGCTTTCTCGACAGTATTTTGTGCTTTAGCCAGTGTGGATGATGACTCGGTAAGAACCGATGGGTGCGTGAAGGACGATGTTTGTTCAATGGTTGGGGGTGATGGTTTCTCGGTAGGCAATGATATAGGTGATTGTATAGGGGTTCCACAAGATTGCACTCTATTATCGAGTTCCACCATTGATTAAATGTATTTGTATTATTTGTTATCTAACGTCCACCTGGCTACTATCAATCTCGCCTTTTTGTCCAGATACCGATTAAAGAATATAATAAATATTTTAACTTGTATAAGGCACTTCATTCACTTTATGACAAACATATTACTTTACCTTTTGACCTAACATTATATCGTTCCTCTTTTAAAAACACTTGGATATACCGGTACGTATATTGTTAATCGGGAACAGTTAACTATTCAATGTCCACAATAAATACATTCTTATAATAGTTCGATTACGCAGATGTCACTGCAGGGAACAGGTAGGCCTACAGTAGATATACCCCCTAACTGTCAGGCATTTGGTATGGACTTTATTTTGGCTTCACATACCTCTACCAGCACCCACATTACACACGGTCCCACGTTTCATGTTCCCCAGTTGGCCACTATAATGGCCATTATTACGAACAAAACTCAGGCCAATATATCGGACGTCATTGGATCAAACGATCAAATTTCCAAAATCCTTACCCGTTTGGACCACTCTCATGAGGACAACCCGACGGTGCCATTTTATGTGTGGCAGAAAGAGTTTGATTTGCTGAACACGCCCTAATGGTATGAACAACAATCCACCCATACGTACGGAGCATCAACCCTCCGTGTAACGCTCCTCCTTATATTAATAATTATTTACTGGGAAAATAGCTTTCTTACGCTCTAAACTGCCATGGCGCTCGACGCACAGGGGTGTGCAAACGATGCGCAATGTAGTTTATGCTCCTACTTCGACAACCACGGCACCCGCCGAGGCTCCCATGGAATTATTGGCCCTTACGCAGGTTCCTCACGGTACTAAAACGCCAGGACATATGTCACAACCGATATATGATAATGGTCCCCATTGCTGGACGTGGAAGTCTCACAGCAAGCAGTGCAAGTGTAGAGAGTAGTTTCAATGACACAAAGCACAAGGTTGTCAGACATAAAAAATTAGCTACTTGGGACGGATATATTTTTAGAAATTATTTTTTCCTCATTGGAAGACCATATGAAACAACTTGCTGTGCCTATGGAACGGCACCCAGTTGCTCAATTCAGTGAGCCTGACAATACTCAGCAAACTTCAACAAAGTCAGCAATCTCAACAAAGTCAGCAATCTAACTGTCATTTATGTGCTAGTGGTATGGTGGTCATTAATGTCCTGTGGCGTGTGTAGCCAATGCCATAACAGTACAAAATGGTCTGATGGCGTTCCTCTTGTAAAATGCAATATCTGTCTTCGTAAAGCACCAGTAAAAAGACAACTCTTCTGGCGGACCCTGGGAGCGAGGCGAAGGGGGACGGTGACCTCATGGCTCGTACGTTGATTGCCGCGCTCCAAGAGGCGGCAAGCTCTCCAGTGCGTATCCTCGCGGACGGTGCCTCGCTGCCTGTCGGAAAGTTAAGGTGGGTTGGGGTGGGATGCAACCCTCGAAAAGAACATGGCTTTCTGACGCCAACCACTAAGCTGTCGGAGATTCAGACGGAGATTGCCGAGCCTGGACGGCCAGGCCCTACAATCAATGACGCACGCAACTACTCCATATGGAAATACCTTACCGGAACAGGGACTATAGTCGACGCGATAGGTCGTGGCTACCAGCACGAGCCGACAGACTGGCGGGCACTGGGACTCCGAGTCGCCCTGTACGACGCGGTACGCGAACACACCTTTACGCAGCCATCAGGGGTCGAGTGGGCAGTAGCCCGGAAAGAGGGGTGGCTTCGTGAGGACATACCCACTAACGGATTCCAGCCCTGGGAGTTCCGATGTGTGTGCGTTACGCTCCGGTACATTGAGAGTGCCTTCCGGTTCCGGGAAGGGTGCATACGCGTCGCACGACCGGGGGCCGCTGCACCCGAGCCCCTTACAGAATTATGGTATATGAGCTCTGATGATGTTGCAGTGGTGATGCTGGACCAGGCTACAGGCTGCGCTGAACTTGCCTGGTCACTTTGGACTCTGGCCCACCTGCGTTATCCGCTTCACTACACGACCGAGGCCTTTAATATGGACGCTCTAGGCCAAGCGGGCTCCGGATGGCGTATGTTCGTTCGGAATGCTTCCCTCGTGACAATACCCAACTCTGTACAGCGGATCATCTTCGTTACCAGTACGGACAATGCCGTTGGGCTGCGCATCGGGGGAGAACAGGTGAACTTCACAGGGGGAGCACGGTTCCAGATTGACCCTCCAGCCACTCCATCCATAGACGCTACACCGATCATTCTTGGCTGTCTGGATCAAGTACTCACACACACGGGTTCCCTGCGGCAGGTGTTCGCGAGCTACACATCGGGCCGTATCATCGGGGGGGGAAATTGGGTGGAAATCGACTCGCTCATCTCCCTCCTTACGGCGCGCTACCCGAGGCGACCTGAAGCAGTCCGTCAACTAATAGGCGACGACGACGAAGAGGAGGCGGATGAATACCGGACGTACTACACCGGTGCACCGAGAGCAGCGCTAGACGTGATCCTCAGAGGGAAAAGGGCAGTGGCCGACGCGGAGCCGTATAGATTTACGGCGGAGACGGAGCACTGGGCGAATTTCGACCACCAGAATAACGTAACTGCACTCGACCAGGCCACCGCCCCGAAAAGATTGGCCGAGCAGTACCCCGTAATCTTCATTGGTGCATGGAATAATGTGGCGGAGCTAGGCGTAATGGCTGGCTTGCTGAAGTACGACACAACCAACTCCGAGCCCTCTGACGCCTTAGAGCATCGGATGGATAATTCCAACATTGACAGGATAAAACGCGCAGCGTATGCGCGTCGCGGCCTCGAGGAATGGAAGAGGGCGGCGGGCATCGATGACGCGATGCTCGCGCCTCGTATGCACGAGTATCTCCTGCCGTGGTGGCGGGCCAACATCTACAGTTCCCGCGACACCACACCCCTGCATCTCGTCGTCCTACAGGCGTTGGGGCACGCTACGCTGGAGTGGTCGTGGGACATTAACACTGCGCACCAGGTCGCGCTTAGCTATACGGGTATTAGAACTCCCCCGTCTATGTGGCGCTCAGAGGCTAGTGATTCCCTCCGAGAAATCCCAATTGAAGTGGGAGGCTACGCCTACAACCTCCAGCAAGGGACGTGGTTCTTCCAAATGTACAGTCAGCAATCCAGAGGCTTCCCCAGTGCCGTGATAGAACGCAATGTCATGAGACTCGACCTGCTCGAATTAGACGGCGAGTTTGGCGCGATGGAGTGGCCTGGTAGGGGACGCACAGTCGACTTAGCGTACCTGCTCCATGCCTCCGCGTACATCCGGCTGTACCGTGACGCGGGGTGGACGGGCACCTTCTCTGACCCTGTACGGGCTGCATGGTCATGGGGTTGGGGGCTAGCTCAAAGGCTGCGTAACTGGGAAGACGAGACCTATTTTACCATCGTATGGAGCCGGCGTGCTCAGGCGCTTCTTAATGCACGTGAAATGATGGCCGGAATTTGCCTCCTCCGCGGAACAGACCTCCCAGAGATGGCTTCATCGCTAGCCACGGCATTCTACCAGCTGGAGGGTTTTCCCAGGCCTGCCTCTTCACACGACCCTGGTGGGGGCGGCGATGGCCCCAAGCCCCGGCCGATACATCAGGCCCCTGGCAGCACAATCGCCGACCTCGGTCAGCAGCTGTCCGCCATGCCCGCCGGACTTACGTCCCATACGCCCGGCACAGTGGCACGAGAGAAGGGGCAGGGCATGGGAGACAAAGGGACACCGCCGCCGTTCACCCCACAGCCTCAAGTCAAGATCGGGGGAGACCCTCAGGCAGCGGATATCAACGCAGATCACCGCGAGCTTCAAGAGGTGACCTAGACTCAGCCTTGCGGGAGGTTCGAGAGGCGTGGGACCTAGGGGAGGAGCTTCGTCCAGACGATAGATGGACGTGGGATCACTACCTGGCCGAGGAAGCAAAGGTCCTTGCCGTGCTGGGACCGTGCACAGCGGAACCTCCTCACACGTGTGGCCCAGGGTTCGAACGGCCCCTGGACGCGTTTAACGAACCCCTGGCGCGCTACAAGATGCCCCCTCATGAGCAGTGCCCTGGCTGTAGCCTCCCCCGAGGTATGCTCGAGGATGCATTGCATCTGCTGGTTAGACTCTACAGGGGCCGCGTGGCGACAACAGTTGTATCTGAATACGCAAGAATCCGCGACTTGCTGGCAGATAGGTGTTTCTGCAGGCTTCACAAATACCTCAAGGAGCGTACCGGGTTGCTAAAGATGGGCGGGAGGTTCATCCACGACTCTTGGCGGGTCTTGTGTTACTGGGAGATGCTGGTCGGTTATAGACGATACCAAGGTACGGAGGCCCTTATCCCGGAAGTGTCACGGTGGCTCGGCACGGAAGCACCGCTAGGGGGCCCTCTCCCTGAAACCGTGTACTCGGATTTAGTATACCACGAAACGTGCGACTTCTTACGATCTAACTGGTCAGCCCCGTCTGTGATCTTGACACCCGTTGAATGGGTTGCCGGCGGCACGTGGATGCGAGGAAAGGCAGGTACAGAGGGAAAGACCCACGTGTACATCGATGGGAAGAAGCGGGCTACACGATCAATGAAGGGTGTTGCCGGTGCCCTGTTCTCAGACAACGCGCTGTTGCAGCAGATGTACCACCCAGGTCCCGAAGTCATGGTGGCCATGGAAAAAAGTGAACCCACAAAGGTACGCTCTGTCGTAAAAACATCTAACGGCATAAACCGCTCCATGGACTACCTCAGCCAAGTCCTCGAGGTGGGATTGTACGGTAATCGGACCTCTTCTTTGTTCGCTGGCTCCACGGGTAATGAGGAGATTGATATAGAATTACTCAACGTGATACGGGACCCATCGCTCTGGAAGGTACCCCTCGATCAAAAGGCTTTCGACGAGCACCAATCCATTAACGTCATTAGGGCCACTTTTGATGCTATACATGATGTCTGCATACTACCCCTCCAACGTGATGACATCTGTGGGATCTGGGACGGCATGTACCGCAGAATCTTTCACGAGCCTGTTGAGGTTCGCTGCGGCTCCGCACGGATGCAGTGGCGGAACGGACTACCAAGCGGCTGGAGGTGGACAGCGATCCTCGACACCCTCCTCAACATATCGTCAACAGCTAATCGAGACGATGAGCGGGTGATAAAGAAGATGAGAAAGATGACGATGAAGAATAGAGCCACATCCGAATCAGATCCATTGTACGTCGCGTGGGTCGTCAAATGGGAGTCCAGCAAGGGAGGGCAAGGCCAAGTGGGAGGAGAAATATTCAATGGGACAGTGGGGGGGGGGGGGGGGGGGGGAAAGGGACAGGATCTCCTTTTGTCGCCTCTTACGACTAGCAGAGTCACTCTGGAAGGACTCTACCTGGAAACTTACATACTAACAGAATGTGCAAGAAGCAAGAGTTGGTTTGATTAATGGGGTTTAACGTCACATTTTTGTGCAATAATGGCTAATTGCGAAAATGAGCGGATTATAATGAAGATGAAAAAAGCCACGAATAACATCCATGGTACGTGGCGTGTCGTCATATCAGAGTCCAGCAAGGGAGGGCCAGGCTAAATGGGAGTAGAAATTTTTGGTCCAACAGTTTGGGGGAATGGGACAGGGTTTCCATTAGTCAACTCTTACGACTAGCAGAGTCACTCTGGGCCTGTTCTTTCCTGGGTCCAAACAGGCGAGCGCAAAAAAAATCGGATCAATCGGATAAACTCGGGCGATAAAATCAACATTGCGGATTTCATCGAAGTCAACCGACATAATGAAGGTAATGTCGATATGCTCAGACGAGATATAATAAACGGCCCTCACCACGTCTTCGGCGACCACGCACATTGTCGTGATTATTATTGTAAGAGGAAAGACGATGTAAATCTCGTGCCGAAAATAGAACAATCGACCGTTTGGCAAGAGGTACACAACTTGTTATGCATATATTTTAGCCACACCTAGTCTTATAAATAAGTATGTATATTAAAGTACGCCTATGTGATATTGACACTTAAAGAATATATTTAGATGCAAAGTAATCATTGATTCATATGTTCCATATTTGAAATATAGATCTTTGATTGGTTATCGCTCACTCGTCGATGGTATTTGGAGCCTACAGGGTTGGTTTAGTCGCTTTAAAATTAAAGTCCCCCACTGAAAATTACTTTAGTTACTGAGTGGGTAGACTCTTTAAATACGAATTTATTTAGAAGTAGTAGTATTAGTATTTTATTCATCAATTGACTTATACAGCGTAAAAGTATAGTCTTCAACTACGTTATTGGGGAACTGGAACCATTTTCCACTGTGAAAAAAAACAGTCCAAACAATTGGTGACTGGGTGCTATCCCAACAGAACCACTATGACCAGAAATACCCTCGTGAAAAAACTCGATCAAGAATATCAAACAATGAAACAAAACGTAATTGAACAATTAAGTTGTGCAGAGTCCATTTGTACAACCGCTGATTGTTGGACAGCGTATCGCCGGTGAGTTAGTTGTCGCTAACCAATTTAGTTATTCATAAGCTTTAATTCATACTTAATTTCATAAAATATATCTCAAATTAGGGCATAACCAGATAATGTGTTCAAGGCGTAGCATGTATGCTTGTTGGTGTGGACTGATTGAAACAGTTTACTACAAAATAATACACGTACATTTGTAATTACTAATCAATGGTATACAATATCACGTTCAACAATAAACGCACATACCATAATATGTATATGTCTAAGCTATTACAGTGGGTGGGACAAAGGATATTTTGTTACGTCAGTAATCTTTGTTACAAGTTTGTGGAACAGTTAATATTGTTTGATTCAGAAAAACAACTAGGACTACTAGTTAGGACTACTACTAAACATTTTCAAACCAAACTAACAACAGTTTGAGTTTGAGTTTATTGGGTTTAAGGGCGCTTCAACCAGTTAGGTCATTTTGCGCCACCAAGATAATGTAACTTATTGTTTTATTGCATGATTGATTAATGGGGCTTAACGTCTCACATTTATGCAACGATGGCTAATCGAGACGATGAGCGGGTGATAATGAAAATGAGAAAGATGATAATGAAGAAAAAAGCCACATCCTAATCAGATCCATTGTACGTCGCGTGAGTCGTCATACGGGAGTCCAGCAAGGGAGGGCAGGGCCAAGTGGGAGGAGAAATATTCAATGGGACAGTGGGGGGAAAGGGGATTGGGGTGTGGACTGCACTTCGTCTGACTTCTCCTCCTCGACCAGTCCGGCTTGGGTGGCCCTACCAGAAGCATACGCTTCCGCCGGCATAGCTCTCGGGATCAACAAAGCACGCAAACCTGCCCACCACGATAAGGTGGCAGTCCCTGGGCAGGGAGAGGAAGGAGAGAGTTCAAGCAAGTTCAAAAATATTATAGAAAGATCGAGAAAGTTGTAGTGTTCAAGAAAGATCGAAAAAGTTCGAGAAAGTTCGAAAATATTCTAGACAGAACGAGAAAGTTAGGGTTTAAATAAACCCTTTTTGTATACGCAAATGATCTCATTAATATGCAAATTTATTGATTGATTGATTAATGGGGCTTAACGTCTCATATTTATGCAACGATGGCTAATCGAGACGATGAGCGGGTGATAATGAAGATGAGAAAGATGATAATGAAGAATAAAGCCACATCCGAATCAGATCCATTGTCCGTCGCGTGAGTCGTCATACGGGAGTCCAGCAAGGGAGGGCAGGGCCAAGTGGGAGGAGAAATATTCAATGGGACAGTGGGGGGGAAAGGGGATTGGGGTGTGGACTGCACTTCGTCTGACTTCTCCTCCTCGACCAGTCCGGCTTGGGTGGCCCTACCAGAAGCATACGCTTCCGCCGGCATAGCTCTCGGGATCAACGAAGCACGCAAACCTGCCCACCACGATAAGGTAGCAGTCCCTGGGCAGGATGCAAATTTATGCATCAACCTTCCTTGTTTTAATTAATTATGTAAATTTATGCAAATATGTAAATGAGTAATTAGCATAATTAATAATTATGCAGATGGGTACTGCTTCTGATGGTTCATCTACACTAATTAATTAATTAGGCAAATTAACTTATTAGTATGCAAATGAGCAATTAACTAATTAATTAATTATGCAAATGAGTGGTGAGACCTCTAGAAGATTTGAGACTCCGTGACCTTGAGATTATGCAAATGAGTTCACATATATAAGGGGATGCAAGAGCCCACCATCCTCAGTCATAGGGGTGAGAGCATCGACAGAGGTTGTGTGTACCTGGCACCTCCACAAGACCCGGCACCTACACCATAGTGTTCATTTTATTTGTTTTATATTTTATTTTATTTTGTGATAACATCAGTGAAAACAATGGGTGAGTCATTTTAATCTATTACTTTTAGTTATCCATCTAGCATGGATAATATTTAAAGCTCAGGTAAAAGATTTCCTACCTTGGTTATTAATTTTGAACCTGGCCCAATAATTGTCACCTTACGTGTTTTAACCTATGCTTAGTAACGTCCAACCCTTAATTGCTCAAAAGATGTCATAGAGGGAGGTTTGCAAAGTGTTTAAGTGAATTTTTTGTGTTTTGTGCTTTCGACGATGGGTGAGTACTTTTACTTCAATTCTTTGCTTTTCTCCGGGTTGCGTGCATCTGTATGCGGTGCGCGCGTGTGTTTATTTTGGTGCATGTTTGTTTTATCCTGGCAAATACATGTTTATCAACAGGTCAACGATTTCGTACCTAGGTAAAAGATTTCCTACCTAGGTCATGAATTTGGGACCTGGCCCAATAGTTGTTACCTTACGTGTTTTAACGTATGTTTTGGAGCGTCCAACCCTTAATTGCTCAGTAGAAGTCATAGAGGGGGGTTTGCAAAGTGTTTTTTTATTAAAATTATTGTTTTTTGTGCTTTCGACGATAGGTGAGTACTTTGACTCCAATTCTTAGCTTTTTTTCCGGGTTGCATGCATGTGAGTGTGTTCGTTTGTGTATGTTTTTGGTCAGGTTATGTTTTTTAACCAGCAAAAATTTTGTTTTTACATAGTTCAAACGATTTCTGATCTCGGTAAAAGAATTCATACCTTACTTATGACTTTGGATCCTAGTCAAATAATTATCTCAAGAGTTTTATCTTATGTTTTAGGGCGGTCTTCCCTCGGTTGCCTATAGCCTGTCATTAAAATAACAGAATATTTATATAACAAATTTTCGTGTATATTATTTGTTTGTGCTGGGAGACGATTGGCGATTACCTTTACTGTAATGTTTTATGTATCTCCCTGTTCACCACGCATGGTTTTGTTTATGGTCTGTGTGCATGTTCTACAGATTCCGATGAGGAAGCGAGCATGTCCATCGACAAGTTCCTCCGGGAGGTTACTCTCAATAGCAAGAGTGTGAACCTCCCGGTAGGTGCAGAAGGTGATACTGGAACAGACGTGTTGCTCTCGTTACACGAGCCAGGTTTTCTAACATTCTTCGAGGAACACCTCGTGGCGGAGGCCGAGGTGCCTGAACCCACCATTGCCGGGCCTGCAATGGTGGGTACAGGCTCTTCGTCCGAACAAGTAGAAAAGGCCCTTTCGGCAAACGAACCTCCCGCCGATCGCGAGACCGACGAGCTGCGGCGACGCACGAGGAACGACCGTCGCAGCCGTCGGCAGGAGCGAGATAGTGGTAGCGGTACACTCCAGAAACCGGAAAAAAAGGAGCATATTACCTTTAAAGCAAACCACTTTGCACAGTTGTTCTATAGGCCTGTAAGAGTGATTTGACCCGCAGCACCTAAATTTTCATCCCTTAGGGTTCAGAATTTCGGCCATTTTCGAAAATGGCGGCTTAAATTATTAAATCTTCAAAATTGGAGCACGAGTGCAGTATAGAGGTCGTTTTCGCATGATTGGGGTGTGAGAAAATCGAGAGTTGCCATGCCACGGTTGTAGGTTTCGTCGATTAGGCCCTGGTGCCGCCATATTTAAATTTCAGGGCCTAACTTTTTAGCTATTGGCATCCTGGGAATGTAGTTGAGTTTGGTGTCGTTTTCGGGTACTTTCGCAAGTCTAAATACTATAGTTGCTTTATGAACGTCCTACATGACCCCCTTATCATAATTAACCGCCATTTTGAAAAATGGCGCACACCCTTAGGTTCTTGTTTGTATATGAACTGCGTCTACGTTGTCGTTTTTGGGTATTTACGCACGTCTAAATACTATGGTAGACTTATGAACGTTCTACATGACACCCTTTGCATAATGAACCACCATTTTGAAAAATGGCGCAAACCCTTAGGTTCCTGTTAGTCTATGAACTGCGTCTACGTTGTCGTTTTTGGGTATTTACGCACGTCTAAATACTATAGTAGACTTGTGAACGTTCTACATGACACCCTTTTCATAATGAACCGATTTTTTGGAAAATGGCGCACATCCTTAACCTCTTGGTTGTTTATGAACAACGCCTATCGTCGTGGGGCTATCTAAGTAAGATATTGCCTGGATGCTGAAGACGATCATACGATTATCAAGGCAAAGAGAGGAGCAGTGGGCTTTACGCAAGAGGCATCTGCTCTTCATAGGTGGATGATTGGAGAACCGGAAGTGTCTAGGCTCCTCAATGAGTTCCAAGGAGATGACGAAGGGGTGGATGGGCTGAATACCAATCATGAGCAGTATGGGAATTTTCAAAAGAAGTTCGTGGATAACTGTGCTGCTTTTAAGGACACGTTCCTTTAACATGAAAATCCCTTTGAAATAAGAGAGGAACACTTAATTGCTTTGGACACACGGGTGGTGGTAGACAAGAGAGGTGTTGACACTCTCAAAGCAATAGAGAAGACCAGACCGGTGCCGAAATGTACGTACATTTTGTAAAAGAGAGGTTTGTCGATAACACCAAACCTCTTAACAAGCTAATCAAGCAAGTAAACAGATTGATATTTGCGGCACAGAAAAAGCTACAGACCAGTGCAGTTAGCATTCTGAGAGCTGACGTTCAGCTTTTTTCTAGGCTTTTCATTGTCAGTACCACACGGGACCTAGATCTTCACGTTTTCTTCCAGTTTGAAAATCAGATATTCCCACCTTCCTTGTGTGTCAATGGAGAGATGCGTGCTAGCATGAAGACTGATTTGGCTATGATACTTGAAAGCCTGGTGGTGGCTTCTACTAACATAACTATCAATCCAGTAAAGTGTGATGGAGGCATCTTTGATGGGGCACAGTATGTCCACATGGTCAAACCACGCCCCGGTCTAAGAACATTTCCAGACTACTTCAGTAATCAAGTGAAAGGTCACATTCTCAGAATTGCTGAGAGTCTCGCTGCCCAACGCGTTGACTTGGTATGGGATCTGTACCACCCTGACAGTATCAAAAACAAAGCGCGAAAAAGCCGTGGTTCTGGGATACGTAGACAATATCTACCAAACAGAGGTAAAATTTTACTTATTTGCTCGTAATTATTTAATTTATCGAGCTGCTGTTAACGCTAACTTTATATGTTCAGGTTCGTTGCCAACAAATTGGGAGGACTACCTGCGAAACGCGTCCAATAAGCAGGAGCTCTTTACTTTCATAACTAGATCCGTGCTTGATGGAATGGATGGTCTCCATGTAGTAACGAACGTAGGTGACACCTGCTGGTAGCTTCCCGACCGACCTAAACGGTGTGTCCTGTGCTAGAATGGAAGAAGCGGACGGCTAAATCTTCATGCACGTAAGAGATATGGTGCTCCATGGCGCCAAATCAATACTGATCCGCTTCTCAGACACGGATATTGTGGTTCTGGCCATATCTTTCTTCCATTCATCCATTGGAACCTCTGGGCCTGGAACAGCTGTAGCTTCTCTACGGATGTGCCAAAACGTGTCGTTATATAGATGTTCATTACATCGCTCATCACCTTGGAGAGGACAAAGCTGCTGCTTTGAGGGGCTTCCATGCATTCTCTGGGTACGACACCATGTCGTTCTTCGCGTCAAAGAGCAAGCGCTCGGCGTGGAAAGCGTGGACAGACAATACCACGGCAGCATTTCGGTACCTGTCCCTTCCCTGCGAGGTGCCCGGTGACGATTTCTTGTTCGCTCTTGAACGCTACGTCGTACGATTGTACGGAGTTAACTGTACCGAGCATGTCAACCAGGCCAGAAAACACCTTTTCGCCACTGAAAGCCAAGCCACTGACCCTGATCCCACCAACTTGTGCGGCCCTGCACGAGCATGCGTTGAGAGCAGCATACCAGGCTGGCCAGATCTGGGGTCGGGCAGACACAGTGGACCAGTCAGACCTCCCCTCAACTGCCAACTAGGGATGGTCGCAAGTTGGCAATGAGTGGTCACCGTTGTGGTCTAAAAAACCAAGCATCTGGGAGGCATGTCGATCCCTGGACAGATGCGGCTGAGGCTCACGGTGTGAGACCATCAAATGTATTTGCCGAAGGATTTCACTGCCCTGTACACCTGCCTGCAAGTTGTGTAAGGGAGAGTGCAGCAACATCAGGTAAATTACGCAGTACGAATTATAGACTATTGAACGGACCTAACATTTCTTATCAGCTTACACGCCGTTACAATGTTCTTTTACGGCGCAAGATAACAATGCTCTGAAGAGACCCAAGGCCCTGCAGAGTATGAAGGCCCTGGAGAGGACCCCGACGAAGATATAGATGGCGCCTTTGCACCTACTGAAGTTTGAGCCATCCCCTTGCCATCCCCACATTGCAGTGTACATATATTTAACGTAATGTTTTTCCAGTGTGATCATTTGTTTCACTTTAAAGAAATATGTCAGCTCTCATCTCCATATATCGATAGGATTTGTACAAAAGAAAACAATTCTGAGGATTGAGGTAAGTTCAGCGCTCAGGAAATATCTTACTTTGATAGCCCCACGACGGTAGACGTTGTTCATAGACAACCAAGAGGTTAAGGGTGTGCGCCATTTTCCAAAATGGCGGTTCATTATGAAAAGGGTGTCATGAAGAACGTTCATAAGTCTACTATAATATTAGACGTGCTTTAATACCCGAAAACGACAACGTACGCTCTGTTCATACACAAACAAGAACCTAAGGGTGTGCGCCATTTTTCAAAATGGCGGTTCATTATGATAAGGGGGTCATGTAGGACGTTCATAAAGCAACTATAGTATTTAGACGTGCGAGAGTACCCGAAAACGACACCAAACTCAACCCCATTCCCAGGATGCCAACAGCTAAAAAGTTACCCCCTGAAATTTAAATATGGCGGCACCAGGGCCTAATCGACGAAACCTACAACCGTGGCATGGCTACTGTCGATTTTCTCACACCCCAATCATGCGAAAACGACCTCTTTACTGCACTCGTGCTCCAATTTTGAAGATTTAATAATTTAAGCCGCCATTTTCGAAAATGGCCGAAGTTCTGAACCCTAAGGGATGAAATTTTAGGTGCTGCGGGTCAAATCACTCTTACAGGCCTATAGAACAACTGTGCAAAGTGGTTTGCTTTAAAGGTAATATGCTCCTTGTTTTCACGTACCGCTACCACTAAGAGCTTCGGCCGGAGGTCCGCAAACTGAGGCAGGCGGTCCAACAAATGGCAAACTTGCCACCACCTCTTCGAATCCCCAGCCCCGTAGCAACCCGGCGAGTTAGGGCCGTGTGCGATTCGCGTGCGATTTACGATTTACTGTGAGCATTCGTTGTCTATGTGATACAATATAAATTGATAATACAACTCAAGTTTTTTAAGTGTTGGTTTATTTCCGGCTGAGCTAGGCCGAACAGAGTAGTAAGAGGGCGGGGGTACTGTATTATAGTTATGTTTGTAAGACGTCGTGGGAATATGTTCAGTGAGAGACAGTTAAAGCTAGCCTTGCTGGTAACACCCCGAGACCATGAATGTACAAGTAAGCGTTTGCTCTCAGACGACTGTTTAAGACGAGCTCACTGCTAGTGGTAAGCGTGTCAGCGGCTGGGAAGCGTAATCAGAGCATCCAAGGTGTCGACGGAAGAGGATCAGACTTCAAAAGCAACTACGTAAATAAATTGTCAGACGACTGTTTAAGACGAGCTCACTGCTAGTGGTAAGCGTGTCAGCGGCTGGGAAGCGTACTCAGAGCATCCAAGGTGTCGACGGAAGAGGATCAGACTTCAAAAGCAACTACGTAAATAAATTGTCAGACGACTGTTTAAGACGAGCTCACTGCTAGTGGTAAGCGTGTCAGCGGCTGGGAAGCGTAATCAGAGCATCCAAGGTGTCGACGGAAGAGGATCAGACTTCAAAAGCAACTACGTAAATAAATTGTCAGACGACTGTTTAAGACGAGCTCACTGCTAGTGGTAAGCGTGTCAGCGGCTGGGAAGCGTAATCAGAGCATCCAAGGTGTCGACGGAAGAGGATCAGACTTCAAAAGCAACTACGTAAATAAATTAATCCTTATGTTAATTGCTTGAAATTATCCTGTGCTTATATTTGTGGATGTGTGCATCTTTGAACAAATCATTTGTTTTTTTAGATCTTAGATGGAAGATCAACTTGGATTTGATTGGTATGGCATGAAAACTCTGCATTGAATACAGTTTTAAATAATTTGTTGTAATGATAACAGTGGGTATATTTTACAGACACTATTAATAAGACTTTTATGTTGAAAACCCACTTGGGACACTGAACATGGAAAACATGATGTATCGTTAAGTTGGCAAGAACGTGTAGCGTATTACGATGTCAGATCATATCAATAACGTGATTGCAATGAACGTCATATTAAGGTTCACGAAGGGGCATATTTTTTTGAAAAGAATTATCCTGTGCCATTTGCCTACCGAGAAGCTGTGGAAAGACAACTGAATAAAATGATAAGGCATAACATTATTGAGGAAGCTACTAGCCCCTACATAAGCCCATTAGTTGTGGTGATTAAGAAAAACAAAACAGTGCAAAAAAGCAGATTAACATGAAAATAAGTCAACTAGACCTGCGCCGAAAGTTTTTTGAGTCTCGAGTCTAAGTATCTGTAATTGAGTCTAGCCTGGTTGCTAGCAACACCAACAACAACCTTGCACACCAACTCCCACTTCGTAGCAGGACAGAACAAACGGATACAGTAGACCCCGCTAAAATTTGGCTACAAAGCTAACAACTTTGATAAAATTAGAAGTAAGGTATTGTACGATATTGAATATGAAGATTGGAACAAAGATCTAAAAGTCAAATTGGACGAAAATAAGACTTTGCATTGTCCTGATATCAATCCGTTGATTCTTAAGAAACATATGCCTTTTCTTGCTCTTTGGTCTGGCTTAATGCTAGATAGCGGTAAACCTGACGATGAAGTCAAAAGAATGAGAAACGCAGAGTTTGAAAACCACAACAATCTCCTGAAAACGATTCTTTTTAATAAAAGGCGCAGCCAAAAACTTGGCCGTGTATTTAAACCCCTTAGGAATAATGTGTTACAATTACTTAAGAAAATATCACATAAAATATCTAACACTGGTTTGGCTCAGGGACGTCGTGTCAAGAAAAGAGAGAAAAACGTGCCACCCAGACGACTCAAATGTAAAAGAGAAGAGGAAAATAAACATACAAATGATAGGCCGAATGTTTTCAAGGCTTGCACTATAAAAAGCATGAACTAAATGATGAAACTAGCATAAGATAGATCAGAAAGAGCAACATCATTTAACGTACCGGCAAAACTGAACGATCATCAGATAAATGTAGTCAATTTGTTGCAATCCGCATCAGCTGTAAGCAACGAAACAAATAATGTGCATTTACTTCACACTGTAATTTTTTTTCTTAAATTTAACATTATATAGTGTATGTATTTTAACAATTTACGTATGGTTAATTACTAAATACCTTTGATAAATACATATTGTGAGATTATGAGGACAATGTATTGATAATATAAATGAGTTACTGTGTTAAACCTACATCAACTGTACCCTTATAAACACTACCACATCGGAGTCTTAAAATTAGTAACACATGTTAATTAAATAAAGGTGCGAGGGAACACGTGTGCCCCCATTCAATCATGGAACGGAAGAGGAGGTAGACCTGTGCCAAGGTGGAACGGTGGAAAGAACGACAGAGGGCCCAGAGGGAAGGACATGGAGACCGATCGTGGACCTGGACGAAGGAGCGAAACCACAACACGAGTCGGAGTCAGCCATCGAGAAGCCAAGGTATAGGGGTTACTACACCTACCCTGTGGATAGGAAGGTTAAGTCCAATGATGACATCTATAGTAGGCTAGATCGCCAGTCCCCACACCTTCCACTTAGTAGCAAGCGTAGCGATTTGAAGCCATCTTGAAATTGGCAATTTACATGCTAATTTGGACCTTTTAGTACTGCTAGCGCTGCCAATGGCAGAAAGTCGCATTAGAAACTCCTATCCCCGCCTGTGTTATTTGCCAACTTCAAGATGGCATCAAAGTGGTACGCCTGCTGCTGCTAGCCTGGCGATCTAGCCAAGGCAATGGCGACGGGGAAGACAATAACGACGGGGGAAGCGATGGCGACGGTGAAGACGATAGCGACGGTAAAGACAATGGCGACAGTAAAGACAATAACGACGGTAAAGACAATGGCGACGGGGGAAGCGATGGCGACGGTGAAGACGATAGCAACGGTAAAGACTATGGCGACGGGGAAGACGATAAAGACGGGGGAAGCGATGGCGACGGTAAAGACAATGGCGACGGTAAAGACAATGGCGACGGGGAAGACGATAAAGACGGGGGAAGCGATGGCGACGGTGAAGACGTGATTTGATTAATTGGGCTTAACGTCTCATATTTATGCAACGATGGCTAATCGAGACGATGAGCGGGTGATAATGAAGATGAGAAAGATGATAATAAAGAATAAAGCCACATTCGAATCAGATCCATTGTACGTCGCGTGAGTCGTCATACGGGAGTCCAGCAAGGGAGGGCAGGGCCAAGTGGGAGGAAAAATATTCAATGGGACAGTGGGGGGGAAAGGGGATTGGGGTGTGGACTGCACTTCGTCTGACTTCTCCTCCTCGACCAGTCCGGCTTGGGTGGCCCTACCAAAAGCATATGCTTCCGCCGGCATAGCTCTCGGGATCAACAAAGCACGCAAACCTGCCCACCACGATTAGGTGGCAGTCCCTGGGCAGGTTATGATTTTTTCATTTTCAGAGCCAGGCCCATCAAGCTCTCTAACACCACGGGCAAACAGTGTTGACGTGTTCAACATCCGATATGAGCAATTTCCTAATGAATTGCTAAAGTGCATGGACGAGAAACGGCAATGTAGTGGCACGTTGCAAAATGTGATGGTACGGAGAGTATGTGACGACATTTACGCCGTAACTAATTACCCGAGTGACAAAGTCTACACGTCAATAGCTAGTAAAATAGTGTCTCGGTATCCTGCCACATTCAAAGATGAAATTGGATGTGGCTGGCGCACATTCAAACAGCAGATGGAACTGCGAATCGCATACTTAAATAGAACGAAAAATGCTATTAATAAGAAACGTCTCTCAAATATTTTTCAATTTGACGATGAGAAGGAAAGGCAAAAAAACGGAGGTCATCAAAAAAGGACTAATATGGATGTGTCCTCTGGCAAACTGACACCGTGCAAGATGGTGAAAGTGGAGATTCCTTGGAATTGAAGAGGATTTCACTCCTGGCAGAGCATGATCTAGTCCATAAGGATGAGGCCATGATCACCGATCACATGAACAAAACCTACATTTCGCAGCGACTGGACATAACAGAGATATGCCAGTAAGTGAGCTGCGAAGCCGATGGCCATTCCTATTACAGGTGAGGACAATAGTTACATTTTTTAAACCCATGCATTTCCCTAGATATGTGCAAAGTTAGTTGAAAACTATGCAGTCCCCTAATTGTAACTACTGTTCATGTACCCAGAAGAAAGACGGCATCCGACAACCAGGTGGCCATCTTCAAGACGGGTAAGTTTATCATGGAACCTGGAAAGCAAGGACCAAGTCCTAGCCTAGCGAGGCCTAGCTAGTCTAGTAACCTGAAATCCAAACAAATGCCCTGTTAGAAGTTCTTAAGGCTGGCCTTGAAACCTTCCCTAGTCCCTTACTTCACGCCTACACTTCATCCAATCGGCCACCCCTCGACTCTTCTGAACCCACCTCATGCTCTTGAAGCGAACCTCAACCTGTACCGTCACGTCCGTCTTCTCCCCAAACCACCCATCTCACCGTCCTTAACATTTTCAGCTTATTAAGGATTGTGAACGTATCCATGGGATTAATATAACTGAAAACGAAAAGCTTTTTTCACTCCTGGTTTTGTCAATGAGACAATTAACCGGGCACTACAATTTAAGTGCCAATGGACAAAGGATCTCGTAAAATTTGTTGGGATGGATAGCATGCACAATATTTCTAGTGAGTTCAAATTTGAGATTTAAAATTAGTATTCTGTACAAATGCACTTACACAAAAGATTGGGAACTTGACCAGGGATTACAGGTCAGCCCAGTTCTCATGTAAACTCTACTTCCGTCATTTCGGTGCTTGTCTTATTTAACAGTGCAATTGTGGTTTCCACACACACAAACAATATAGTGCTACGCCCTTCTGTCACACACGCATCGGAGCTGGCGGACCATAACCAACACCGACGGTGCAACACCCGTGAGAGGTCCGGACCGGGTAGTGTAGACTCTACACCTGATAGACTAGTTACGCTAGAACAGGTATCACGGGACACGATAACTCAAGCTTCCGAAACCTCAACAGTCGCTCTGCCTCCGCATAGGACATTCCATGCCAACCATCCACTTAAAGGTGCTCTCGTTATTCATCTCCGCAAGTGTCTCAATCGGAACAGTACAACCCTGGTGGGGTATTATTTCAGTGCAGTGAATCAAACAGTTGGAAGTGTCGCTTCCCTCCATCACGGTGCAACGTGTGCAATGGACATCATTAACAGTACTCAACCGAACAACGAGGTTCCTGGACAGACAACCTTTCCTCCTCAAGCCTCAATAGATACCAGCCAGGATCAACAGGAACAAGGCTCACAAGACCATCACAACCCGACATCAGACACAGTGACCTGCCATCAGCCACCTGAAACCCAGCACAAACCGGATACTCACGGTACAGACACCACCGGAGACCCAGACTTAGCCTCTGTCACACCGGCACCACCTTCAAGGTACGATGAAATACAATTACGGAATCTTCTTACAAACTTTCAAGTTACATACGCCGCCGGGGCGCGGCCCGTCTCAAACCAAGAGATAGAAAACACACTAAAGGCCATAGTCACCATGTTCCCGGACATGCCAAAAACTACTCAGGACTATGTGATAATGCTCTTCACTGTCACATACGGATGGCCAACAACCCGGAGAATCTTTGGGCCAACCCCCACGGTTCAGGCATCCTTCTTCCTACCTCAAGGATTCTCTCCAAGACCATCATTCCAGAAAACACCAGTACAACAAGAACATACGACTAACAGTCAACAGCAGCCACACAAGACAGCCCACTCGGGAGGAAAGAAAAAGCCAACACGGCCGGGGACGCAGACCGGGTCTAGTACCTGCTAGCGTTGACGTTCTTCCCTCTGTCTCGCGCTTGTGTGTGCGCTACTCTGCGCTCAGCAGATTCCGGAAGCCACCCACTTTACTCACAATTGCTTCCTTATATCATGTTTGTCTAGTAGTACCCTGCGTGGTACGGATACATGTAACCCTGTAATTCTTGGAAAAATAAATAAAGGGCTTTTGCTCCGGCTGCATCTCTCGCCCCGAGTCTAAAGACTGTGCCCCCTCACTACCACCGGGTCTCCATATTTAAGCCGGTGCGTGGTGGGGCTCGGGACAGTCTGGATTCGGAGAGCGAGGGGTGCAGCCACAACAACACAACACAGTTAATAAAACAACACAGTTAATAGTGATTCTTTTCGCCGCGCGTCAATCGGACAATGGCACGGTGGAGGCCGCGCCATAGGTGTCGGGATGTGCGCCGTCGTATCGCGGGTACGCCAACAGCCGGGGCTAACGACCTGGCGCCCGCGCCAGGCTCTCTGTCACCCGAGGACTGGCCCACAGCGGACGACATCTTGGACATACCAGTGGACGGTCTTCTGGAAGCCCTCGACGCCTCCACGCTGCAGGAATACGATGAGCTCCTTGAAGAACTCGATGACTTCCTTATTTTCCCAACCGCGGAAAACATCGAGGCGGTGGTGGAGGAAGTCATCGACTTCACCCCATTCACCATCAGGGACGGCGCCCGGAGGTATTTAATCGACGTACCAGAACCCACGCCTGGCATCCGCCGGGTGGAGCGTATGCGGTCCGGCTGGGACAATATGGGGGACGAAGCGGAGGAAGCGGGCGACCACGGCGAAGAGAATGAGCAAGACAACGACGACCCGGACAACCCCCGGGAGGAGGAAGAGGACCGTAAGTCTCAAGCTAGTTCTGAGGACGATCAGGACGAACCGAGTGGCTTCGTTTTAACAAAGCAAACCGGCCCTATGCCAGATTTATTGGTGCGCGACCACGTTCCCCTCCGCGACCTTCGATTTGAGTCCACCTCGGTTCCTGATTTTCGTCCGCTTCGCCTTGGCACGACGCCAAATCAACTATGGTTTCACCGAGTAACGTCAGAGGGAGTGGACCTTCCCCGACCAGCGGGCGCACCCCCGCTATTCCATCGAACACCACCATCGCCCCAGATGGACCTGATTGTTAACGACTTCTTGGACCACGGACTCTTAGTGCCCGGTAAGTGCGTGTGCGCTCCCAAGTGGCTCGTGGTGCCGAAGGCCTCTGGGGCGATGAGGCTGATCATGGACTATAGTGCGTGGACTCCATTTATAGTGGCCCCTAAGTTTAGCCTGCTCGGGGCAGGTCGGGCGTTACAGGCGATACGCCCACATTGGTTCGCCATTAAAATTGATTTGAAAAGCGGGTTTTACCATATTCGTGTGTCGGAACGTACGCAACATTTTCACGGGTTATTCTACAAAAACAATTATTATAAGTTCACCCGGTTGCCAATGGGCCACGCCCTCGCCCCGTACATTATGCAGCGGGCCGGACAAACACTTATCGATACGATATGTGCCCGTTTGAACATATTCGGCATCGTTTACCTCGGTGACTGGCTTTTGGCCAGTCACGAGCCTCAACGACTTCGGGACGCAATCCGGTGGCTGGAACTGATGGGCTGTCAAATCAATGACAAAAGTGTGCTTACCCCGTGTGTTAAGTTACCCTATTTGGGTTTGCTCATTAATATCCCAGACGGTACCCTTCAGGCCACGTTGGGTTCCATCACCAAGTTACGGGAGTGGGCCCGCTTAGTCGCGGCGGCCAGCGACAAAGACATGGAGCGAATTGTGGGCTACGTGCAATGGCTGGCGTACAGCCTGCGGTGGCCGATGTTCGTGGCGGACGCGTTGCGGGTCCGCAACACGGAATACTTGCTCGAATTTCTTCAGAACGCGTCGCCAGACGCCCCGCGCCCCATGCGCCCGCCGACCGCCCGCCACCTGGTCTACTCGGACGCCGCACCCCACGGTATCGCAGCGGTGGACGTCGGTACTCGCGACGCATACGCCCAAATATTCCAGGAACCAGCGGAGATCAATCGCGCTGAGGGCATCGCAGGCCTTCTGGCGCTAGAGTGGATGTTTGGGCGTCACGACGCTCCTCTGTTTGTGACATTGCGGATGGACAATACGTCGGCCGTCTACAATCTACGGAAGGGTACCGGGGCGCTGTTTCGAGACCCGACGGCTCGGAGGATATATTGGTCCCTCTTCCGGAACTTCCCATCGAACCTATGGACAACGGAATGGACGCCAACGGCCGACAACATAGCCGACCGGCCCAGCAGGGAGGTATTCGACCGGATACATAGGACCACGCAGGAAACGGTCTTGGATGAGGCAATCATCCCCTGGTAGTACACCCTCCCCTTGGGGTCTAGTTTCAATGGAAAATTGTTCACCTTGCTCTTGGGGCACACATTACAAGCTTTGATATACGAGGTGTGGCAATTAAATACCAGGACTGGTGCTACAAAACTTTTTATTGGTCACCAATTACATTAGAAAGTTTATCGCCTTCAATGTACTCTCTTTGCCGATCCCTACAACGCCCCATACGAATTTTCCATTGTTGAAAGCAGTGCTGGAAGTCCACTTCTGTCAGCTTGTTGAGAACCTCCGTCGCTTTAGCTTTCACCGCTTCCACACTGTCAAATCTTGTCCCCTTAAGGTCCGATTTGACTTAAGGAAATAAAAACAAATCACAGGGGGCCAGGGCTGGCGTTGACGGTGGATGGTCCAACACTGTGATGCCGTGTTTCGCAAAGAAAGCCTTCACGGACAAGGCGGAATGGGCTGGCGCATTGTCTTGGTGAAGCATCCAGGACTTGCTCTTCCACAATTCGGGTCTTCGTCTCCTCACTCGTTCACGAAGGGCAGTCAGAACCTCGATGTTAATTCCCGAGATATCAGCAAGAGCTCGGACACTCAGACGACGATCTTCGAGAATCATTTTACCAATTTTCTGGATGTTGTCGTCCGTTTTTGATGTTGAGGGTCGTCAATGGCGCGGACCGTCTTCAGTCGTTTCATGTCTCTCCTTAAACCTTTTAAACCCCTCAAAAACTGGTGTGCGCGATAAACATTCATTTCTGTAAACTTCTTTTAACATGGCATGAGCTTCTGTAGCAGTTTTCCCCAGTTTCACAAGGTTAACTCGTTGCTCCATCTGAACACTTAGCATTTTTCCGACGAGCCCCTAGCGCAAGGACTTGAACGGACAGCTGTTACAGCGACCCTGAGCGACGTACAACCTTGCCCATCGAGTTCAGGGTGGGAGAAGCATCAACAGGGACAGACAAGTTCAAACCTGCCGCGGCGCGCTCGCTGTTTGCTGGTAGCAGCACCAGTCCTGGTATTTAATTGCCCCCGTATGTACAAATAAAGGCTTATGCCCGGTTCTTCCTCTCGGCCGGAGCCTGCGGCTGTACACGGCACCACCCGCCTCGCTATATAACCGGGCGCGGACACGGTGTCGTGGACAGTCGAACAGGTTTCTGCCCAGGAGGCAAGATATTAAAAGGCTCTTACAACATCATCCATTTGAAACAATACAAACAACCTGAAAGCGTGGGACACCACTCGGATACGTAGCGGATTACTTAAACGGGTTCGAATCCCAGCGAAGCCGGGCCTTTACCTTCTTTAATAATTCTTCTACAATAACTGATATATGTTTCAGACTTTTGCCGTGGCATATGTTATTATGTCACGGAAAACAAAAGAGGCGTTCGACCTCGTTTTTCAAACACAGAAAGGCATTCAGGTGGGTTGATGGCCCCCGTCAACATAATGTCTGACTTTGAGAGGTCTTTACAAACATCTCTCATTGAGGCCTTTCCAAACGCAAATGTAACTGGATGTTTATTCCACTATGCACAGGTACCCACATTTTTGTACCACTTCATATTCGGCGTATACCAATCTGTAAACATTTCCGAAATATATTTCCATTCCACATATTTCCATAAAAATGATGATCTTATTGTTAAATTTGGATCTAAGCTGTTTTCAAAGCATGGAAGCGAGAAACACTTAAATGATTTCATTGCACAGAAAATGAGAGAACTAGGTCGATTGCTCTTCCAGGCTAGCGACATCAAGGCAACAGTCACTCAACTCGCAGATTTGATTGACTGATGACCCAATGAACTATGAAGTGTTCTTAACAGCAGTAAAACATGTCGCAAAATTCTTCAGACGCTTTTTACTATGGACGTATCGACGAGTGTGTTTCCCCTCAATGTGAGTATACCGCCAGCGTTTTTTTTTTTTGCAATACCTAATGTTAATAGCTATCCCTGTAACAATTAGAAGGAGGAAGTCGACCCTCTTACTCTCGTTGACGTGGAGCGGCGAGTGAAGGAGGAGGAGGTGGTGGAGGGTGACGCTGACGATCGCAGCTTTTCATCGCTGACGACAGTGCGGCGAGTCCCCCGTGATGTGAGTTCGTTGTTAACTATTATTTTAACATTTATGGTAATATATTTGTTATAGTCTTCTTAATTATATCATTATTTCGTTTATTTATAGATGGTTGACTTGTACGCAAACATACCGACGCCAGAGGAGGCAACGCGCGACGTGCATCGATGGATGCATGAGCAGGGAATTGATATCGAGTGGGGTAGCATCGGGAAGTGCGAAGGGGTTCGTTAACAATTATTTTTACATTAATGACAATATATTTGAAATAACCCTCTTATTGATTGATATTTGGGCTTAACGTCTCATATTTTTGCAACGAGGCTAATCGAGACAATGAGTGGGCGATATATGAAGATGACGTATGGAGCTGTTTGGAGGAAAGGGGCAAGTAGGAGGGCGGGGTGGAAAAGGGAGGGGGAGGTTGGACTGCATTTCGTCTGACTTCTCCTCCACGACCAGTCCGGCCGGCTAGGGTGGCCCTACCAGAAGCATACGCTTCCGCCGGCATAGCTCCAGGAATCTTTAAAGCGCACAAACCTGCCCACCACGATAAGGTAGCAGTCCCTGGGCAGGTATCTTAATTATATCATTATTTCGTTTATTTATAGCCCGTTGACCAGTACGCACCATCGTCGGAGGAAATCAACTGCAAAGTGCAGCGGTGGCTTCAACAGCTTGGTGTCGACATAGGGTCGGAAGCCATCGGGGAGGACGAAGGGGTTGGCACGTGGGCACACAAGTGGAAAGGTGAAGGCGCCACTTAGTGCTGCTTGCGTCGGCCCGGGGTAAAACCCGGCGAAGAGTTGCCAGAGATACATTTAGATAAGTAGTGCTGGTAGCTAAGAGGGTTTTCGCAGCACAAAGCTTTCTAGCCAAAAGTTTGTGCGGACCTTTCCCTTAAGTACAAAAAAAAAGGAACCCCATCGATGACTGAAACTTTGCCGTAGTGATTGGGCTTTCAAACTAATATCAGTCATGGCTGACGCTGTTTGTTAATTGGGCAAAGGGCGTCAAGTCTGTTATGCTTGAGTCGAATAATACCAGTGGGAGCCTTTCCTCAATAAAATTGAAAACTACTTAAAGGGGCGGCTCCCTTTCGTAGATCAGAACGACGTACGGCGGAGAGTCAAGACATTGATTGCGCTACCTCTTCTACCGGACGCTTTTATAGAACGTGGCTTTGAAGCGATTCGGGAAGAGAGTGAGAGGGATTGTGTTTTGCTATTCGATGAAATGGCAATCAAAAACTGGCTTGAGTACGATTCTCGCCTAGACCTCGTGGACGGGTTTGAAGAATTAGGACCCCTGGGGAGAAAGCTATTCGTTGCGACGCAAGCCATGGTGTTCATGATTAGAGGACTGAAGCATAATTGGAAGCAACATGTTGCCTATTTTCTAGCCTACAATGGGATTAAAACCTCCTGCTTTGTCACTCATACTGGCCGAGTGCCTAACAAAGCTCCACGGGATTGGCTTGTGAGTGCCGGTGGTCTGTGATCAGGGGGCTGTAAACCGGTCTGTTTACAATCTCCTTGGAGTCACAGTGGACGAGCCGTCCTTTTATTTTTTTTAACACAAGGTTTTTGCCCTGCATGATGTTCCTCGTCTAATCAAAAGTTAGCAATAATCTCATGAACCATAATTGTGAATTCAGCGGTATGCGTGCGTCCTGGGAAGACATTTCCAAATGTTACAATATTTAAGCTAAGAAAGAGACAACTGGAACCAGGGCCTGAGCCAAGCTGACCGCCAAGCACATATGCCCCGACTCCTTCACAAAAATGAACGTCAAGATAGCAACTGAAGTGTTCAGTCATTCGGTGAAAGCAGGAATGGCTACTGCACACTAGACCGGTGAGCTACAGTCCGACACATGTACTGGCACAATACACTTCGTTGGAAAAATGAATGAAAAATATTTGTCAGTAACTATAGTATAATTTTATATATTTTGAACGATTTTGCCACATAACTAATGGCATTACCCAAATATGGGCTTGTCTGCGTTTATACTATAATACAAATGTGTGAATAAACTTATATTCTTGTTCATTATTATTTGAAACTTATTGCGTTTAAATATTCACTTACATTAGAATAAAATAAATACAATTATAATTACAACTTGAAAAGGGACTCAATTTCAATGTGATTTGTCTGCTCATCATAATGAGGTTATGTCATGTTTTCCTCACCATATAACAATGTGTGTTATTAACTTATTTCCATCCAACTTCAATGAGTGAAATACTTTTTTTAAGTGTTAATCTTTTTTATTCAGAAGTATCCAATTTACTTTGCCAATGCAGTTGGGGTTAGTTTATTATTTTAAAGATGAAAAGTATAATAAGTAATCCAATTATTCCAGGCAAGTTTGAGGAAAGTCAAGGCTCTGCACATGGGGGCAGAATTCCTCGCAAACGAAGACCTAAAAACCACCGTCAAGAAGGTGATGGCGCTGCCATTGATGCCAGCGGACCGAATGGCTGCAGGTCTCGAGTACATTCAAGATTTTGCACAAAGGCGAAATGTGCTTGCCTATATACGACGGTACTGGTTAACCCGTGCATTGCTCTGCTAGGATGAGTAATAGATGTGGTTAGGTGGCAGGGAGGAGGGGCCTACCCGCAGTAACACAAAAACAGGTAGGGTAAAACAGGTAGGGGACCTATATAAGCAGGGGCGGCCTCCCCGCTCGAGAGAGCTTAGATGGTCAGGTTAGCTAGATGACGTACCGAGTAAGGCTACTCTTGTTCACGTGTTGTTATACGTGTAACTTAACTATTGTATAAATAAACCTTATTCTGTGTTTTGTACATCCGATCGTAATATTTCCATCCTTATTTCGTCCTCACGTATTTGTCTCCCGTTACAGCGTTAGTGAAGTTCGCTGATGATGGGTATAAGTGCGTTGGGCTTATTACGGACATCCAACACTTCAACGAAGACACATGGGACAAGAAGCTCTTCTGGAAGGGAGCTGCTTCAAAGCCTTGGTGTTAGCTGTAAGGGGTAAGTAGCAATTAATATATTTTCATCAACGTATGCATGGTAAGGCACAGGTTGCGGTATATAGTTTGGTAATGTGTGTTTACAATCACGGTTCAACAAATGTTGCAGCTGGTAGGCCTATTTGCAGTGTTGGGTAGGTGGGTCAGTGGCGTATCCAGGGAGGGTGGGAGGGCTGCCGAAATAATATACTATAAGATATAAAGAATATACTATCATAATATACATCTAAATTAACGCAAAAATATTAAATAGATTTACGTATTCATTTCTATATTTGGTTGGTCAGGAAACTCTCCCGTAGGTGAAATTGTATAAGTTGTACCCTAATGATATAGATTTTTTTTTTTTGTGTAATGTATGTTTAATGTTTGTAATGTATCCCGTCCAGCAAAGCACCTTAACTTCTTCTAATAAAAATCGATTTAAAAATGCGGATGTTAACAAAGCCCGTGGTGCTATTGTGGTGGGGAATTTGACCCCACCCCCACCCCCCTTGTCGTCTTTGTGGAATAACTTTTTACAGATATGTCCACTCTGGGCAGCCCCCTCTGAAAAATATTGCTGCGTACTCCACTGATGGAAATATAAAATGTTAATATTTAAATTTAAATAATAAAATCCTGTTCCAAACACAGATACACTCACATTAGCCTCATAACCTACTTTTGAACCTTCACTTTGCTAAATTGTTGAAAATCGAAACAATACATAGATGGATTGTGTGATGGATGATATTATGTTGTAGGAAGCGGCTCAAGGGGCGGAACCTGCCGAGGCCCGGCCGATGCTCGACCTGTTGTTTGTGTACGTCCGGCAATACTGGCTAACCATTGTCACGCCGGCAGTATTGTCCGTGCATGGAAGGCCAAAACGTACAAACAACAGTGTCGAGTCCTTCCATATGAAATTGCGCCGCCTCATAGGGGTTGCCACAAACGTTTGGGTATTTGTAGGTAAAAGAAATTGCATTTCGTATTATTTTACCTTTTATAATTGTTAGAAAATTGTTAAGATGGACAGGATAACACTATAGCTGCTATGGAACGATTTACATTTTTTTACTTGAGTACTTTTCTCTTTTTAGATAAACTCATTTCTTTTTCAATCATTGAAAGAAATGAGCTACAAATACTCAACGCTGGTGGCTTAATACAAGCAAGAAGGAAGCCCAAGAACATGGCGCAAGACCAAGCCATTACATATGCATCGACACTTCTGGCCAGACAGCAATTAACACCGCTGCAATTTCTGGTCAGAATGTCGCATGCCTATGACAGGCGCTTTGCAGAGCTGGAGCAAGTGGTCTTGAACGGAAACCACATTGTCCCCGACGCACATCCACCTGTCGCAGACCCTCCGATACGCGCCACCCCACCAGTTGCCCCTCCTGTCGCCCCCCTCTGGCAACCATTTGCCTTAGACGATGAGTGGGTGATAATCAAGATGAAATTGAGGGCTCTTTGGAGAAAAGGGGCAAGTAGGAGGACACGTGAGGAAAGGGGAAAGGGGAGGAAAGGGAAATGGGGTGTGGACTGACTTTGCATTAATTTTAGTGTCATATGCTTTGTAGTTTACTTTTATCTGTGTTAACATGCATGTATGTATTGTATTAATTTTAGTGTCATATGTTTTGTTAGTTTAGTTTTATCTGTGTTAACATGCCTGTATTGATTGTGTTAATTTTAGTGTCATATGCTTTGTAGTTTACTTTTATCTGTGTTAACATGCCTGTATTGATTGTATTAATTTGAGTGTCTTGATAGGTGGCAGCACATCTGCTGTTCGTTTGGGTTTTGGAGGGAAATTGTTAACACAGATGCGCAAGTCAACAAGTAGAAGACTAGCTGTTCGCAGTTCGCTCGCTATTGTAGCTGTTCGCAAGCATGGAGAGGTACAATGTGAGAAGTCGTAAGGGCCAATTCATTAAGACAAAAGAATAGGCCAGAAGGATTAAGCTGGGCAAGATGACGACGACGATCGATGGTGCTTCGAAATGTAAGTTTTTCCCCCATGTGGGTACAGGTGTTTCATCCCTTACATTTTCACCACCCACTATGCTGATTCTTGATAAATGTGTCATGATGTCAATAGCTCTCGGGATCAACAAAGCACGCAAACCTGCCACCCACGATAAGGTGGCAGTCCCTGGGCAGGAGGGTTTATTCAAGATTTCGCACATAGGCGAAATGTGCTCAATACCAATTTAATCAACCTCTTTGCCTATGTACGACGGTACTGGTTAACCTGTGTAGGAACTGCACGGCTTTCGGTGTTTAACCAGCTCCGCCGTCCAAACAACTATTTGGAAAGCTTTCATAAATGGCTTCTAAATACCATCAGGAGGGCACGGACACATATACGTGTTGACCGGTATGTACTACAACATCATCTTATAATACACTCCACACATCCACCCGAACTGACGCATAGTAACTCCCAAGTGTGTATTAACGGGGGGGGGGGGGGGGGGGGCGACTAAGCCAAATAGGACGTTTTTCTTGTCTTTCTTTTTTCGTCAAATAATGCTGAGAGTTGACCACGTAAGAAAAAAAAGAGTTCAGCTAGCCAGACACACACTTGAAACAACCAGCAACTAAAATTGATTGATTGATTTTTGGATTTTGGGCGCTTTTAACGGCGAGGGTCATTCGCGCCTCCAAGACGTATGTAATTGCAACTAAAAGAAAAGATCGGTATGGAACCGTTAAGTTTATGCCAAGTCTGACTGCACTTCGTCTGACTTCTCCTCCTCGACCAGTCCGGCTTGGGTGGCCCTACCAGAAGCATACGCTTCCGCCGGCAAAGCTCTCGGGATCAACAAAGTAGTAAAATTGTAAACATGCTGTCAATTCATAATGTAGAAAAGGCTGATATTGATAGCATCAAAGTAATGTTTGCTCAGTTGTCTACTCCCTTTCAAAATCTAGATACCGAACACAAACGCTTCACTTAGTTGACATCTTCAGGATGCTACATTCACCCAGTTTCATCTTATTGGTTCAAGGACTCAGGATAAAAAAGATAGAGAGGGTAATGTATCTTTGGAAACATATGATGTACAAATCCAGATGGTGACTTTAAGGCTAGTTCTAAGAAAAATTCTTGAAATGGAGAATGTGCTTGATAAACTTATCGACAATTCCGCCAAAGAGGACAATAGTTCCTCCACAGACAACAGTGGCAGTTCCTCCACAAAGGACAGCTCCGAGGACGAAAGTAGCTCGGAAGAAGCTACATCAATAAACAATCTGGACGAAAGCGGGAGACCAACTGACTCTGAGGAAGCAAAACTGGAACAACCCAATACAGTCAATGAAGAAGATCCCCTATTGCTTCTCGAGCCAATTGTGTATATCGAGAGGCTAAACACGCCATAAACGTGAGAACGATGTATTTACTTACTCATATCTATATTTCTAGTCATGCCCAAATTAAGCACAATACCTGCTTTCCTAATACCTGGTATTCAGGTGCTTGTTTTTGGTTATATCCGTAAATATTATGTATTTATATATTTATATATAATCGGCAATAAAGCTTTTTTATTTCTGTAGACAGAAAGGCGGTGCAACAGAATGATCCTCAAAGAAGTTATCAAGTAAAAGAATATTTCCAATCAATGAAGATTGTCGCTAGCTTATTCAATTCGCGTGGTTGAAGGAAGTGACCGAATCTTACAACATCATATAAAATAAAATATATCATACTCACTTTTAGTTATACTCGTAATTAGAGACTGTAAATACTAGAAACATAAAAGTAATAACTAGTGATTAATACGCACATCAAACAAGTGATCACCTTTCTTGATTTTTTATTATTGTGATTTTAAATATTAATATTATAAATGCTAAAAATTTGATTATTTTTTTGGATGATTTATGTAATTCTATTTTCTATAATCTTACCTATGGCAAAACTATTTTGTATGATATAAATAAATTTATTTTTGTTATACAACGATTGAATATCTAATTGCCTCCTCCTGAAATTCTTCCCCTCCTTAAATCGCGATTTGTTCTGTGCTGAACGATTCACACACACTCAAGGCAGAAACACTAAGCGCGGAAGCATTCAGGGCCTAGAAGTGTAGAAGCGCGCTTCCAGAAGCTCTAGGCCCTGAACGCTTCTTCGTCAAAAAACCATAGACCTAGGCCTACCACCTGGTTAAATTTGGCGGCAAGGCGCGGCCTTCTAAAATTTCCACAGCCTTGTTGGTAACGTTGCGCTGTGCTTGCGCTATGCCAATCGTGTACACGATCTGTTCTTGTGTTGCGCTTGCGTTGTGTTAGGCTTGCGCTGTGCCAATTGTGCGCTAGGCTTTAGAGTCTGTCATTTCTTCATAGATTTCTTTCCCAATCATTTCTGCTGTGTCGTCATCGACACAAGTTACAGCTGCCAAGCCAACCCACTGGAAATGCTGTGGTCAGCGCTTCCGTATACGTCAGAAGGATTAATATTTTCTAAGAACGTAATCATCAATTTGGTATCTTCTGAGTCTCTCATAGTCCTAGTCTTTGACGTGTCTACGTGTTGGTCACTAGTTTTGTAGTCCACACCTGTTACTTCCATCGTAGCTGCATTCATTTCGGCAAATACAGACTTTACCATGTTGTTTTTTTATTTTTTCTATATTTATTTCAGTCAATAAGTCTAGCGGAACGTTAAACTAGTCTTAAGAAGCCCTTATAGAAATTTTGGTTGGCCACGTAGTATCCATGAGGTATCCACGAGGTGACCAAGCCGTATTTTTGTCCACCAAGTGATGGCCAAGTCAGCGCCACGGGTATCCATCAATATTTGTGAAAAGTAAACGATAGCCAAGTGCCCCGCCAAGTATTCGCCATTAGGTGGCCATACGATCCCCTGGTGGGAATGGTAGCCATAAGAGCGCCATTAGTAAACCATCATGTATCGAAGAGATGGCCATGTGGCTACATGATGGCGAACTAATAGCGACTTTGAAAATACGAGCCATAAGAGCGCCATTAGTAAACCATTATGTATCCAAGAGATGGCCATGTGGCTACATGATGGCGAACTAATGGCGACTTTGAAAATATGAGCCATAAGAGCGCCATCAGTACGCCATTATGTATCCAAGCGATGGCCATGTGGCTACATGATGGCGAACTAATGGCGACTTTGAAAATACGAGCCATAAGTCTCGTTAACTGAAAAAAAGTCAACGTGACCTGTCATATCTCCTGATATGTTTGCAAGCGCCGAAAGTTCTTTGAGTCTGGAGTCTGACGTATCTGTAATTGAGTCTAGCCTGGTTGCTAGCAACACCAACAACACTCTTGCACACCAACACTCACTTCGTAGCAGGAACGAACAAACGGATACAGTAGACCTCGCTAAAATTTGGCTACAAAGCTAATTACAAGTAAGGTATTGTACGATTTTTAATATGAAGATTGAAACAAAGATACAAATGTCAAATTGGACGAAAATAAGACTTTGCATTGTCCTGATATTATTCCGTTGATCCGTAAGAAATATATGCTCTTGCTCTTTGGTCGGGCTTAATGCTAGATAGCGTTAAACCTGAAGATGAAGTCAAAAGAATGAGTAACGCAGAGATTGAAAATCACAACAATCTCCTGAAAACGATTCTTTTGAATTAAAGGCGCAACCAAAAACTTGGCTGATGAACGCTATGTAAGAGTGTATGTGTAATTCTCTGAAAACGGGGTACATTTGAAAAATGATAAAAACAGTACTTTTATAAAGACAAAAACCAAGTTTTTCGGGTTAACTTGTATATATACATTGCATCAAATGACAATCTCGTCAGTCAATATATTAAGAGCGTTCGGCAGTACTCCTTTTACCACTAAAAACATGTGTCTAAACTTACACTTCCAGCGCCTACACCAGTAATAGGATTTGTCTTATTATTTATATCCGGATAGGCAAAGGATATATCGACATATGCCTCTAACTTCAATGTCCAGTACCTATTAAATAACTTAACCTGTCAGGTAAGCCAAGCTTGGTATATTTTTGGCGGCCACAGTCGTTCATTTTGGTCAACATTTTGGACCACTTGGGACATTTGTGTGGTTCTTGGTGGCCACAGTCGTGCTTCTTATGCGCATTTAGATTTTGTTGGAATGCAAACGTTTTCTTACATGTAGAACATTTGTGACGATCTTTGCGACCACAGTCATGTTTAATGTGGAATGTTAAAAGGTATTTTTACTCAAGTGTACAGTCAATGTTCATAATAATTTAATTTCTAGTCTAGGATACTACAGTCTAGATCCTCTTAGATATTATAAAAAGTACAAACATAAAAGTAAGACACATTATTTACTTTAATTCTGTCTCTTTGTTCAATGTTACCAAAGTCAATTTCATTTCAAGAGAGTACCTGCTATAATAATTTGTGTTCACTTATTTAATTAAGCTTCGTCTTATTCTATTCCGAAGAGTTTTTTTTTTCAACTTGTTTCCTCATGTTATAAAAGTATTGTATTTTCGAATTGCCAAACTTTATGCTTTTGTCTTAATTTTATGTTAAAATGTTAGATGCTAGATAAAATATAAATCTTATGTATACCTATACATTATGTAGCTCATGTTATGGTGATAAACTTTTTATGCTCTTGATTCCAGATTTTAAGGATACAATGCTGTCGGAGCAAATGAAGATGAGAAAGATGATAATGAAGAATAAAGCCACATCCGAATCAGATCTATTGTACGTCGCGTGAGTCGTCATACGGGAGTCCAGCAAGAGAGGGCAGGGCCAAGTTGGAGGAGAAATATTCAATGGGACAGTGGGGGGCAAGGGGATTGGGGTGTGGACTGCACTTCGTCTGACTTCTCCTCCTGGACCAGTCCGGCTTGGGTGGCCCTACCAGAAGCATACGCTTCCGCCGGCATAGCTCTCGGGATCAACAAAGCACGCAAACCTGCCCACCACGATAAGGTGGCAGTCCCTGGGCAGGAATAACTACTTGCAAATTAATATTACCCACATTACAACACTTTAGTGTAGCTAAAGCGATATAAAGAAAGGGTTTCCGCCACATAGTGTGATGTCGCCTACTACTATGTGGACCTTTGTTCCTTAGGATATAGGCAGTTAAACGTGTCGCTACGAGCGCTGTAGTCGAATTCAATGTGGACGCTCGAGTGCGTATAAGCCGGACGTCAACAGCGTGGTTGTATGGTGTTTACGTATTCTTTCTGATCGTTTTACAAATGGAGAATCTGGGTATTGTTGAGATTTATAACATCATGGAGTAGGCTACATCGGCAACTTTCAACACCCTTTTGTTGAGGGAACAGAAGTGCTAAAGGCCAATCACATAATGGAATGTGGATTTATTTGTGCGCGCTATATAAGTGTCATCGTGGAGGCAGTGAACGTACATCCGGTTTGCGTATTCACAAAGCAGTGGTCGGGGTGGACTCATCAAGGTCAGAGCCGGTGTGAGGAACTTTCACCGAATGTTCGAGAAGCTTGTTTTGACATTGGCGCCGGGGCCGTGCGCGTGCCTTAGAAGACCAGCATTAGAAGATGATGAAAGGTTTTACCAACATTTGGAGGAAAACGAGCCAAATCTAGTCGGGACTTGATGATCAACCTAATAAGAAAGAAGAACTGCAAAGCATAATACGCGACATCCTAAAAACTTTGCAAGACGAAGTCAAGACGCTGGCGGACAGTGCTGCGTTGGAAAGAGCAACAGTGGAGCAGAGTGAGAATGGAAGGTGGAGGAAAGCTCGAAGAAATCGTCTGACGGCGTCCAAGTTCGGCGTGATATACAACAATCGCGCTTACACTTCTTGCCACACCCACGTTTGTTTTAAAGACATTGCGCTAAGTGGAAAGTGGCTGCTTACTGCTTACAATAAAACCCAATCAACACATTTCAATAAGCCAATAATGTAACATTGTCATAAATCGTATTGTCATAAAATAAACAATTATAATCTTTCAAAGGGGAAGGAGCTATTATAGCCAAGCCTAGACATCGAAGGCGGTCCAGTACGTGGAAGAGAATGAGTCAAAGGCAGTAGATGCGTATGAAAGATCCACATGAAAATCAGTACAGGCGTGTGGATTGTTGGGACTGTCCGATCTACCAAACCTTGGAGCTAGACCTGATGGCTTAGTAGAGGATGATGGTCTGATAGAAGTAAAATGTCTCCCTTCTACAGGCCTTCAAACTGCAAAATATGTTAATAAAGACAGTTAGTTAGTTAGTTATTTGGGCTTAACGTCTCATATTTATGCAACGAGGCTAATCGAGACAATGAGTGGGTGATATATGAAGATGAGAAAGATGATAATGAAAGGAAATTTGATTTCTGTACTGATATCAAGCTTGAAATGGACGGGCACACATTGAAATTGTCTTGTTTATTACATAATGTTGGAGAAGCCCGCAAAATCATAAAGATTTAAGTGTGGGCAATTTGCTAAATACTGTAAAATAATTATTATCAGATGGCGACAGTAAGCATATGAAGGTGAAAATGTGTACCGGTATTATAATACATATAAACTAGAGAAATTGAAACGTGGTTTAGGAAATGTTCATTCTCTCTATTTCAGAAACTTTCCACACTTGGCTGCGTGAAGATAGACGATTATCCGAATACGATGTCCAAATGGAGCTCCGCAGACATAATTCCTACATTACATCACGAATTCAAGACTAACAGAAAAGACAAAAACGACCGACTTCATCATGGATGATCATTCCAGCGCCCTTCAATATCTAAACGCCGAAAAACCTACACACAAATACCAGCAGCAACAACATCAGCACAAACCGGACAGAATTGTGATTCATAAAAGTGACATGTGTGCATAGGAGGCAGGAGACTGTATGACAGGTAGAGTGCGCTGTGAGCGATGACGTTCAGTTTACCTACTAACTTCAGTTATGCGCTCCAAATCGTAAGAGCCAGTATACACAGACAGTAATTTGGATTATAGAATATACTTCAGCACTTAAAACTTAATTATTAATGTGTTAGGTAATTAATTTAACAATCAGCTGAAGAATAATAAAAAAAACAAGTGAAACCTAGTACAATGGTTGATGGAATAACACAGTCTACCACACTCCTTGCGTGCAAGTAAGGTTAAGCCGTCCCACAGCCATCTTTATTTCACCGAAGGAGCCCAAAGGCAACCTTATATATCGCCGCGACATGATAAAATAAGCACTTATACTACTTTTTAACATTGCGTCATATGTGGGGGGGGGGGGGGGTGGGCGGGAGGGTGGTGGCGAAAGTTTTCTCTCGCCTACATCGAACACTCGGCTAACGTTGAGAAGGCGCCAAATTCAAATAAGAAATCAAGTCGCCGCGATTATCGGGATATCGCACAGAATTTAATATCGTAAGATTATCGCGATTTGGCTAGCCATATCGCGATATTATCGATATTTATCGATATGCGATTATCGTTGACATTCCTAATATTTATGTATTGTTTTTTGTATGAAAGTTAAGAGAAAGATGCTTATTGATGAGTTAGAAGGTTAAATATGATGAATATTGTGCATATCTATGCGATGCATTTCCCAACAAGGATGGTTGAAGCTTGAAGGTATTACGGTTAGCTGTATTCTGTAGGACACATAACTTTTTCAGTTTTGAATGTTGGTCGTGCCCCACACTGTGTAAAAGCAGAGCAGGTGACTGTGAATGAAGCAGTAATATAGGTTATTGGTGGTAGATTCGCGAATTTCTGTGAAGATTCTTTTTATGATTGCTGTTATAGGAGATGTTGTTTGTACTGACGCAGGCGCTGCAGGTCCGTGAGGCGATGGAACGGGATAAGACTGAGCAGAAGCAGCGTGTGGAGCGAGGAGAGGCAGCACAGGCAGTGATACTTGTGTGTACTGACGCAGGCGCTGCAGGTCCGTGAGGCGATGGAAACGAGATAAGACTGAGCAGAAGCAGCGTGTGGAGCGAGGAGAGGCAGCACAGGCAGTGATACTTGTGTTTACTGACGCAGGCGCTGCAGGTCCGTGAGGCGATGGAACGGGATAAGACTGAGCAGAAGCAGCGTGTGAAGCGAGGAGAGGCAGCACAGGCAGTGATACTTGTGTTAACTGACGCAGGCGCTGCAGGTCCGTGAGGCGATGGAACGGGATAAGACTGAGCAGAAGCAGCGTGTGGAGCGAGGAGAGGCAGCACAGGCAGTGATACTTGTGTGTACTGACGCAGGCGCTGCAGGTCCGTGAGGCGATGGAACGGGATAAGGCTGAGCAGAAGCAGCGTGTGGAGCGAGGAGAGGCAGCACAGGCAGTGATTGTGTGTTTACTGATGCAGGCGCTGCAGGTCCGTGAGGCGATGGAACGGGATAAGACTGAGCAGAAGCAGCGTGTGGAGCGAGGAGAGAAAGCACAGGCAGTGATACTTGTGTGTACTGACGCAGGCGCTGCTGGTCCGTGAGGCGATGAAACGGGATAAGACTGAGCAGAAGCAGCGTGTGGAGCGAGGAGAGGCAGCACAGGCAGTGATACTTGTGTTTACTGACGCAGGCGCTGCAGGTCCGTGAGGCGATGGAACGGGATAAGACTGAGCAGAAGCAGCGTGTGGAGCGAGGAGAGAAAGCACAGGCAGTGATACTTGTGTGTACTGACGCAGGCGCTGCAGGTCCGTGAGGCGATGAAACGGGATAAGACTGAGCAGAAGCAGCGTGTGGAGCGAGGAGAGGCAGCACAGGCAGTGATACTTGTGTTTACTGACGCAGGCGCTGCAGGTCCGTGAGGCGATGGAACGGGATAAGACTGAGCAGAAGCAGCGTGTGGAGCGAGGAGAGGCAGCACAGGCAGTGATACTTGTGTGTACTGACGCAGGCGCTGCAGGTCCGTGAGGCGATGGAACGGGATAAGACTGAGCAGAAGCAGCGTGTGGAACGAGGAAAGGCAGCACAGGCAGTGATACTTGTGTGTACTGACGCAGGCGCTGCAGGTCCGTGAGGCGATGGAACGGGATAAGACTGAGCAGAAGAAGCGTGTGGAGCGAGGAGATACAGCACAGGCAGTGATACTTGTGTGTACTGACGCAGGCGCTGCAGGTCCGTGAGGCGATGGAACGGGATAAGACTGAGCAGAAGCAGCGTGTGGAGCGAGGAGAGGCAGCACAGGCAGTGATACTTGTGTTTACTGACGCAGGCGCTGCAGGTCCGTGAGGCGATGGAACGGGATAAGACTAAGCAGAAGCAGCGTGTGAAGCGAGGAGAGGCAGCACAGGCAGTGATACTTGTGTTAACTGACGCAGGCGCTGATGGTCCGTGAGGCGATGGAACGGGATAAGACTGAGCAGAAGCAGCGTGTGGAGCGAGGAGAGGCAGCACAGGCAGTGATACTTGTGTGTACTGACGCAGGCGCTGCAGGTCCGTGAGGCGATGGAACGGGATAAGGCTGAGCAGAAGCAGCGTGTGGAGCGAGGAGAGGCAGCACAGGCAGTGATTGTGTGTTTACTGATGCAGGCGCTGCAGGTCCGTGAGGCGATGGAACGGGATAAGACTGAGCAGAAGCAGCGTGTGGAGCGAGGAGAGAAAGCACAGGCAGTGATACTTGTGTGTACTGACGCAGGCGCTGCAGGTCCGTGAGGCGATGAAACGGGATAAGACTGAGCAGAAGCAGCGTGTGGAGCGAGGAGAGGTAGCACAGTTAGTGATACTTGTGTTTACTGACGCAGGCGCTGCAGGTCCGTGAGGCGATGGAACGGGATAAGACTGAGCAGAAGCAGCGTGTGGAGCGAGGAGAGGCAGCACAGGCAGTGATACTTGTGTTTACTGACGCAGGCGCTGCAGGTCCGTGAGGCGATGGAACGGGATAAGACTGAGCAGAAGCAGCGTGTGGAGCGAGGAGAGGCAGCACAGGCAGTGATACTTGTGTGTACTGACGCAGGCGCTGCAGGTCCGTGAGGCGATGGAACGGGATAAGGCTGAGCAGAAGCAGCGTGTGGAGCGAGGAGAGGCAGCACAGGCAGTGATTGTGTGTTTACTGATGCAGGCGCTGCAGGTCCGTGAGGCGATGGAACGGGATAAGACTGAGCAGAAGCAGCGTGTGGAGCGAGGAGAGGCAGCACAGGCAGTGATTGTGTGTTTACTGATGCAGGCGCTGCAGCGGAAGAGGAAGACGACCGATCGAGAGGAAACCGAGATGGCCCCCCCGGCGAAAAGACTAGAGGTCGAGTCACAGTCTCGGGTTAGTGAAGTTTATTTACTACCCATAGGCCTACCTATATTTGTTAGTTTTATTTACCGAAGCTGTCATCGAAGGCACCGAGTGATTGGTGCTCTGCTATCATATTCCTTACAATAGGGAAGGCTCAAACATTTTTTGTATTTGCTTACTGGTTACCTCAAGTTAATATAAACGGAAACTAATTGGTTTCGGCTTGAAAGGTGCTTTAACATCGCTTTAACAGCAAGTCAAAGATATTGCTGTCAAAACACGCCCAGAAACGGACCTGCGCCATCTTGCTCGTGATTTAAAGGTTCTGACGTCATAACTCTGTGGAACGAGAACGGTCTGGCTGGGACAATATGAGCGCCGAAGCTGAAGAAGCTGGCACATCAGCCCCAAGCGGCAGTTCTCCCCAAGCGGCTTCGTGTTGACAAAGCAGGTAGGCGCCATGCCGGACCTATAAATTCGGGACCATGTTCCCCTGGCCGACCTCCGCTTTGTCTGTATGTCAGTACCCCCCTTTCGGGCACTTAACCTCGAGTCCACCGTCAATCAAACATGGCGCAGCATAATACGCGACATCCTAAAAACTTTGCAAGACGAAGTCAAGACGCCGGCGGACAGTGCTGCGTTGGAGAGAGCAACAGTGGAGCGGAGTGAGAATGGAAGGTAGAGGAAAGCTCGAAGAAATCGTCTGACGGCGTCCAAGTTCGGCGTGATTTACAACAATCGCGCTTACACTTCTTGCCACACCCAGATTTGTTTTTAGACATTGCGCTAAGTGGAAAGTGGCTGCTATCTGCTTACAATAAAACCCAATCAACACATTTCAATGAGCCAATAATGTAACATAATCATAAATCGTAATGTCATAAAATGAACAATTCTAATCTTTCAAAGGGGAAGGAGCTATTATAGCCAAGCCTAGACATCGAAGGCGGTCCAATACGTGGAAGAGAATGATTCGAAGGCAGTAGATGCGTATGAAAAATCCACATGAAAATCAGTACAGGCGTGTGGATTGTTGGGACTGTCCGATCTACCAAACCTTGGAGCTAGACCTGATGGCTTAGTAGAGGATGATGGTCTGATAGAAGTAAAATGTCTCCCTTCTACAGGCCTTCAAACTGCAAAATATGTTTCTAAAGACAGGAAATTTGATTTCTGTACTGATATCAAGCTTGAAATGGACGGGCACACATTGAAATTGTCTTGTTTATTACATATTGTTGGAGAAGCCCGCAAAGTCATAAAGATTTAAGTGTGGGCAATTTGCTAAATACTGTAAAATAATTATTATCAGAGGGCGACAGTAAGCATATGAAGGTGAAAATGTGTACCGGTATTATAATACATATAAACTAGAGAAATTGAAACGTGGTTTAGGACTAACGTTGTAGTAGAGAGATGTTATGTTAAAATGTGAAACACCAAGTTTGAAAGAGTATGGTGTACAAAACAGACATTTTGTTTACAGGAGAATAGGACTACCCATTTCTGTTAGTTTTTTCTTGTATGCCACAGGTACCGTCATATATTCTTTCTAATGTTCATTCTCTCTATTTCAGAAACTTTCCACACTTGGCTGCGTGAAGATAGACGATTATCCGAATACGATGTCCAAATGGAGCTCCGCAGACATAATTCCTACATAACATCACGAATTCAAGACTAACAGAAAAGACAAAAACGACCGACTTCATCATGGATGATCATTCCAGCGCCCTTCAATATCTAAACGCCGAAAAAACCTACACACCAATAGCAGCAGGAACAACATCAGCACAAACCGGACAGAATCATGATTCATAAAAGTGACATGTGTGCTTGGGAGGGAGGAGACTGTATGACAGGTAGAGTGCGCTGTGAGCGATGACGATCAGTTTACCTATTAACTTCAGTTATGCGCTCCAAATCGTAAGAGCCAGTATACACAGACAGTAATTTGGATTATAGAATATACTTCAGCACTTAAAACTTAATTATTAATGTGTTAGGTAATTAATTTAACAATCAGCTGAAGAATAATAAAAAAAACAAGTGAAACCTAGTACAATGGTTGATGGAATAACACAGTCTACCACACTCCTTGCGTGCAAGTAAGGTTAATTCGTCCCACAGCCATCTTTATTTCACCGAAGGAGCCCAAAGGCAACCTTATATATCGCCGCGACATGATAAAATAAGCACTTATACTACTTTTTAACATTGCGTCATATGTGTGGGGGGGGGGGGGGAGGGCGGGAGGGTGGTGGCGAAAGTTTTCTTTCGCCTACATCGAAGGAGGGCACTTGGCTGACGTTGAGAAGGCGCCAAATTCAAATAAGAAATCAAGTCGCCGCGATTATCGGGATATCGCACAGAATTTAATATCGTACGATTATCGCGATATGGCTAGCCATATCGCGATATTATCGATATTTATCGATATGCGATTTTCGTTGACATTCCTAATATTTATGTATTGTTTATTGTATGAAAGTTAAGAGATTGATTGATTGATTAATGGGGCTGAACGTCTCATATTTATGCAACGATGGCTAATCGAGACGATGAGCGGGTGATAATGAAGATGAGAAAGATGATAAGGAAGAATAAAGCCACATCCGAATCAGATCCATTGTACGTCGCGTGAGTCGTCATACGGGAGTCCAGCAAGGGAGGGCAGGGCCAAGTGGGAGGAGAAATATTCAGTGGGACAGTGGGGGGGAAGGGACAGGGTCTCCTGTTGTCGCCTCTTACGACTAGCAGAGTCACTCTGGGCATATTCTTCTCCGGGCCCAGACGGGTATGAAAGTTAAGAGAAAGATGCTTATTGATCAGTTGGAAGGTTAAATATGATGAATACTGTGCATATCTATGCGATGCATTTCCCAACAAGGATGGTTGAAGCTTGAAGGTATTACGGTTAGCTGTATTCTGTAGGACACATAACTTTTTCAGTTTTGAATGTTGGTCGTGCCCCACACTGTGTAAAAGCAGAGCGGGTGACTGTGAATGAAGCAGTAATATAGGTTATTGGTGGTAGATTCGCAAATTTCTGTGGAGATTCTTTTTATGATTGCTGTTATAGGAGATGTTGTTTGTACTGACGCAGGCGCTGCAGGTCCGTGAGGCGATGGAACGGGATAAGACTGAGCAGAAGCAGCGTGTGGAGCGAGGAGAGGCAGCACAGGCAGTGATACTTGTGTGTACTGACGCAGGCGCTGCAGGTCCGTGAGGCGATGGAACGGGATAAGACTGAGCAGAAGCAGCGTGTGGAGCGAGGAGAGGCAGCACAGGCAGTGATACTTGTGTGTACTGACGCAGGCGCTGCAGGTCCGTGAGGCGATGGAACGGGATAAGACTGAGCAGAAGAAGCGTGTGGAGCGAGGAGAGGCAGCACAGGCAGTGATACTTGTGTGTACTGACGCAGGCGCTGCAGGTCCGTGAGGCGATGGAACGGGATAAGACTGAGCAGAAGCAGCGTGTGAAGCGAGGAGAGGCAGCACAGGCAGTGATACTTGTGTGTACTGATGCAGGCGCTGCAGGTCCGTGAGGCGATGGAACGGGATAAGACTGAGCAGAAGCAGCGTGTGGAGCGAGGAGAGAAAGCACAGGCAGTGATACTTGTGTGTACTGACGCAGGCGCTGCAGGTCCGTGAGGCGATGGAACGGGAGAAGACTGAGCAGAAGCAGCGTGTGGAGCGAGGAGAGGCAGCACAGGCAGTGATACTTGTGTTTACTGACGCAGGCGCTGCAGGTCCGTGATTGATTGATTAATGGGGCTTAACGTCTCATATTTTCGCAACTATGGCCAATCGAGACGATGAGCGGGTGATGATGAAGATGAGAAAGATGATGATGAAGAATTAAGCCACATCCGAATCAGGTCCATTGTACGTCGCGTGGGTCGTCATACGGGAGTCCAGCAAGGGAGGGCAGGGCCAAGTGGGAGGAGAAATCTTCAGTGGGACAGTGGGGGGGAAAGGGGCAGGGTCTCCTTTTGTCGCCTTTTACGACTAGCAGAGTCACTCTGGGCCTATTCTTCCCCGGGCCCAGACGGGCTGCAGGTCCGTGAGGCGATGGAACGGGATAAGACTGAGCAGAAGCAGCGTGTGAAGCGAGGAGAGGCAGCAAAGGCAGTGATACTTGTGTTTACTGACGCAGGCGCTGCAGGTCCGTGAGGCGATGGAACGGGATAAGACTGAGCAGAAGCAGCGTGTGGAGCGAGGAGAGGCAGCACAGGCAGTGATACTTGTGTGTACTGACGCAGACGCTGCAGGTCCGTGAGGCGATGGAACGGGATAAGGCTGAGCAGAAGCAGCGTGTGGAGCGAGGAGAGGCAGCACAGGCAGTGATTGTGTGTTTACTGATGCAGGCGCTGCAGGTCCGTGAGGCGATAGAACGGGATAAGACTGAGCAGAAGCAGCGTGTGGAGCGAGGAGAGAAAGCACAGGCAGTGATACTTGTGTGTACTGACGCAGGCGCTGCAGGTCCGTGAGGCGATGAAACGGGATAAGACTGAGCAGAAGCAGCGTGTGGAGCGAGGAGAGGCAGCACAGGCAGTGATACTTGTGTTTACTGACGCAGGCGCTGCAGGTCCGTGAGGCGATGGAACGGGATAAGACTGAGCAGAAGCCGCGTGTGGAGCGAGGAGAGGCAGCACAGGCAGTGATACTTGTGTTTACTGACGCAGGCGCTGCAGGTCCGTGAGGCGATGGAACGGGATAAGACTGAGCAGAAGCAGCGTGTGGAGCGAGGAGAGGCAGCACAGGCAGTGATACTTGTGTGTACTGACGCAGGCGCTGCAGGTCCGTGAGGCGATGGAACGGGATAAGGCTGAGCAGAAGCAGCGTGTGGAGCGAGGAGAGGCAGCACAGGCAGTGATTGTGTGTTTACTGATGCAGGCGCTGCAGGTCCGTGAAGCGATGGAACGGGATAAGACTGAGCAGAAGCAGCGTGTGGAGCGAGGAGAGGCAGCACAGGCAGTGATTGTGTGTTTACTGATGCAGGCGCTGCAGCGGAAGAGGAAGACGACCGACCGAGAGGAAACCGAGATGGCCCCCCCGGCGAAAAGACTAGAGGTCGAGTCACAGTCTCGGGTTAGTGAAGTTTATTTACTGCCCATAGGCCTACCCATATTTGTTAGTTTTATTTACCGAAGCTGTCATCGAAGGCACCGAGTGATTGGTGCTCTGCTATCATATTCCTTACAATAGGGAAGGCTCACACATTTTTTGTATTTGCTTACTGGTTACCTCAAGTTAATATAAACGGAAACTAATTGGTTTCGGCTTGAAAGGTGCTTTAACATCGCTTTAACAGCAAGTCAAAGATATTGCTGTCAAAACACGCCCAGAAACGGACCAGCGCCATCTTGCTCGTGATTTAAAGGTTCTGACGTCATAACTCTGTGGAACGAGAACGGTCTGGCTGGGACAATATGAGCGCCGAAGCTGAAGAAGCTGGCACATCAGCCCCAAGCGGCAGTTCTCCCCAAGCGGCTTCGTGTTGACAAAGCAGGTAGGCGCCATGCCGGACCTATAAATTCGGGACCATGTTCCCCTGGCCGACCTCCGCTTTGTCTGTATGTCAGTAACCCCCTTTCGGGCACTTAACCTCGAGTCCACCGTCAATCAAACATGGCGATTGATTGATTGATTTATGGGGCTTAACGTCTCATATTTATGCAACGATGGCTAATCGAGACGATGAGCGGGTGATAATGAAGATGAGAAAGATGATAATGAAGAATAAAGCCGCATCCGAATCAGATCCATTGTACGTCGCGTGAGTCGTCATACGGGAGTCCAGCAAGGGAGGGCAGGGCCAAGTGGGAGGAGAAATATTCAATGGGACAGTGGGGGGGAAAGGGGATTGGGGTGTGGACTGCACTTCGTCTGACTTCTCCTCCTCGACCAGTCCGGCTTGGGTGGCCCTACCAGAAGCATACGCTTCCGCCGGCATAGCTCTCGGGATCAACAAAGCACGCAAACCTGCCCACCACGATAAGGTGGCAGTCCCTGGGCAGGCAAACATGGCGCAGCATAATACGCGACATCCTAAAAACTTTGCAAGACGAAGTCAAGACGCCGGCGGACAGTGCTGCGTTGGAAAGAGCAACAGTGGAGCAGAGTGAGAATGGAAGGTAGAGGAAAGCTCGAAGAAATCGTCTGACGGCGTCCAAGTTCGGCGTGATTTACAACAATCGCGCTTACACTTCTTGCCACACCCAGATTTGTTTTTAGACATTGCGCTAAGTGGAAAGTGGCTATTATCTGCTTACAATAAAACCCAATCAACACATTTCAATGAGCCAATAATGTAACATTGTCATAAATCGTAATGTCATAAAATAAACAATTCTAATCTTTTAAAGGGGAAGGAGCTATTATAGCCAAGCCTAGACATCGAAGGCGGTCCAATACGTGGTAGAAAATGAGTCGAAGGCAGTAGATGCGTATGAAAAATCCACATGAAAATCAGTACAGGCGTGTGGATTGTTGGGACTGTCCGATCTACCAAACCTTGGAGCTAGACCTGATGGCTTAGTAGAGGATGATGGTCTGATAGAAGTAAAATGTCTCCCTTCTACAGGCCTTCAAACTGCAAAATATGTTACTAAAGACAGTTAGTTAGTTAGTTATTTGGGCTTAACGTCTCATATTTATGCAACGAGGCTAATCGAGACAATGAGTGGGTGATATATGAAGATGAGAAAGATGATAATGAAAGGAAATTTGATTTTTGTACTGATATCAAGCTTGAAATGGACGGGCACACATTGTTATTGTCTTGTTTATTACATGATGTTGGAGAAGCCCGCAAAGTCAAAAAGATTTTAGTGTGGGCAATTTGCTAAATACTGTAAAATAATTATTATCAGATGGCGACAGTAAGCATATGAAGGTGAAAATGTGTACCGGTATTATAATACATATAAACTATAGAGAAACTGAAACGTAGTAAAGGACTAACGTTGTAGTAGAGGGATGTTATGTAAAAATGTGAAACGCCAAGTTTGAAAAATATGGTTTACAAAACAGACATTTTGTTTTCAGGATAATAGGACTACCCATTTCTGTTAGGTGTTTTTCTTGTATGCCACAGGTACCGTCATATATTCTTTCTAATGTTCATTCAGTCTATTTCAGAAACTTTCCACACTTGGCTGCGTGAAGATAGACAATTCTCCGAATACGATGTCCAAATGGAGCTCCGCAAACATTATTCCTACATTACATCACGAATTCAAGACTAACAGCAAAGACAAAAACGACCGACTTCATCATTCCAGGGCCCTTCAATATCTAAACGCCGTAAAACCTACACACCAATAGCAGCAGGAACAACATCAGCACAAACCGGACAGAATCATGATTCATAAAAGTGACATGTGTGCTTGGGAGGGAGGAGACTGTATGACAGGTAGAGTGCGCTGTGAGCGATGACGTTCAGTTTACCTATTAACTTCAGTTATGCGCTCCAAATCATATAAGCCAGTATACACAGACAGTAACTTGGATTATAGATAAACTACAGTACTTAAAACTTAATTATTAATGTGTTAAATAATTAATATAACAATCAGCTGAAGAATAATAAAAAAAACAAGTGAAACCTAGTACAATAGTTGATGGAATAACACAAGTCTACCACACTACTTGCGTGCGGGTAACGTTGATTGTATGTAGTGATGTAGTGTTGTAGTGATGTAGTAGTAGTGATGTAGTGATTGAACATTAATTTTCTCTTTGCAGTCCGAGCACACGGACCGAACTGACCGGGTGATGGCGGGGCGTGAAGACGAAGAACATCGGTCGCGCTGCCCGTATTGCCCCAGCCGAGTAAAAAACCTTAGAAAACACTTCGTTCAAAAGCACAACGTTGCTAAGGCCAGGCTGGGGCGCAAGGTGCGGCGCAGTCAGATTAGGAGATCTGCACTGCTGCCGCACCCGGGCAAACGCGCAGGGCACGCCACGGCCTCGTCGGTGAGTCTTGTTGAGTTTGCAGTATTTTTTATGTAAGATAAGCATTATGCACCATTTCCAGGTGATCGCCAGGTGGACGCCAGGTTATCAATTGCTTTACGTCATTCCTCGCCCCTTAATTATTGTACGCGTTCCAAATTGCTGGTCAACCTTTGGACACCATGGTGTCGATTTTTTTCTCTTTTCAGACAGAAGAAGGGAGGTCGGGACTACTTGATGTCGATTTGTTGTTTTCTTTCAGACCGAGGATGTTAGGTCGTGACTCCTTCTTGTCGATTTGTTGTTTTCTTTTCAGACAGAGGAAGTGAGGTCGTGACACCTTCATGTCGATTTGTTGTTTTCCTTTCGATTGATTGATTAATGGGGCTTAACGTCTCATATTTATGCAACGATGGCTAATCGAGACGATGAGCGGGTGATAATGAAGATGAGAAAGATGATAATGAAGAATAAAGCACCATCCGAAGACAGAGGACGTGATGTCGTGACTACTTGATGTCGATTTGTTGTTTTCTTTTCAGACAGAGGAAGACGAGGTCGTCACAGGCATGTTGACGAAGGTGCGACCGATGGTCTATCGCAAGATTTGCGAGGAGTGTGGTGGCAGGTTTGCCAACATCGGCAGGCATGTCGACCAGGTTCACCCCATGGAGGCGGGGCTAAAAAAGAGACGCCTCACTCGTTGGGGGATTCGGGCCACGGAGGACCGAACCCGAATCCACCATTAGGTGAGTAAGAAAGGCACATGTGTCCTATATGTTTACGATAAAGCACTTTTGTGCGACAACAGCTGACATGATTTTTCTTTATTCCAGGCCCCGCTCCATGGTGATCGGCATGCCTGGCCCGTTAAGAAGAGACTTCCGTCCCCGTGTAAATATTGTTTAATTAAAATTAAGTTTATTTATATTATTAATTATTTAGTTATTACAATATATATATTATGTTTATTAGTTTATATTTTAAGTTTTATATTAAAATAGTATTTGTTGTAAATAAGTTTTTATATTGTATATATTTATTATTATATGTTACATTTTAGTTATTTTTAACATTATCATGTTCCTTAGTTATTATAATTCTTCAATTTTTTTATATATATGTATTTATATTTTAAAATTAAACATATTTTATTGAACAGCAATCTTCTTATTTAAATAACCCCAACTTATGAGTTACTCCACCATTCCTCTCCTGACTTTATCTTATAAAAGCAATGAACCGAATATGGATTTTCATGCATCTATACATAAATTTGAGAGTAATATGCTTCTCATATGTAGGCCTACTATAATATGGCGAATAAGGTAGTTTTCCTTCATCATAATATGTTTGGTTGATTGCTGATGTAACAACCCATTCCCTCCCCTCATAAATGTGTGAAACTTTTAGCTCATTTGTTATGAATGCAAATTCGTTCTTAGTAGGGATGAACACCGATAAAATAAAAACTATCGATAATCGAAAAGATGACTGCATTATCGATCGATAATATCGAACGATAATAAATTTACAAAATTGAAGTAATCTTTTACAGTTTCAGTGATATGTCGCCTAATCGAGCACATAAGGATGTGGCAACATTACTTTGACACATCTGACGTGACACTGCTGAGAGTATAATCACATTTTACGAGGCCCGAGGCCTAGTATTTTGGCGGTATCTTTGAGTATTTCAATACTTAAAAGGTCCGAGAAGAACGAAATAATGCTTTACGAACCCGCTTTTTTAGAAATCAGACCATTCGATAATATTTGTATTATCGATTATCGAAATTTTATTGCATATCGAATATCGAACGATAATATCGATTATCGTGTGCATCCCTAGTTCTTAGTGATCGAAATGAAACATTTTTGTGTTCAAACAACTGACTGACGCGAATATAGTAGAAAAATATTTTTTTTAAACATGATTTTTAACTGTCTTATTAAACAGCGAAAAATGTACACGAACACCAACCAAATCTCTTAGTTTTATTTATCAGGTACAATCTAGCATAATACTTTATACTTATTAGTGTGTTGCAATACTGAAACAGTAATGATGACTTAAGAATGTTATAAATAATGATCACACTAATTATTTCCATTGTTTTCAAACTAGACGAAGTTCCAAAGGAGGATCTGACAAATGTACCTGAGTGGGACCATTGCACTTTCTGCTCAAGTAGAAGACGCAGATATATTTTCCTGATGTGTGGTCGTCTCAGCCACTACCTACGCAACCAGCGCACAGCACACAAAAAATCAAAATGTAAAGAGCTATCCAGTGCCGGTATGTCTTCTGCTCGTAAAACAATCTACGACTGTTTTGCCCAGTTCTGTGATAGTAATGGATAACATGCTTTATCACTCAATGAAACTCGACAAAGTGCCCGTGACATCTTGGAGGAAGGGTGACATCCAGAAATGGCTATCTGACAAAGGACTCGCATACACCGACGACATGATCAATGATTGATTGATTAAGGGGGCTTAACGTCTCATATTTATGCAACGATGGCTAATCGAGACGATGAGCGGGTGATAATGAAGATGAGAAAGAGGATAATGAAGAATAAAGCCACATCCGAATCAGAGCCATTGTACGTCGCGTGAGTCGTCATACGGGAGTCCAGCAAGGGAGGGCAAGGCCAAGTGGGAGGAGAAAAGCTGAGTTACTTCACATCGCAGGTGAAGTGAAACATCTCTACAACAAATACGTAATCGACGAATAAGTGTCTTAATCCTGGCGTGTGTGTGGACATACGAGGCCAGAGAAATAGCTGGTCAGTGATAAGTGGTGTCTTCAAATACACAGTTCAATAAATAGGAGCTTACCGGCTTAGCAAATCCGCTATGTGGCGATACTAGATGTGGGGGTCGCGCGAATATGCGTAATGACAATGTGCGGGTAACAAGAGACCACGATTGCCAGATGAATGTCAACATTCGTCTTAAAGGCGAAATTTTTAGCACCATGAAGAGGAGGTGTCGGGATTCATAAATGTTTGCAAATGCATATCCAACCAGATTGATCGGCCGTCCAGGAAAAGTTAATAGAATTGGGAGTCGAGGAGAAAGACCACCTCGAATTGTGTGACTTTACAGTAACCAGTTTTCACTCACAACGAAACCTCCTACAAATATGTTTATAAGGGTACGAAAACTACATGAAACACATTTTCTGTGAAGAGAAAGTTTTCAATATAAGGGCCCCTTTTTTCTAAACATAAATAAAAGGCCTCTTAACTTCTTCTATTGGAATTTTCATTCCGTCCAAATATTGTTTTCGAATATGCCCCTGTGGTTTATGTAATCTGACCAAACCGATGTACTCAATTCCTTCCTTTTCAGAAATAAGTTGCGGGAGGCGTCAGTTTACTGTCGAATCTCATGGGCTGAACATCACCATTTATAAAATGCGGGAGATACCGGGAACGCGTATAGGCACCGTTTTATTTTATGAAAACAAACAACTGTACAAGTGCAATAGACCTAGTGCAACGGTGAAATACCTAAGTTACAAAAGTGGGATTGCCAAAGCACTAAAAGCGACCACTACCAAAGACATAAACACAACAGAAGTCTCTGGTAGTGAGGAAGAAATAAGCCACAATACCCCTAGAAGAAGGCCAATGCCGACACCGCCACGAAAGGCCAAATTCTCACGGATTATAACAGAGAAACGCAAACCACAAATTCAAAAGGATATAAAGGGCTTACCAAACCACAGTCCGCTATTGACCCATAACATCATTATTGATATAATTTAAAAAATTATAATTGTGTAAAGTTCTTAACGTGTTGCTACCCTATATTGGCAGTTGTATGTAAAAGTTGTCAATATGGCAATCACTTGGCAAACTAATTTATATATTATGCTTCAATTGAGGACATGTCGCTAAGCAATATTTTATTCTAGACTTTCAGAAGGAGGTGCTCAAAATGTTGGCCCACATCAAGGTGGTCCAACAACAACATGGGGAGACACTGAAAACAATGCACACTCGAACTTCTACAGAAGTAGTCGCTTCTGTAGGACACAACCCTAGAGGCTTTCCCTTTAACCCGCCTCGACTATATAACCGGGCGCGGACGTGGCCTCGTGGACAGTCGAACAGGTTCTTGCCGGGAGGAAGACCCAACAACGTGTGTGCGCGTCTCGCGCGATTCCTCGACAGCCTCGTTCGGCTGCCCAGTTCCCATGATATATTCTACCGTCAATTCAGTGCTTGCTATCAATTAACAGTTTTACAGTGTTCTTTGTGTGTTCTTTTCACCGCCCGATAATCGGACATGGCACGGTGGAGGCCGCGCCATAGGTGTCGGGATGTGCGCCGTCGTATTGCGGGTACGTCGACAGCCGGGGCCAACGACCTGGCGCCCGCACCAGGCCCTCTACCGCCCGAGGACTGGCCTACAGCGGACGACATCCTGGACATTCCGGTAGACAACCTACTGGCAGCCCTCGACGCCTCCACGCTGCAGGAGTACGACGAGCTCCTGGACGAACTCGATGACTTCTTAATCTTTCCCACCGCGGAGAGCATCGAGGCGGTGGTGGAAGAGGTCGTCGACTTCACGCCATACACCATCCGGGACGGCGCCCGAAGGTATCTCATTGACATACCTGACCCCACACCCGGGATTCGCCGGGTGGAACGGATGCGGGCCGGCTGGGACCAAATGGGGGATGAAGCGGAGGAGGCGGGCGCCCAGAGCGAAAAGGACAAGCAAGACAACGACGACCCGGACAACCCCCGGGATGACGACGATCGTCAGTCAAGCTAAGAGGACGATCAAGATGAACCAAGTGGCTTCGTCTTGACGAAGCAGACTGGCGCGATGCCAGATCTTCTGGTCCGCGACCATGTCCCTCTACGCGATCTCCGATTCGAGTCAACTTCGGTTCCTCCCTTTCGCCCTCTTCGCCTGGGCGACACGCCAAATCAACTCTGGTTCCACCGCATCACTTCTGAAGGGGTCGACCTTCCCCGACCGGCGGGCGCACCCCCACTGTTCCATAGGACGCCGCCGTCGCCCCAGATGGATCTCATCGTACAGGACTTCTTGGACCACGGATTACTTACACCAGGTAAGTGCGTGTGCGCACCAAAGTGGTTAGTGGTTCCGAAGGCCTCTGGGGCGATGAGACTGATAATGGATTACAGCGTGTGGACACCGTTCATTGTGGCCCCAAAGTTTAGTCTGCTCGGGGCAGGTCGAGCCCTGCAGGCACTTCGCCCTCATTTGTTCGCGGTGAAGATCGATCTCAAAAGTGGATTTTACCATTTGCGTGTGTCTGACCGCACCCAGCATTTTCATGGCCTTTTTTATAAGAATTGTTATTATAAGTTTACTCGTCTGCCTATGGGCCACGCCCTGGCACCGTATATCATGCAGCGAGCTGGACAAACGCTCGTGGATACCATTTGTGCGCGCTTAAACATATTTGGCATTGTGTACCTGGACGATTGGCTGTTGGCCAGCCACGAGCCTCAGCGCCTTCGCGACGCCATTCGCTGGCTCGAACTTATGGGTTGCCAAATAAACGATAAAAGTGTTCTCGTACCATGTGTTAAACTACCTTACCTCGGACTCACGGTCAATATTCCGGACGGCACGCTCCAGGCGACTTTAGGCTCCATCACCAAGCTCCGGGAATGGGCTCGTCTTGTCCCAGCTGCTTCAGATAAAGACATGGAACGTATAGTCGGCTATGTTCAGTGGTTGGCATACAGTTTGCGGTGGCCAATGTTTTTGGCGGACGCGCTGCGGGTACGTAACTCTGAGTACCTACTCGAGTTCTTGCAAAACGCTTCACCAGAGGCTCCACGCCCTATGCGTCCGCCGGCAAACCGTCACTTGGTGTATTCCGACGCAACACCCCATAGCGTCGCGGCAGTGGACGTGGCAACACGTGACGCGTACGCCCAGATCTTCCGTGAACCGGCAGAAATCAATCGAGCAGAAGGCATAGCAGGCCTTCTTGCATTAGAATGGATGTTCGGGCGTCACGACGCCCCGTCGTTCACGACACTGCGCATGGATAACACCTCAGCCGTGTACAGTCTGCGAAAGGAGACCGGGGTGCTCTTCCGGGACCCGACCGCTCGTCGGATATACTGGTCCCTCTTCCGACGGTATCCTGATAATCTTTGGACCACCGAGTGGACACCCACGGCCGAGAACATCGCCGACCGGCCCAGCCGAGACGTGTTCGACAGGATACACCAGGCTACGCAGGATGCCACAATCGATGAAACCCTCATCCCTTGGTAAAAAACCCTCCCCTTGGGGTTTAGTCTCAATGGATTTTGTAACCTTACGCTTGGGGCACACATTACAAGCATATTCCCTTGTACAATAAAGGCTAAATGCCCGGTTCTTCCTCTCGGCCGGAGCCTGCGGCTGTACACGGGACCACCCGCCTCGACTATATAACCGGGCGCGGACGTGGCCTCGTGGACAGTCGAACAGGTTCTTGCCGGGAGGAAGACCACAACACAACAACTCGATATATAGGCCGTCGCGTGGTGAGGCTCGGGACAGTCTGGATTCGGAAAGCGGGAGGTGCAGCCACAACAACTTGTCTCTCACAACGTGCTACCTCCATTCCACACACGCGTCGGAGCTGGCGGACCCCAAGCAACACCGGCGGTACTACACCCGCAGTGCGTCTGAATCAGGAAGTGTGGACTCAAGCCTTAACCGACCAGTTACGCTGGAACAGGTGCTTCAAGACCCGGACACTCAAGACTCGACCAGGTCAGCTCTGACATCACCCCCTCAAGGGCACGATCAGACAGCGACATCGCTTCCCCCGTGTGCCATACACGATACGACACGCAGGCGACTATCTTTCGACCAGCAAGAAGTGTTAATCCAGGCAGTGCATAAAATCAGTGGTGATAACGCGACGGTTCTCCGGACTCACAATACAGACTGGGGATGGGGCTGGTTCTAAAAGCACCCGTTGACAATCTGATTTCTGTGTGGTGTATTGTGTCCAAGGAATTGAGGTAATGGCTTCCGAGTGATAGGACGCCAAAAATCAAGCGCTGCAGATTTTATAACAATATATCGGTTATATTCGTGTAAATCGTAAGCGAGTGGGTATCAAGGGTGTGGAAAGTGATAAGAGAGGAAAAGTCAAGCGAGGATAAGAAGAAAAAGGACTGTGGGTCGGTGAACAGTGGGTTGAGTGGGAGCAGCGGAACGCTAGCGTGGTTTTGAGAGATAGCGTGGCTTGGGAAGCGTGGAGAGTCGAGGTTAGGGACGGACAAAAAGTTCCCTATTGGAGGGCTAGGAGGCAGGGAAAGAGTGTTTGAAACACCAGGAAGAAGAGTTAACTGCTCGGGAGGTAAGGCGGACCGAGGTAACCGAGGTAGGTTCTACAGGTCTTTCTGGTTTTTTCTTTTTCTATTCTTTTTCTGATTGTTGTTTGGTTGTTGTGCGGAGATAGGTAGGATGAGTGAAAGAAAAGTGCAGGGTAAGGGATGTGTGGCCTGTGGGAAGGCGGTGGTGAACAAGGGGGTGGGATGCGATGGGTGCAATGGATGGTACCACCCAAGCTGTGGGGGGCTGGCCGACGGAGAGTACTCGAGGTTGATGTGTGGCCTGTGGGAAGGCGGTGGTGAACAAGGGGGTGGGATGCGATGGGTGCAATGGATGGTACCACCCAAGCTGTGGGGGGCTGGCCGACGGAGAGTACTCGAGGTTGGTGGGTAATAACAGAAAGGGCGAGAACAAGGGGCGAAAAGGGATGGTAGAAAAAAATCAGGAAGGGGGGGGAAAGGAGAGGAAGATGGAGGGGAAGGAGGGTAAGGAAGAGGAGGTGGGGAAGGATATAGGCATGATGGGAAAGGAAGAAGAAGGTAAGATTGGAAGGGGGGGCAGGAGTAAGGGAGATGAAGATGGGGTAGTTGGTATGGGAAATAAAAAGGAGGAGTTGGAGGGAGAGGCAAGGGAAGCAGGGAAGGAAGGTGGTGTTAAGGCAGGAGAAGGAAGGGGGATGGTGGGATTGGAGGGAGATGGGTTGCTGACAGGGAAGGGAAAGGAGCTGGGAGACGGAACCTCATGGCCTTTGAGCTCTTCGAGAGGGCTAATGAAAATGTCAAGAAGGTGTTACCCTCTCTCATATCATTTTGAAGGCCAAGGTTGAAAACTCGGCAGCATCCACAAGTTCGTCTGAGTTAAACCGAACAACAACTGTTTTAAGGGAGGACCTTATCTACATTCAAACATTGCCAAATGAACAAACACAGTTTGTTTTCGTACTTCTCGCAATCATGAGGATGTGGGGTCAGCCAGTTGAGGAGCTGTTTGTCAACCACAGTGTACGTAAAACCTAATTTCAATTGATTTTTATCTTTGATATGGTAGTCCTATAAGGCGCAATAGAACATGCCGACAACACTCAGTGCAGCCAGTGAACCCAATGGAATTAAATAATTTTAACCAGATTTAAATCAAATGATTTTTTAAATAAATATCATTAAATTATATCAAACAATAAAAACTTACTAAGCAGTAGGCCTATCTTTCTCTTGTGACTAAAATGCATTTTATGCCATTTGGAGCAACAACAATCACTACCTACTTTACTGACCGGGCCTCATATCATGGCAACCAGAGCAGACGTAGTTTATGTAGACACCGATGTGTAGCGTGCATGGCGCTAACGTGCACTTACATCAGTTTTATTTGTCGGACGAAGAGTAGATCCCTAAAATTGTCAAACTATTCTTAAGGTTGATTTTAACAATTAAAACCTGATTAAATTAAATTCAAATCAAATAAAAAAAATCAGATTGAAAGCAAAAAGTTGATTTAGGCCTAAATCGAAAAAACCCGATTTGAATAAAAAAAATCATCACCTCTGATTTCAATCCCTCAATTTCTTTTGAGTGTTATTCAGTATTTTGTAGAACAACTACACAACAAACATTAAGGAGCTTCCGGTTTTGTTACCAATGGCCATCTTACCCTGTAGGTCTACCAAATTACTGAAGCGCTCGCTTTTAACTTAAACCTTTCTTGGCAGTATTAACTTCAACTGTTGGTCCTAGGGCCTAGGATACGTACTACCTACATAGTACATATGAATCAAATGGAGACATGGCCTAGGCCTTTGAGTATGGAGGGCCTTCTTAAAGGCTCATTCAGAATCAGTTGTAAGGCGTAAGAAGTGAGTCGTTAGGTGTAAGAAATGTCGATAGTTCACAATGAAAAGCTCATTTTGTTCTATGCAACTGCACTAGACACTTCAATAACATTACCCACAGTACACATTATAAGAGTGGGAAAGATGGCTAGTTCATGATTGGTTCGTCGTAAAGAGTCATAAATTAAGATTCGTTACGACTTACACCTTATTCCTAACCCTGTACGACAGGTTGTGAACAGTTGCATTGAAACATAGGCCTACACCTAGGCCCAACAATACTGTATGCCTTCTGACTGTTTGTGAATTGCCCTTAACCTACTTAGATATTTGCCCTAGACAAGTTTAAGGTGAAGGGTGCCTATCCCTAGCTGCTATTTGAACTGGTGGAGTGCTCCCATAGTATCATTTTCATTCCTATGGTGTCCACGTTATTTTACTAATAACCGGTAGCTTGTCCACCAGTTCAACACGTTGTTGTGCAGTCTTGCTAGGCCTAGAAGCCCCTGGTGGTGTCATGGTAAGGATCATTCACTATCAGTCGTTAGGCGTATGGTGTAAGGCATAAGGCATAAGAAATGTCAATTGTTCCCAATCAGAAGCCCAGTTTGTTCAACGCACGCGCACTGGACAGTTTGACAACAATGCAATACACCCTTACGACTTACGCCTGATATTGAATGACCCTGTAGTAAATACTAACACAACAATGTATCGAACTGGTGGAAAGCCACATGCAGGTAATCAACAAAATAACATAGAGCATTTAATCAAACATGGGAACCAACCACGTCTCGGCCTACCAAGAGAGAGAATGTTTCTATGGCAACACATCACACACAATGAGTTCATTCCAGGTGCTAGAAGCCTGTTAAATAACACAGAGACCTAGTGCCTCTTCAAAGTGTAGGCCTAGGCCTAGGCTAGCTGGACCTAAGCGTTGTAGCTCTACTGGTCCTACCATTGGCTGGAAATACAATGGTCCCACTAATCAGCCATTTCTCAATGTCAATCTTCTGTAATAAGAAAGTATTCTCACCACGAATTTCACCTTCATTGATGAATGTAAATCATAACCTCAAAACTGATATAGGTTCCTGTTACCTAATTGAACTGGTGGTGAGTTACCAAAGTAACGATATTTTTATTCCTATAGTTTGCATGTTATTTTGTTTATAACCTATGGCTTGTCCACCAGTTCAACACATAGCCTAGGCCTAGTTGTGCACTGTAGTGACAGAAACCTATGCTGTGCAACCTACTAGGCACTAGGTGTTTCACACCAATATCATATGTCATTTTGTTCATTAAATCAAAGTATATTATTATAAAATTATTATAAAATTATTATAAAATTACTATAAAACTATACTTCCAACACCCCACACTCACCCCAACCGCTCGCTCCTGCACCCACAACGGATTTCTTAAACACCTTGAAACCACCTATCCAACCAAACTCCTCTCTCTCTTCCATCAAAACCGCAAATCAACCAATGGATCTAACCGAATGGACCCCACCCCCCGCTACTTTCAACACTTCACACTCACCCCAACCGCTCGCTCCTGCACCCACAACGGATTTCTTACCTACCTTGAAACCACCTATCTAACCAAGCCCCTCTCTTCCACCAACCGCAGAAAAACCAATGGATCTCACCGACTAAACCCCCCCGCTACTTCCAACACCCCAGACCCACCCCAGGCGCTCACTCCTGCATTACACAACGGATTTCTTACCCACCTGGTAACCACCTATCCAACCAAGCCCCTCTCTCTCTTTTACCAACTACTGAACAAACAATGAAAATAAATTACTGTAACCACTGTTACAAGTACAAGTATAAGTATACATGTATATACATGATTTTTATTTGATTCAGGCTAATACAAAACTGAAGAATTTGTACATCGCGTGGGTCGTCATACGGGAGTCCAGCAAGGGTTTTGATTGATTGATATTTGGGCTTAAGTCTTATATTTTTGCAACTTGGCTTATCAAGACGATGAGTGGGTGATAATGCAGATGTAGTCCAAGCAACGAACAGTTTGACCCGGAAGTAATTGGTACAGAATTTGTTTTGATCGCAAGTTGTTACTTATGTGTACCTACATGCACATAAGAAACTTTACCGCTGTCTGACACCCCTAATTAGCGTAATTAATTAAAATGTTAAAACTAATTAATACTCATATTATGGTTGTTTTTTTAAGACTTTTCAGAATCTATATTTTTACCATATAAAACAACCTATTCGGTAATTTAAAAAAATTACTAACATCAATATAAACATCCCGGTAGCCATTAATTAAATACTATTAATTATAATAGCAATTTCAATTAAATGCTTCCCGTGTAAAATTGGTGTGATTGAATATTGTTTTGTCAGTTACAAATATAAGAATAACAACATACAAAACTTGTGTAGAAACTTTACTGCAATGAAAATATTATTTGTATGACAAATTAGCATAATTAATAGTTAATTATTACATTTAAAACTTATATAGTGACATATTTGAACATAGGCAATATGGGTACCAAAAGAAAGCTGCTGATACGTTGATTTTAGTACCGATACTCTCAGGGTCATGCAAGCAAATTTCCAAAGTCTTTTAGGCGGGGGGGGGGAAGAAGGGGGGGGGGGCGGGTTAAATAATTAATAACGTCAAACGTATCAAACGAAAGCTATTAATACGATATGAATAGTAAAACACTTTTCAAGTGATAAAAGACAATATACCCTAGTGTTTGGCTAAAAGGGGGGGGGGGGGGGGGGGGTAAAGAAGAGTCCTCATAAGTCAATGTTGTGTCTGATTTGACACTCATTGAGCCATGGATGTTAATAAGTTTAACACAATTGTTTTGATTGATACATAGCATTTACTGCATCGTATATATTCGTCTAGACTACTCTAGAGAAATCTTATAGAAACCTATATGTAATATATAATGATGTGGAGCACATCAGAATCAAATGTCATAAGACCACTGTAGCATTTGATAGCTACGACAATGAGCCATCTCCTAAGGACATCACATATTTGAAATGGAATGGTGGTAACAGATGAACTACAATCCAGAAGGAGTCAAACATATCAATGTCAGTCAATATAGAACATAGAACAACTCTCAACCCAATTAACAAATTAATATTCACTAAGCCTTTTACGACGAGACTTGAAGCCAATAATATCACAGTACTTTAAGCACAAGACGACGCCGATGTGTTAATTGCAATTACAGCAGTAGAATCGGCTAACCAGAGAACAGCACCCTCACCGATGATTTTACAGAGTTGCCAGTAATTGTATGCATTTCAATCACGAAAATCCTTTTTATGATTCCATCATTGAATCAGAGTTGAAAGCTGGTGCCAGCAAACAGAAAATATGGAATATGCGTTATACACAACAACCAAGCTAGGATCAAGAATTGGGTTCTTCTTTACCCTTCATTCGCGTAGTAAGTGGATGTGACACTACTTCAAGAATGTTTAGAATAGGTTAAGCTTTGCCATTCAAGACATTTGCATAAGATTTTTGTTTAACTAATATATTTCCAACAATCCCACATCTCCTAACACAAAGATTGTTGAGTGCAGTGGAAAAGCAATCGGCATGTTGTAAAATGATAAGAGAGAAGTTTACACATAAATTAATAACTGCTAACACAGTATTCAGCATGAGACTTTACAACCTACATTATCAGCATCTCCCCACCACATTTTATTATTAGTATCATCAAGTACAAGTTTAGCTTTGTAACAACTCTTTAAAAAAAATGTCCTGTACCACCTGACAAGCCACCAGCCTCATTACATATTTTTCAAATTCTATGATGTAATTGTAAAGTACGATGCAACTGCAAGAAGGTGCATCCGTTCTAAATGTTTGTACGTTGTTGTTTGAAAATTAATGTGTGATGTGTTTAGTTGATGACCCATTATCGTAGCCATCAAATACTTCAGTAGTTATGATATTTGCTTTTAATGTACTCCACATACTACATAACTCTTCAAATGTTTTGTCTCTAGACCTTTAAGGTATGTGATGCATCAAAATGCCCTTCATTAATCTCAAAGCAAGACTTGCTTGTAACAGTGTTACTTTTTTCATATTCTTTCCCTTTCATATTATTTCTATACCATTTTCTTCGTGTGTTTGCAAACATACTATCCACAGGAGCAGAATTTTCAGCTTATACCTTGGAATGCCCGAATAGTCAAATACATCTTGTGGTAGTGTGCTTAATTTGAAAGTTAATACAAATGCCTACATAAAAAAAATTAACGTTAACATATTATATCATAATGCAACTCTTAAAAAACTAAATTAGCTATTGCTAAATCATCCTCTGATGACTCTACGACGCTCGAGAGTCATTGGAAAAGCAGCAAAGGATCAACTTTGATTGTATCTCCATCAACGTTCGCGGTTTTAAATTTTTATGTGGTGACAAGAGGTAACAAAATAAATCTTACAAATCTTGTTTACAGAGGAATTGAGTTGAGTTTATAATCCGTTGCAATAATATTTGCGATCACTGTGTTCGACAAGTAATCATAATTATCAAGAACTAAACCTTTGTTTGGTTACAAGGATAAAATCTTTGCATTATACGGTTTATTAATGATTAGGTACTTAGTAAAAGAAACTATGCGCGGTAATGACACTACCAATTTTGTTAAATTCGGATAGTTGAGCCTGGAGTTTTGTATCAGAGTAATCGGACCTCATATCTAAGAAGTAAAATCAAATAGTGTCAAAAATCAGACGCAAAATTGGGTTATGAGAACACTTTTTACCGCCCCCCCCCCCCTCACCCCCCGCTATTAACCAAGCACTAGGAAATAGCATTGTCTTTTATCATTCTTAAGGTATTTTTTACTAATAACAACGTATTAATAGCTTTTGTTTGATACGTTTGATAATATTCTTTATTAATCCACCCCCCCTTCTTTCTACCCCCCTAGAAAAACTTCAGAAATTTGTTTGAATGACCCTGAGAGTACCAGCATTAAAATCAACGTATCAGCAGCTTTCTTTTGATACCCATATTGCCTATGTTCAAATATGTACGTATGTAAAATATAAATGTAATAATTAATTATCAATTAGCTGATTTAGCATGTAAATAGTTTTTTGATTGCAGTAAAGTTTCTACACAAGTTATATATGTTATTATTCTAATATTTACAACTGTCAAAACAATATTCAATTGTACCAATTTTACACGGGAAGCATTTAATTGAAATTGTTATTATAATTAATAGTAATTAATTAATCAATACCGAAATATTTATATTGATAAAAGTAATTTTTTTTAATTACAAAAAGGGTTGTTTGATGTGATAAAAATCTAAATTCTGAAAAATCGTCCAAAACAACCATAATATGAGCATTAATTAGTTTTAACATTTTAATTAATTACGCTAATTAGGGGTGTCGGACAGCGGTAAAGTTTCTTATGCGGATGTAGGTATACATAAGTAACAACTTCTGATCAAAAAAAATTCTGTACCAATTAGTTCCGGGTCAAGCCTATTTTTACGGTTCGTTTCTTGGTCTAATGAATTTGGGGGCTCTTTGGAGGAAAGGGGCAAGTAGGAGGGCGCGTGAGGAAAGGGGAAAGGGGAGGAATAGGGATTGGGGTGTGGACTGCACTCGTGCATGGCAGTTCGCAAGAAGTACTGCACTATTTGCGATCGAGCCAAGGAAAAAACAGAGATGCAGACGACGCCCAAGGACGGAACCGACTCTCAAGCGACGCCCAAGAACGGAACCGACTCTCAAGCGACGCCTAAGGACGGAACTGACTCTCAAGCGACGCCCAAGAACGGAACCGACTCTCAAGCGACGCCTAAGGACGGAACTGACTCTCAGGCGACGCCCAAGGACGGAACTGACTCTCAGACGACGCCCCAGGACGGAACCGAGACGCAAAGGGTTCAAGGGCCAAAAGAACATTAATGTACCAAAAACTGGACGGGCAGCTTCACAGCGATGGAGGAGCAATTAGAGCCTTAAAATAGTAAAACAAATATTTTATTTTTTCAGAAGGATCACTTTATTCAGCACTTCTCTCAACTAATGGGCTATAAGCTTTTTGAGAAAGGAAATGAAAATGTTGAGAAGAAGCTACAAATAGTGATATCCTACCTGAAGAGCAAAGTTGAGAATTCGGCTCTCCGTTGAAATACACCAGAGGGGAGAGCCCGGAAGGAGGAGCGAATGACCATGACCACCTTGAAGGATGACTTGATACACATACAAACTCTACAAAACACAAATACCCAGTTTGTGTTTGTTCTCCAAGCACTTATGAAGATGTGGGGGCAGCCAATCGAGGAGTTCTTTTCACTCCTCAGTGTAAGTACAACCTTAGCCCCCCCCCCCCCCCCCCCCAGCCCGTCTGAAGTAAAGCTGTTCTCATGTTGCCATAATACCAACTTAGAAGGGCATGGCTATTTTAAATACCAATACCACTCGTCATCAGTGATGCCAACAACAATCCCCGATAATGTTGCAGGGCGGTATCAAACATCCAATACTTGGGTCTAGATGCTCTTCTCATTAGGTGGAGTTTTCAGAAACCCAAAATTAAAATCCCATTTATTTTATTTATTTATTTTTTTAGTGGTGTTTAACGACGTACTCGACAGCTTAGGTCATACGACATCTTCCGAATCAGGTCCATCTATATCGCGCGAGTCGTCATAAGGGGAGTCCAGCAAGGGAGGGCAGGGCCAAGTGGGAGGAGAAATCTTCTTTAGTGGGACAGCGGGGGGGAAGGGACAGGGTCTCCTTTCGTCGCCCCTTACGACTAGCAGAGTCACTCTGGGCATATTCTACCCCAAGCTCCGCTGGGCTGGGCTTAACCACAGCTGCATTGATTTCGGCAAATAAAGGCTTTCCCATGTTGTTGTTTTTACATTTTCATAGCTTTGAAGCAGCTCCCTTTGTGGTTCTTCGACGACACAGCAGAAATGATTGGGAACGAAATCTATGAAGAAATGGCAGACTCTAACGTGTTGCTTTATACATTTAGACGGAAGAATCAAGTAACTTCACTATCTACAAAAAAACGTATCAATAGCAAAGCAAAGTGTTCAGGCCGACCCATTTTTTGCATTCCGTTACGACAGCCAAAACAAAAGATTGATTAATTGATTATTTGGGCTTAACGTCTCATATTTTTGCAACGAGGCTAATCGAGACAATGAGTGGGTGATATATGAAGATGAAATATGGGGCTGTTTGGAGGAAAAGGGCAAATAGGAGGGAGCGTGAGGAAAGGGGAAAGGGGATTGGGGTGTGGACTGCACTTCGTCTGACTTCTCCTCCTCGACCAGTCCGGCTAGGGTGGCCCTACCAGAAGCATACGCTTCCGCCGGCATAGCTCTAGTCCAGCAAGGGAGGGCAGGGCCAAGTGGGAGGAGAAACATTCAGTGGGACAGTGGGGGGAAAGGGACAGGGGCTCCTTTCGTCGCCTCTTACGACTAGCAGAGTCACTCTGGGCCTATTCTTCCAACAAACATCTTGACAAGATAAATCAAGCCGCACAGTCAGAGACAGTGCACAAGACAGCTCAACAATCCTATCCCAAGCGGGATAAAGGAGACCAACAAGGTAAGACAAAGCCACAGTCTGACAAGTTTAATAGGCTTAAGCCGTGCAAATACTGTGGTGGACGTCATGTGTGGAATAAAACGGAGTGCCAAGCTGCTGGTACTACCTACTGGCCAGAACTACGATTGGATGCTGAACACCTCAGCTAGGTACCTGGCAAGGTTCGAAACATGGGACCAGGAGTATGTTGTGTACCGAGCATTTAAAGGGGAAACAGCACTTGAGGTGCCAGAGGAGGTGGCCACAGGGGACACATACAGGAATTGCATGGTTAACAAACCAACACGCACAGTCGTGTTGTGGCCACCCTCGAGGGTGGTTGTGTGTTTCTGTGCTCTCGGTTTGGTTCATAAGTGCCCCGTGTTCGTGTAGTGTTTCTTTTTTTGTCTCTTTCATTTTTTCTTGCAACTTTTTGCCATGTTCTCCGTTCCTCGATCCGTACCCGCCCGCGTCAACACGGTTAAGTGCGTCTTTAGCAGGGCGCACCAAAAACCTACGGCCGCAGAGGTCCACGGGTGGATCTTCACAGCCCTCCGCCTTGATCCTGCCAACGTCCTCTCGGTCCAACTTGACGGTGGACAGAATACGGTGTACATCAAGGTGGACAATGGCCAGGTGTACGCAGACCTCGTTGCTCGCCACGCGGCGCCTGTGCCCTTCCGTCACCAGGACGGGTCAGTGAGCGACGTCCGCGTCGGTCACGCCGATCTCGGCTTCCGTACCATACGGGTGTTTGACTTGCCGTTAGAGATGGCCAACGACAGAATTAAAGCTAACTTGGGGGCATACGGTACCTTCAAGGACATCCGTGACGAGGTTTGGTCCACCTCGTACAGGTACCGTGTCCGCAATGGCGTGCGGGCTCTCCAAATGGACCTAACCAAACATATACCATCCTACATTATTGTTGGTGGGATGCGCGCCCTTGTAACATACGACGGACAGCCGCAGACATGCTCGCTGTGTCACTCCACGGAGCACTTCCGCGCTGAGTGTTAGGCACGTCGCCGCCCGGCCCAGCTCCCCACTGGTGAGGCGTCTGGCCAGCACACGTGGTCCGCCCTCTTCTCCCGACCGCGCCATTCCACACCAGCGCCAGGCGGTCTGGGCGGGGGTGAGGTTGACCTGCCGACCCCACCGCGCGTTGCAATGACTGGAACAGGGGTGCCAAACGACTCTTCTTCGTCGTTGTCCGACGCATCCAGTCGGCCGGATTCGCCTCTCGCCGAAGATGCGGCCGCCTCAGTCGAGCCTCCACCAATGTGCTCACCCATCGTGTCGCCGCAGTCACCACCTCTGACAGGCAGCTGTAAACAACCCAAGGCAGTCGCGTCCAGGACGTGAGGCGCAGCCAGCGCGCCAGGCCCCTCGTCAGTCCAAGGCAGCCGCGTCGTCCACGAAGCCTCGGGATACCATGGTGATTGATCCCGTTGACGATCCGAAGAAACGATCTTTTTCGCCTGAGGAGGAGTCCGTTCCTCGCTCGCTGGGGGTCGCTGCGAAGAAACGGGGCGCGAGGGCCTCCCGTTCCACTTCGCGGGACCTGCTTGACTGTCAAGCTAAGGTCATATGACGTCTTCCGAATCAGGTCTATCTATATCGCGGGAGTCGTCATAAGGGGAGTCCAGCAAGGGAGGGCAGGGCCATGTGGGAGGAGAAATCTTCAGTGGGGCAGTGGGGGGGAAGGGACAGGGTCTCCTTTCGTCGCCTCTTACGACTAGCAGAGTCACTCTGGGCCTATTCTACCTCAAGCTCCGCTGGGCTGGGTTTGACCGCGCCCAATCTGGCTGGGGGTCAACCCGGGCCCAGACGGGTCTCCTTTTGTCACCTCTTACGACTGGCAGAGTCACCCTGGGCCTATCCCTTCCCGGGCCCAGACGGGGCGGGGACGGCGGGGAAATACACTTCCACTTTTAGTTGGGTTATATCCCCAACTAAAAGTGGAAGTGCATTTTACTTCTCTCTGTGGGATTACTTTGGGCATGGTAAAGTGGTGTATATTGGATGGTGACGTCATAGTCCTTACAGATTTGTTTGAAACGTTTGCTGACGAATTGACTGGCGTTATCACAGATAAGCTTAGAGGGCGCCCCGTGAATAAAAATGATGTCCTCTATAAGTCTCTTGATTACGGGTTCTGTTCGAGCTTGTTTCATCGAGAATAGGCAAGGCCACTTTGTAAACAAATCTCTGAATACTAGAATATGCACGTTACCCTGTGATGTTCGTGGCAATGGTCCAATTACATCAACACTTATTACTTTCCATGGCTCCTTAACCATGTGTGATTGCATCAATCCTGCCTTTGGTTTCTGCACAGCCTTATTTTGTAGGCACACGTCACATCTTCCCACATATTTGAAAATGTCCTGGCGCATTTTCGGCCAAAAATAAGTTAACGCTATCCTCTTGAAAGTTTTAAACATTCCACGGTGTCATGCTGTGACGTCATCATGATTTTCTAAACATACTTGTACCCTTAAATCTTTCGGAATTACTCGTTTCCAATTGTTTGGATCATCAGGTTACTTATATTTGTCTTCTATCAGCTTATATATCTGTTGTCCCTCTAATCTAAATTTGGGATACAACTGTGGGTTTTCCGTGATATTCTTGTACAACTTGGTGTACCAGGTGTCGGTAACCTGATCCCTGTCGGCAACTGTTACTAAGTTTACATTTACAACACGAGATAGCACGTCTGGTACTATGTGGTCTTTACCCTTTCGGTGTATGATTTCAAAGTCATAACCTTGTAGTTTCAGACACCATCTAGCCATCATCCCATCATCCCATCATCCCCCAACAACCAGAGGAGGGAGAAATGGTCCGTAACTACTTTGAAGTGCGCACCCTCCACATAACCACGGAACTTTTCGATTCCAAAAATCACTGCCAGGCATTCTCTCTGCGTGACGGAATAATTGCGTTGGAACTTAGTCAACATTTGGCTAGCATAAGCGATAACCTGCTCTCCGTTATTACCTTGCCGAGTAAGTACAGCACCTAATCCCATATCAGAGGCGTCACATTGTATTATAAACTCCTTCGTAAAAGATTAGTTTTCGGACACCGGAGGTCGCCGTGCTCCAGTGCTTTCACCCGAAAAACGGACCCCACGAGAAAAATTGCCAAAAGCGAACAGGAGCTCTTCAGGTCCTTCGTAAAATCGGGGTGTAAGTACGGGAGCTTCTACCAATTTTTGCGTAAGCAAGTTAAAGCTGTCTTCTGCTTCGCTTGTCCATCTCCACTTACAGTTCTTGCGCGTTAAGGCTGTCAGAGGTGCTATGATAGTCGAGAAATGTTCTATAAATCTTCTGTACCAAGATGCTAGACCCACAAAACTTCTCACTTGTTTAACGGTTTGCGGTCTCGGAATATTCAAAACGTCCTTGACCTTCTCTGAACTAACTCTCAGGCCACTTGAATCTATAACGTATCCCAAATAGTTCAGTGATTGTAAGCAAAATTGGCACTTCTCAAAGTTAATCGACAGGTTGGCCTCCTAATACTTCAATTCGAATAAATGGTATCTTATCATTCTCTACTTTCTCAAAATGGTAAATGGTAGACACACTCACGTCAGGTTCCTGCTCATCAAGTAAATTACTCATGATGTTCGACTTATCCTCTACAGTTGGTTGTTGCACCTCCTGTGATGGCTCTGTAGGCATTGAAGTCTGTGACTGCGTTGGTTGACTGCAACGACTCCTTACTGCGATCCGCTTGGTCCGTTTTTTGAACATCTGGTGCAGGTTGCCGTTGTCTTGTCTCGCTCTCCACATTTGTAACAGAAAGTAACACGTTTTAACATACAAGTACGGTAAACATGTCCCATCATACCACAGTTCCAGCACGCTTTATTGACTCGATAATTGTAACTGGACTGTTCACTAACAGTGTTTACAGACTCACTAGCTTGTGTACGCCTGTAAGCTAAGTCAGGTTCAAAGACTTTGTTTGAATTTGACGGGGGTCGGTATCGATTTGAAATTGTTCTTCCTGCTTCCAATCGTCTTCCCAAAGTCAGCAGCTGTTCCATCGACTTAATTTCAACTAACGATAGCCTCTCTACATAATAGGGTAATAAGTTATTAAGGATTATCTCCAGCTTTTCCTCTTCCGTTATTGGCTTATTCAATCGTGACATCAAATTGTCCATGATCGCTAAGTACAGGCTTATTCTCTCACCTTCACCCTGAGTACGTGATCTTATTTCATTCATTAAACATAACTGGTAATTTACCGGTTGAAATTCTAGACGAAGTTCCTTCTCTAACTCTTGCCAGGAATTTATTTTTCTTCTTATTGATCTAAACCAAATAAGTGCGGTGCCCGTAAAAAGGTCGATTGCGGAAGACCATAGTTCTTCCTCAGTAACATGACGGGCAGTTCGTAACTCTTCGACTCTTTCTAGAAAGGATGCTACACTTTGAGACTGCATAGTACCATCACCCGAAAAAATTAAGTTCCACTTCATGACCGGAATTTTATCTCCTTTAGTCATGAAGGGTTGTACAGTTGAATGACCTGCATGTTTATGTTTACTCTTGGTGCGGTCGCCTTGACCCACTGCGTGCGTAACACTAGCTTCAGAATCACTCGAACTGGAACACAGTGACTCATTCTCTACTGTAGTCTTTGCTTTGTTTATCTGATCTAACAGCGCCTGCGTTTCAATAACAAGCACGTCCCTTTCTGAGCTTATATCTGCCTCTTCTGATACTATTCTCTCTAGTCGATTTGTTAAGTGGATGAGTCTCGAACCCACTTTTTCCTTTAACTCCTGAATAGAGAAATTTCCGACGTAAAAAGAGCTTTTACTTGTGTTAACTTGTCCTGACAAATGGTTAACTCTTGAGTATGATCGGTCACAATAGGCTTACCGTCAGGTCCCGTTGCAGCAGGTATTCCTTCCGTAGAGCGAAGTAGGATTCCAAGAATCTTCCTGAGTTCCGTTACCGTCTGGTTCGCTTGAATCCCTCGTATCTTGAGCTCGTACTCCAATTCATCTTTGGTGAGACGGCTGGGCTTCATACTGGAAACTTTAGTTACAATGTGTACCAAGAAATGATATGCAACCAAACAATGCACTATCAAATAACTCAATATTCTTGTCCAATAAATGACAAAATGTCCAATAACAAAATGACAAATACTCCAACAATAGAAACTTACAGAAATCGTGAAATCTTACAATCTTAGCCAATTTTCAATTGCCCTCCACGTCGGGCTCCAATTAATTTGTGACATAAAACCGTCACAAAGGCGGGTGACCACGCAGGGGTTCACCTAGGCTAGCTGCGGCCGGAGTTGTCATTGTCATAAATCGTAATGTCATAAAATAAACAATTCTAATCTTTCAAAGGGGAAGGAGCTATTATAGCCAAGCCTAGACATCGAAGGCGGTCCAATACGTGGTAGAAAATGAGTCGAAGGCAGTAGATGCGTATGAAAAATCCACATGAAAATCAGTACAGGCGTGTGGATTGTTGGGACTGTCCGATCTACCAAACCTTGGAGCTAGACCTGATGGCTTAGTAGAGGATGATGGTCTGATAGAAGTAAAATGTCTCCCTTCTACAGGCCTTCAAACTGCAAAATATGTTACTAAAGACAGTTAGTTAGTTAGTTATTTGGGCTTAACGTCTCATATTTATGCAACGAGGCTAATCGAGACAATGAGTGGGTGATATATGAAGATGAGAAAGATGATAATGAAAGGAAATTTGATTTTTGTACTGATATCAAGCTTGAAATGGACGGGCACACATTGTTATTGTCTTGTTTATTACATGATGTTGGAGAAGCCCGCAAAGTCAAAAAGATTTTAGTGTGGGCAATTTGCTAAATACTGTAAAATAATTATTATCAGATGGCGACAGTAAGCATATGAAGGTGAAAATGTGTACCGGTATTATAATACATATAAACTATAGAGAAACTGAAACGTAGTAAAGGACTAACGTTGTAGTAGAGGGATGTTATGTAAAAATGTGAAACGCCAAGTTTGAAAAATATGGTTTACAAAACAGACATTTTGTTTTCAGGATAATAGGACTACCCATTTCTGTTAGGTGTTTTTCTTGTATGCCACAGGTACCGTCATATATTCTTTCTAATGTTCATTCAGTCTATTTCAGAAACTTTCCACACTTGGCTGCGTGAAGATAGACAATTCTCCGAATACGATGTCCAAATGGAGCTCCGCAAACATTATTCCTACATTACATCACGAATTCAAGACTAACAGCAAAGACAAAAACGACCGACTTCATCATTCCAGGGCCCTTCAATATCTAAACGCCGTAAAACCTACACACCAATAGCAGCAGGAACAACATCAGCACAAACCGGACAGAATCATGATTCATAAAAGTGACATGTGTGCTTGGGAGGGAGGAGACTGTATGACAGGTAGAGTGCGCTGTGAGCGATGACGTTCAGTTTACCTATTAACTTCAGTTATGCGCTCCAAATCATATAAGCCAGTATACACAGACAGTAACTTGGATTATAGATAAACTACAGTACTTAAAACTTAATTATTAATGTGTTAAATAATTAATATAACAATCAGCTGAAGAATAATAAAAAAAACAAGTGAAACCTAGTACAATAGTTGATGGAATAACACAAGTCTACCACACTACTTGCGTGCGGGTAACGTTGATTGTATGTAGTGATGTAGTGTTGTAGTGATGTAGTAGTAGTGATGTAGTGATTGAACATTAATTTTCTCTTTGCAGTCCGAGCACACGGACCGAACTGACCGGGTGATGGCGGGGCGTGAAGACGAAGAACATCGGTCGCGCTGCCCGTATTGCCCCAGCCGAGTAAAAAACCTTAGAAAACACTTCGTTCAAAAGCACAACGTTGCTAAGGCCAGGCTGGGGCGCAAGGTGCGGCGCAGTCAGATTAGGAGATCTGCACTGCTGCCGCACCCGGGCAAACGCGCAGGGCACGCCACGGCCTCGTCGGTGAGTCTTGTTGAGTTTGCAGTATTTTTTATGTAAGATAAGCATTATGCACCATTTCCAGGTGATCGCAAGGTGGACGCCAGGTTATCAATTGCTTTACGTCATTCCTCGCCCCTTAATTATTGTACGCGTTCCAAATTGCTGGTCAACCTTTGGACACCATGGTGTCGATTTTTTTCTCTTTTCAGACAGAAGAAGGGAGGTCGGGACTACTTGATGTCGATTTGTTGTTTTCTTTCAGACCGAGGATGTTAGGTCGTGACTCCTTCTTGTCGATTTGTTGTTTTCTTTTCAGACAGAGGAAGTGAGGTCGTGACACCTTCATGTCGATTTGTTGTTTTCCTTTCGATTGATTGATTAATGGGGCTTAACGTCTCATATTTATGCAACGATGGCTAATCGAGACGATGAGCGGGTGATAATGAAGATGAGAAAGATGATAATGAAGAATAAAGCACCATCCGAAGACAGAGGACGTGATGTCGTGACTACTTGATGTCGATTTGTTGTTTTCTTTTCAGACAGAGGAAGACGAGGTCGTCACAGGCATGTTGACGAAGGTGCGACCGATGGTCTATCGCAAGATTTGCGAGGAGTGTGGTGGCAGGTTTGCCAACATCGGCAGGCATGTCGACCAGGTTCACCCCATGGAGGCGGGGCTAAAAAAGAGACGCCTCACTCGTTGGGGGATTCGGGCCACGGAGGACCGAACCCGAATCCACCATTAGGTGAGTAAGAAAGGCACATGTGTCCTATATGTTTACGATAAAGCACTTTTGTGCGACAACAGCTGACATGATTTTTCTTTATTCCAGGCCCCGCTCCATGGTGATCGGCATGCCTGGCCCGTTAAGAAGAGACTTCCGTCCCCGTGTAAATATTGTTTAATTAAAATTAAGTTTATTTATATTATTAATTATTTAGTTATTACAATATATATATTATGTTTATTAGTTTATATTTTAAGTTTTATATTAAAATAGTATTTGTTGTAAATAAGTTTTTATATTGTATAAATTTATTATTATATGTTACATTTTAGTTATTTTTAACATTATCATGTTCCTTAGTTATTATAATTCTTCAATTTTTTTATATATATGTATTTATATTTTAAAATTAAACATATTTTATTGAACAGCAATCTTCTTATTTAAATAACCCCAACTTATGAGTTACTCCACCATTCCTCTCCTGACTTTATCTTATAAAAGCAATGAACCGAATATGGATTTTCATGCATCTATACATAAATTTGAGAGTAATATGCTTCTCATATGTAGGCCTACTATAATATGGCGAATAAGGTAGTTTTCCTTCATCATAATATGTTTGGTTGATTGCTGATGTAACAACCCATTCCCTCCCCTCATAAATGTGTGAAACTTTTAGCTCATTTGTTATGAATGCAAATTCGTTGTTAGTGATCGAAATGAAACATTTTTGTGTTCAAACAACTGACTGACGCGAATATAGTAGAAAAATATTTTTTTTAAACATGATTTTTAACTGTCTTATTAAACAGCGAAAAATGTACACGAACACCAACCAAATCTCTTAGTTTTATTTATCAGGTACAATCTAGCATAATACTTTATACTTATTAGTGTGTTGCAATACTGAAACAGTAATGATGACTTAAGAATGTTATAAATAATGATCACACTAATTATTTCCATTGTTTTCAAACTAGACGAAGTTCCAGAGGAGGATCTGACAAATGTACCTGAGTGGGACCATTGCACTTTCTGCTCAAGTAGAAGACGCAGATATATTTTCCTGATGTGTGGCCACTTCTTCCTGTGCACTCCTTGTGCATCAATCTACAACGAAGGGGATGCCTGCCCCTTTTGTAATGGCAGAATTACATCTAAAATGTACGTGCGAGACGACAGGGCAAACTAATATGACTAAAAGTGCGAATGAGTGTACGTAGTAGTTTTTTTTTTTTTCTGCTGCCTTTTCAAAGTGGATCTTGCCAGTCATTTTTTGGTGAAGACGGTTGGCGCCATGATTTAAAGAACGAGATACATTTAAAGTATACAGTTGTAATAAGTAATTTTGTAATAAGTATTTAAGGCAGTTTTTAAAAGTATTAAGTTGTAATAAGTAATTTTGTAATAAGTAATAAGTACCATTTAAGGCAATGTTTAAGGTGTATTTGACTTGTACTGGCTATCACTATCAATAAACATGAAGAATTTGTGATGTTTTAACCTGAGCTATCTATAGTGCAGTCGCCAATATATCAATATAGCACGTAATAATTACATTTTAAAGGCAATAATAATGTTATGAAGTATCCCATCGATGAACCACCGTATGACGACAGAATTGATGCAGAGGTTTGAGATGATATGGAGATAGCTGAGGCAAGTGAGCATAACGTTCGTGGGATAAAATCGAAGTCACCACTTTGCGAATTGCCATCCTTTGATGTAGCTTGGGGCTTCTCCACATACTATATGCATGCTGTGTTGCAAGGGATAAAGAAACTAAAGAACAAACTAAAGAAGGAATAATGCCAGTTTAATTCATCACTGTTGTACAGTTTACGAGCACTTTACATTTAAATACTTGAAAGACAACTAAAAATAAAGACGTGGCGAAGGGTGGAATGCAGCCTGAAAACCGGCCAGCAGCCCGCCGGCTGAGCTCTTTTAGATCACCACAGGTACACATGGTCCCAAACAAAGGTCCGTAGCTCGAGAAGGAGCAGTTCTACGTCACAGACACGCAAGACGATTGATTTATTGATAGGTGGTGTTTAACGACGTATTTGACAGCTTAGGTCATATGACGTCATCCGAATCAGGTCCATCTTTATCGCGGGAGTCATCATAAAGGACGACCAGCAAGGGTGAGCAGGGCCATGTGGGAGAAGAAATCATCAGTAGGACAGTGGGAGGGTAAGAGACAGGGTCTCATTTCATCGCCTCTTACGACTAGCAGAGTCACTCTAAGCCTATTCTACCCCACGATCCACCGGGCTGGGTTTGACCACGCCCAATCTGGCTGGAAGTCAGCCAAAGCCTAGACGGGTCTTCTTTTGTCGCCTTTCACGACTGGCCGAGTCACCCTGAGCCTATTCTTTCCCGGGACCAGACTTCAGTGGTCTAACTGATCTAAGTGATGACTTCACTCGCATTGTCACGATGCAATCAGATGTGCTGAAGACCCGAGTATCTATCTCGTAGGCATCTGCCCAAAATTGGTGAAACAATGGAAGAAATAATCGCATTGACCCAACCAGAGTGGTTCGATCACACCTGCGTTAACCACCGACGGCAAGCCATGTATTTGTGTGCTGCACGGACAAGTAAGATGGCGGTATAATTTACATTCGCCGCCACCGGCGACACCAGTGCCCCAAGAGCGCAACAGCACCATCACAACCACCAGAACCACCACCATCAGCCAACCATCGACCCCAAACATACCTTCCCCTTCACCGTCTCCTCCCCCTCGCTACCTTTCGATGCCCACTAGTCCCAAATTACCTTCCTCTTCCCATCACCCCCGCCGTCCCCGTACATTTTTCCGTAGGGGGCCTCTTGTTTCCTATACCAAAACCTCTCCTGCTATTCCCATGCCACAACCATCCACTGTCGCCTCCTACACCAGCAATCCTCCCGTTAACAAATCATCCCAAAACCGTTCCCGAAACCTTCCTTTAGCCCCAGACTAATCCCAGCCGCACCCTCCTGCATCCCACCGACTGAACCCTGCCGCTACTTCCAACCCCCCACAATCACCCCAGCCGCTCCCTCCTGCATCCCACTGACTGGTGGTGGTACTAGAACTGGCCCGGAATAACTCTGTGTAAATTCACAGTTATTCTAAGGTGGTACTTAGAGAACCGAACGACATAATGCAACCTTGTACCATCCATGCTAGCAGTATGGACAATGTACGAAACAGCATTTATGGCATATGCCATGTTGTTCAGGTACGTGAAGGAGGTGGCCTTTTAAATTGATTTAAATCGAGTCATTGTGCGACGACGCAAGGGCTCCAAAATGCTCTTGCAAAGGCATTTTTTAGAGCCCGGATAGGCTAAGTGGCTGTTTTTTTTACTTGGCGCAGGTAATTTATGTAGTAAAACGTTCCCTCGCGTCTGAGGAAGACAGCGGACGCTGTCGAAAATTTACGCACTGGTGAGTGTTTTTATTTTTTGACCGTGGTTATTGTTCGTGTGTTTATTTGTGTTTTAATACTACTCCCGGTCTAATAGTCTTGGTTCTTATTAATTTATGTAGTGTTATATATATTATTGGATACATCATATCTGCTTTTTATGACGCCTTCATGATGTATGCAGCAGCTACTCAAGGCATCCCACGCGCCACCCCAGCAGCTGCCGTCATACTTGGTTAAGCTACTTGTTAGTTGCCTTTGTTTCAAAGAAAAAAACTATCGTATCAAAGATTTATTTCTGAGAGCAATATGTCAAGTGGGACATGATTGATTGATTGATTAATGGGGCTTAGCGTCTTATATTTTTGGAACAACAGCCAATCGAGACGATGAGCGGGTGATAAAGAAGATGGGAAAGATGACGATGAACATAATAAATAGTATTTACTGATAACACTGAAAATCAGTACTTAATTGTAACTAAGCGGGTAGCCTAAAAATACATTGTTTTTTAAGTATCCACAAAGAATTCTGTGAAACTATCCCAATCAAGAGAAAATCTTACTCCTAAAATTTACACTTACTCACGTTTTTATATTGCATGTTGTGCTATTATGTGGGGGGCATTCTCTCCCCCCCCCCCCCATTGATGCCTTCTTCAAGTGTCCCGAAAATAATTGTGCCCCCCCCCCCCCCCCCCCATTAATAAACCTCTGTGACTATGTAAGAATAATAGTAAAAACCAGAACATAAAAAACAAACCCCGCTAATAATCGAACACATATCAGGCGAATGTAGGTAGAGGTGGCTTGGGTGTAGTGTCACGAAAGAACATCGCACAAACACTTACCCACTTGATTTTGAGCTACAACAAAATTTCAAAAAGTTTTGTTACCGTCTCGACGAGATATTGAGATCGCAGTAAAAGTTTCATTTTCAAAATCGAAAATAAATTAATCATGTTACGACACCCAATTAATATTCATCCTTTTTCATGGAGTCCCGCTGTGTCTCGCAACCCTTGAGATGCAGGTAGCCACCGCAAATTAGTAACGGTCTGTTGGGAGGGGGGACCTTCATCTTTTGTTTAGTGAGAACGAACTACCGTGGAGCTATCTGTGGCAAAGTCTTGAACTCGGTGGAGAAAAACCTCGCGTAAACTGTCATATTTGAGGAAGTGCAGACATGTGGGAGTAAACCGATATAACACTTTATTTTTATCATCATGTGTGCAAGAATTTATTTCACTATTACCAACAATATTTTCTAGGCAACACAAAATTGATTTTTATTCTAGCTCACGTCAAACACCCACAAGCTGTAATCAAAGTTACAAAGAAAAGTCAACAATTTTGACAAAAGCAACATTTTCAATATTTTTTATTAAATTTGTGGTTTCACTTTTCATAAATATTCGTTTAACGTTGCCTAGATCTAATATTTCTCTATAAGTAGGTGTAAATTTATGAATATCCCATTATTAGTTTTCGAGTAATCAGTTAACTGCCAAACATCTGGTTACGGCAGAGAAAACAGGTAAAACCACTCCTTCCGAACGCTCTTAATAGACAAGTGGTTAAAGCACAAGGACGATAGTGACCAAATTGTAGCAGTTTTCGTAGACTTAAAAAGAGCGTTCGAGACAGTTAACATAAGTAAACTTATAGACAAACTACAGTACATGTATGGCAAAAAGGGGCAGGCACAATGGGTGGAAAGTTACCCCAGTAACCGAACACAAAAAGTAAAATTTAATAACAAAATATCTGAGGAAATTATGTGTGAAAATGGAGTGCCACAAGGGTCAGTGTAGGGTCCTCTGCTATTCTTAGTATATATGAATGATATACAAGATGGCGACAGGGGGAGGTGTTGCGCTTAGGTCGCTCCGTGTTTTATTTATATTTGCGGTGTTACGAGTGCTAGTGTTAAGTGGCCGAGTGCGACCGTGTGTAGAACATGAATCTATGTCGAGGTTGATTAGTGGGTCTCCTGTTGAAGACGTGCTCGTGTCGTGCAATTGCAACTTATCGGTAACTACTCTGTGTTGCAATAGTATTTCAGAAGCGAAACGACGTTTGTTTGCATCACTCCCCCTGTCGCGATATTTGGTCCAGCCGAGGGTCCGGACGTTGAGACGCCAGCGGTTGGCCCTCACAGGGGTGGGAAGTTGCCGTCATCCGTGCTTGGTGCGGTCGTCTTGTTAATAGCTTTAGGGGGACTGGACAGTTTCGAAGGGATCAAATTCAATTCAATAATGAATTCTCTTTCACAGTTCCATGTCATTGACGGAATGCCTCCCTGTATTGGGCACGACATATTTGAGGGAATTGCCCAATATGATATCCCACTGGCACTCGAGTACTTCAATGATAAAAACTGGTTCACTATAGATTACCTCAACAGACGTATTGGGAAGGCTAAGTTCCTTGGTTCAGACTCGAATGATAAACCGTGCACAGTTTCAAACTCCGAAAAAACTTGGTGGGCATGCCGTGCAAACATGGACATTAATCAGAATGTTGCCATTGTTCATAGGTCACAAAATTCAAGACAGAACGGACTCCGTTTAGCAAATGCTGCTCAATCTAATTCTAATGGTACAAATAATATGCTCACCAAGATTAAACCACGAGTTAATTGCCCTTTTATCACATACAATAGAAGAATATATGCAATTACGACAATCACAGTTCCCCAACACCGTGCTACGACCAAAACACCATTACATTCAACATTACATTCAACATCTCACCGACTGGACCCTAAGCTACTTTCCGGGCAATATTGGAAATAAAAAAATATGAATAAAACTAACTTTGTAATACATAACCCGAATTGGAAAACATATTGGCAATATGTTTATTAGTTTAGATGTAAAAAAATATTGTAATAATTAAATCAACAGAGAAATGCACCTTCTGGGCACCCCTAGGTGCAACACCCAGGACTTGAGAAGTGGCCAACAAACTAATTTTTACTTAAAATATACAACAGTATCTAATTATTGAAGATTGTTTTGAAAAAGGATATTTTTTACCATGGACATGGCCCCAAAATCAAAATTTTGATTTACGGGCGTAGTAGGAACCATCTCGTTGTCTATATACACCTTTACAGAGGCAGATTTTGCTCCCTTATTTAGGGTTGGCATATTTGTATTTATATTTGCCATTTAGTATGACTTTGGCTGTTGTTAAATACGTGTTTACAACTGTCAAACGATTCAATCGGATTTGTTATACGTATAAAGTGCTACTGTGTTGTGTTGTGTTTCTACTTTCTTTCGGGTACCTTCCAAGTGTCTGAAGTATTTGTAGTGTGTAGGTGTGTAGTTAATTTTTATTTTTATTTTGCGGATTGTCTACGTGAAATGATTACCTCGTGTGAAGTATACACCAACTTTGTATCCTGACACAGCGACTTACCCGTTTAGTTTTTCTTGTATAATAAGGTGCACGATAATCAAAGCATGTGTATATTATAGGCCTATATGAGTAGTAAAATATGAGTTCTCATGTGTATTAGAGTGGTGCTCAAAAGCGCAAAGAAAAATTAAATCAAATAGAAAGAGGGAAAAAGTACTTAAATAATTTTTTTCCGTAGCGGTAACAGTTTAATTAACATTGATGATAATTCTGTTGAATCAACGTCATCTAACTCATTTAAAGCTCATTCTGACACTAATCAGATAAATTCGAATGATTCTAGTAACAATGAAACAGAAAAAGTAGTAAAAGAACAAGGAACATACTCTGAAGTAGATTCAAAAGAAACCATAGAGGATGACTATCTACCCAGAAAAAGTATCATACTGATAGGGCTCATGTTGATACAGACATAATACCAAGTGAAGTTCATAAGAAGTTTATTATTACGCTGGGCTCTTGTCAACCTAGTGGTCCATTTAATAAAGATGCTGAACAAGTAAACGGATCATTTCCGTCAAGTTATTACGAATATTGCATCAAAACTGGCAAAAAATAAAGAGGTCGTGGCTGTGTTATTAGGAAACTAATGACAGCGTCTACTACGAACCTTGATGGCTGTTTGCAGACATAATATATAAATCATTCAGCATATGTTCTATTTGCACGAAGGGGGTCAGAACGGGGGGGGGGGGGGAAGGGGCAAGGTTATCGTTCAAGACTGAAAAGTTAAAACTAATTTTTAAATTTAAAATTGAATGCATTACTTTGCAGGTGACAACCTCAGTAGATGAGATAGAAGCAGATACAGATGCTCCTAAAACACGGCACGGGCGAGTTGTGTGGGTGATGGGAATAATTTTACTCTCCGTGTTGAGCACACACATTCCCGCCACTTTTTGAAGCGTGGCGAGTTGGAACTATAGAATGCAATCAAGCAACGAGCCATTGCGGAATCGACCCCTCTAACGAGGATCTTCGAGATTGAAAGTGGTGATACCATTCGTAAAAAGTACATGCTCGCGATAAACAATTATTTATATTGATGGAGTTTGAAATACCGGCCCTAAAAAAACCTCCTCATACCCATCTCAGCCCAAACCAACCTCAAATAAATTAATTAAAATAGGTAGGAGAGTGAAAGGGGGAGCGTGAGGGGGAGATACAGAGAGAAATTCAATGGAAAAATAAAGGAAATATGTACCAGTAAAACGTTACAGTCCGATGAGATGTTTGAAAAGTTCAATTTATTTCTTTAGTTCACCAACATCGCCACATTGCCCCACACAGCAGCGCAGCATCAGCTACGCCGCACATCACGCGCACGACGTCGAGCCGTTTGGGAATCAATATATCGATGAATGCGTGGTTATTTTACGCAACGACGATTGATTCAGTCGACTACAAAGTTATGTTTGAAAAAAAAATTAGAAATACTCGACTGCAAGCATCTGGTCGAGCTTCGACGTCATCAGCTCAGCAGACTGAGGAGGTAGATGACCCAGATGACCCGACAGAGAATGTTTGCCCAAATAGGCCTACCTAAGGGTAAAAGCGCCCTATGCGGGACTCATATGGCTGTGTTGCGTGGCAGCCAGATGCTTACCCGGACGGCCAAACTGCTACTACACAAGAAGAACAGAGGCTTTGGCTGCTAACCAAAGTTGACGAAATAACTGACCATAGCACTCAGCTTCCAAGTTTGGATGAATGTGTGAATTCAATGAACAGTACATACGTGTCCCAACGAATTCAGATTAACAAGAAAGAAAGTGATTATCATATAATGTGGTGCTGGCCATTTTTGGCACAGCAAGTGTTTTTTGCAACACTTTTCAACTCTTGTTGGGGTAGATACCCGAAAGAAATGGTTAACATCTTTAGACAAGAAAGGTGAGCCAATTGTACAATACATCAGAGCATGATGGAACCACAAAAAAATCAGCCGATGATTCTAGCATATTTTTCCATTACAGTTAACAATTAGTTTTTGAGTTTGCAACACTGGGTGGTTAACTTTTAACACGCGCCCTGGCGGTACAGCAGTTCCCGTGCGTCGATCATTCAGTTCGGGTGGTGCCGTCAAGCCGAGTTCTTGTGCGCTGCATTGAAATCACCGCAAGCTAGGTCCAGTCTTCGCTATGTCGCCGACGCACGCCCTTGTAAGGTTTGTCGACACTGGGGATAACTTATAATGTGTAGTGCCAGTGAGCGAAATACAACACTTTGTAGAGAGTACTTGGAATACAAAGATATTTTGGACGAGATATAAGGGCTCAACTTACAAGTCCGCAATTATTGCTATAGGGGGTAAGTAATGGCTCTGGCCTATCAATTACATTGTTACCCTTAACCTTTATTATCTTAACAACAATCTTTGCATGGCTGGACATTATTTAGCTAAAATGGGTATTATACATTAAAAAAAAAAACTGTTTGCGTAGATTCCTTGACAGTAGCCTGGTCCACGTGGTAGGCCCCTAGGGCGTTAGAAGTACGCCGTTTTCTTGTTCGAAGCGGACAACATGTTTCTCTTACGTTCTTTTTGTTTTTACCTGAACACAAACCAATGTTGCCAAACAGTAATTTTAAAATTTACTTCCCTAAAGGACATCGAAACAATAGCTCTATTTAATATCCATAAAATCTATTGATTTTTTTAAAATTAAAGCGAAAACTAGAACCCGCATACCCACTCCAGGAATGAGCTATAACTTATTTTTGAGTTGATAATATTCACTTGAGCGCGGCCGTTTTATATGGTCGTGACGTAGCTTTTACCAGTCCTGTGCCGCTAGCATCGGCGGGAGCCGCGATACGCCTATGTCGCACGCGCGTCTATTTACCGCATGAAACCAGCATTAGATAGATCAGATAGGACAACATCTATTAACATACCGGTAAAACTGAGCGATCATCAGATAAATGTAGTCAATTTGTTGCAATCTGAATCAGCTGTAAACAACGGAACAAATAATGTGCATTTACTTCAGGAACTAGAATTAATGGTGGATGGTATTGGTGTTAACTCTGAAGAAAATGTAATAAATAACTAAGTAAACATGGGTTGTGATATTCTCGTTAACAAGGAAGTACACTTAGAAAAAACAATATTATAACAAAAGGTCCATGACACACAAGCAAATAGTCCTACTAAACCAGTGATAGTACTTGAAATGTCTTCCAGAGAAGATACGTGTAATGCAACTTATTCACTCAACGTTGTAGATGATAGGATTAGTAGGGATGGAGATACAATCAACAACCCAGAACAGAATAGAAAACCAACGTTCCCAAATGGTTTTGTAAGTCTACCCGAAAACTGGAGGAGTTTGAAATCTTAGAAAGATTACTTTATTGCTCATTACGACAAGTGCTGGCTTCGATCTAATAAATTATACAGCCCAAACGCTCAGCAACCGGATATGACACCATAGCAGCTAAGACTAAACTGTGAGCAATTTCTAAGTAACTTGACGCGCACCACCGAGGAGCGAAGCAAACTAGAAGCTGAAACGCGTGTCCAAAGTGAGAGTGCTCGGTGAATGGAAGAGCGACGTAAGCTCCTTACAGCATCAACCTTTGGCAAAATTATCAATCAGAGGCCTACCGAAGGATGCCGGTCAATAGTAACCTACATGCTTTACACGGACGTGCACTGCAAGGCCACGGAATACGGGAAAACGCACGAACAGGAAGCGCTTCGAGAACTGGAAAAGAGATGCAAGTTGACCCGTGTGGCCTGTTTGTACATTCCAACAAACCTTTTCTTGGTGCTACACCGGATGGGCTTATTGGGCTCGTTGTATGACCTTTGGTTTCACGCGTCGAGTGAATAACTATTTGCCATCATGTACAGAAAGGGAAAGAAAACGCGGCTTTTACTAGATACCAAGAGGCGAAAGAGACGTTTACCGGCTGGACTTATAGCTTATGTGGAAGGTAGACAAGCAGGGTAAGCAAACAATGTATTCCATATTACCACATGTATCTACCATATGTAAAAAAAAAAAGAACTGGAAACAAAAAGCAAGTTGGAAACAGCTAAATGCGCTGTTACTGAGGAACCTCCCAACTTGTATTGTGTCAAGCCATGTACAAAATGCATGGGACAACTGGTGTGCTATTTTCTGGGAATGTGTAGGGCAAGCTTTACCATCTGTGACAGTGCGAGGAAGAAGCGCTCCCATGGATTACAGAAGAAATTATTTAACTAATCCGGAAGCGCGACACATCCCACCGTAACTGGAGGATCAACCTACTTCATTTAATATGCCATATTACCCTGATTTTGGTGGCCCCTCGGCATCTCGTGGTTTATCTCGTGCAAGCGAGCAGATCTACTGCGCGGTAAATTCCACGGGTAGCCAATGTGAAGCCACCATTACGGACAAAAATCCAAGGAGAACCCACTGCTTCTATGGTATGTCTGTCAGAAAATCATCATTGAACCTTATTTTGGGGAACTACTGGTAGAGCAGAATATATAAATTATAAAGTAAATGTGGGAACAAATGATGATTAATGAGTGTATTTTTAATGGGAATAAATTATATGCTCTTAGTGTGATGATATATTGGTGGCAGTAGTAAGGATGTTAGGGGAAGCATTGCTTCCCTTGCTTCCCCTCACCGCACGCCACTGGGTTTGTGACCCTTCTTTCGTTGTGCAGGTACATTAACATCATCTTCCCTGCATGGACATGAGCATTGTCGATTCCATTTAGTGATTGTCATGTGTAGGTTGGCCTTGTTCCGTGTATTGTGCTAATGGGTATCGGAGTTTTCTCAGTGGTGCATTTACTTGGTCCGCTGGAAAGTCCGCTCATGAATGGGCGGCTGAATTTTATGTGACATGTATGAAATTGAAACTCACACTGTAAAATGATTTTAAAATCACATCTGAATGAACGGTTATTATTCAATTTAGTGTTATCACTTGCATGCTCCTTTCAGAACGCTTGCAGTCACTGTCCGAGAGGGAGGTTCAGGATCAGCTCCGAGTTGCGGATGGCGCAGACGCCCGACGCGAACGTAAAAAGCGTTATTTGGCCAATGCGAAGAAAATAGAATCGTACCAAGACAGGTTGGTCGCCGGTACGATGACGGTCTTCCACTTCCTAAATGCAGCGACCTACGCAGGAAATAATCTTCTCCCTCCAGGTAAATAACATATTACATACAATCTTTATCTGTCACATGGTTGTGGTTAATAGCATTGGCAATAGTTTGGATGCATATATTAAGTTGTATAATTTGTGGCCATCTCAAATGTATAAATGTTAATAAATATATGATAATATAAATGTTATATAAATGTATTATAAAGGTATTTGTTCTTGTTGTTTTTGGTACGTTGAGTTGCCATGGTAATTGGCGTCTAGTGTTGCGCGAACTGGTATTTGTCTTACTTGAAGTGCTGGCAGAGGAGGATTACTGGTTGGTCCAGTAGTGCTTCCGTTGTGTAGTCCATTCGATCATAATTCTAGAAGGTCTAATGTATAAAGTAACACCGCATACGAATGCATTATATATGGCATATAAACGCATTATATAGGTGGCTCGTTGGTCCAGTGGTTAGCATCTCTGCTTCCAAAGCAGAAGGTCCCGGGTTCAAATCCCGCTTCAGGCAGAAGTTTTTTAACTTCTAATGTGGATTCAATTTCATTACTTCTTGGCTTAGGAATAAGTAAACGGTGACTTTGGAGCCGTCCTAGCAACGAAGCACTCAATAAATTCAAAGTTGTTCTGAATCGGCCTTGTTGATTCTGGCATTTGTCCGCAGGTGTTCGCACTGTCCAATCACTGATTCATATGTTTCCTACTTGAAATATCGATCTTTGATTGGTTATCGCTCACTCGTCGATGGTGTTCGAAGCCTACAGGGTTGGTTTAGTCACTTTAAATTAAAGTCCCCCACTGCAAATCAGTTTAGTTACTGAGTGGGTAGACTCTAAATGTGAATTTATTTATTTTATTTATTTATAAAGTTATAGTCGTCAAATTATTTGTTTTGCAGACAATTATGATTTCACAGACGATGACCACCAAGAGGATGACGACCACAACAACGACCCCCAAGACGATGACGACCACAACAACGACCCTCAAGACGATGACAACCACAACAACGACCCTCAAGACGATGACAACCACAACAACGACCCTCAAGACGATGACGACCACAACAACGACCCCCAAGACGATGACGACCACAACAACGACCCCCAAGACGATGACGACCACAACAAAGATCCTCAAGACGATGACGACCACAACAACGAACCCCAAGACGATGACGACGACGATGACGACCACAACAACGACCCACAAGACGATGACGACCACAACAACGACCCCCAAGACGATGACGACCAAAACAACGACCCCCTAAACGATGACGACCACATCAACGACCCCCACGGCGATGACGACCACAACAATGACCCCCAAAACGATGACGACCACATTAACTACCCTCAAGACGATGACCACTACAACAATGACCCCCAAAACGATGACGACTACAGGGTTGTCATAAACCATGAGATGTTTCATTCCCAAAGTTACAAGCGTGTTTCAAAAAGAAATAGTTACACCGTGATTGGAAAAGATGGAAATATCTTTGCAATAAAAACCTTCTTTGTGCATAGCAACCATTATTATGCCATTGGCAGATACTTCAAGAAAATTAAACACAATTATTTCAGCAGAGATTTGAAGAATTATACAGATTTAGAGTATTTAATAGCACTGGAAGATATGAATGACAACTCTGCTGTTGATGTTGCTGATATTGTGAAGAAAGTTGTTTATCTTGGTTCACCAAATCCTGCCTCCATTCTTGTGTGTGTACAACCGAATAATTTGGAAATGTTAAAATAAAATTGCTGCTATGCTATATACCGATACCAATTAATTGCAATAGATTTGCGAACATACTTTTACATACTTCTTGAATTCAGTACCAATTTGTTTTCCATCAACTTGTTTTCTGTTACAAGTCACAAAAACATTCAACATGGTTGTACCAACATATCATTAGTATACAATCAAATCGACACAATATAACACAAAGTCCACTTGTGCATTCATAATTTTTGTATGCAATGTATAATATAATGATGTATAATAAAATATCCAATAACGGGCCATAACACTAACATTTTGTAGACCCGACCTAGATACTAGAGCAACTCTACACTCCAAAGTGCCCCCTCAGGATGAACCAATGAACGGTATTCTATGCAGGCATCTTGTGCATGATTTTCTTCAGATAATGTACCAGAATTGGAGGGGCAAATGAAAAGTGGAACAGCTCTAAATGGCAAAGAATTCGTACGAAGCCACTAAACAACCTGCAAGATGCCACATCTACAGAAGATGAGAAAACCGATTATTGACACACCTTAGAAGACGCCAATCCTTGGATTCTTGTGTCTTTGTAAAAGCATACGAGGTCTGTAAAAAAATCGCATCAAACTCTTTACTAGATTGAAACGGAACACAGGTGGCATCAGATCTTTAGTAGAAGATAAATTAACGGCTAGTAGACCTACATCACGTAATTAAAAAAGTAGTGACCCAATCAATATTCTCTCGAGTGTGTAAACACTTGGGTCAGAGCGATAACTAAAAATAAATATTGTTTTTACGTCAAGTGGATTCGTGGTTGCCCTGTTATCGTACCTCTCGTGGAAATGTTAATGAACAGTGAGCTGCCAGGTCCCTCTACTTGCATCTCTAGCTCTGGCAGCGCGGTTGAAAAACTTCAAAAGTCATATGAATTGGAACGCATTAGGCCAAATGCACTTTCCAAACGTGTGTTAGAAAATGAGCAGTGCCGTCTGTCAAATTGAGAGGCAGCATTGATACCCCTTTAAAAACAGAGCGCAGTGCATGTTACCTTGCCGCTCGAAACAAGCATCGTCTTATTGAAAACATTCAAACCCAAAGTGCCCAAAGTACATCTCCACATCACGCTGTACTACGCTACGATTAATGTTTATGTAATGACGACGCACTAAATCACGAAACATTTCAGGATAAACCTAAAGAGATAGAAATAAAGTTTGAGCTTGATATTGAAACACTAAATAAGAGCCAACCATAGCAGTTTGCGGAGGGGATGACGTTTTGTGCAAGTTCGGAAAGTGAAACCGATGAAATAAACGACCACGACGAATCGTTTGAAACAGAAGATTTTGACGAATGTGAATCTGTCAATGATAGTGAGAGTGATCACACCGATGACAATCAATTCAATACGATGACAATACAAGTTCCTCCAAGCCAAGCATACTGCATCTCGAACATACACCCTTCAACTGTCCGATAGAGGTCGGGGGCGGTGGGGTGCGCCACGGATGGCCAGCAGCAAAGATGAGTGAGCGCGGCACAGCTCGCATCCAACTACGTCACGCGTGTGACGTCACCCAATGAACATTCTTGATTAAAATTGCTCATAACTTGTTTAAATACGAACCGATTTCTTTCATTTTTGTTCCTAAATTCTTTAAATAATTCAAGGTCTGACATAGTTTAACTACAACGCTAGATGACAATATGCCTTTAAGCCCCTTCTGTGGACGAGATAAGACTCCATCCTCAGTCTTCTACTGGGGACGGTGGTTGGGGGAATGCCTCCTTCTTACCGGATATTTCTGGGCTGTGCTCCAAGGGGCTGATGGCTCCTTTGTCCCCACTTCCTGTCTTGTCTGGGGTTAGGATGCCCTTGCTCTTTTCACCAACTTCACCGGGTGGTGCTTGTCCGGTTGAGGAGGTTCTTCCGTCAGGTTCCTCAGCGAGTCTGGTTGATCAGGCGGCATTAGCTGCAACCCCCAGCGGGTGTGGTGTATCTGCTCCTCTTGGGGTGGTGCATTCTCCTGATGCGTCTTGGCTGGGGGTAATGTCATCTTACATCCACGGACTATCTGATGCTCGTTCTTTTTCACCCTTGCTAGAGGACGTTCAAGTGACTCTCACTACCTGGTCCCTGACCGAGCCCTTGAGGGACGTTACTACTTGGGAGAGCATTTACGGGCACATTGTCGAGGCACTCCTGGCCACGGCACCGGATGAGTCAGTGGGGGGCTCTCGTAAGTCCAACAGGCGAGGTGGGGCGCCGCGTAGGGGTCGTCGTTCCGTCCCTGGGTGTGGTAAGCGTACTTTGTTTGCCCGCACCCAGGAGTTATATCGGCTTGGATGGGTTGCGTAAATCGCATCTCTTGCGGAAGGGTACGGCAGTTCTTCTTGCCTCATTCTTTAACTTTTGTTGGTGGTCTCACTCACTCAACGGTATGATGCATGAGTTTTGAAAAATAACCGTAAGTTTCCGTATATAACTTAACATAAGCATGATATGTTATGGAAATGTTATGAAAATGGTATGAAAATTAATAAATGTTGACTATTTGTAGCATTATTTGCAAGTCGCATACTTCAAACTCTCAGTATATCTCTATTGGGTGTGCGAAGGTTTTGGCTTAAAGAATTCAATCGTAAGCCAAGATCGTTGAGTGAAAGTGACAGATGGAAAGCGACAGAATTTCGCAAATTTTTGTTATACTTAGGGCCACTTTATTTAAAGGGAATTCTATATGATGAAATGTATGATCACTTTATGCTACTGTTTTGTGCAATAACTATTCTAGTTTCAGAACCATTCAACCTAAGATTTAATCATATCGCACATGAGTTGCTTTAAAGATTTGTTTCCGAAGCTGCTAAACTGTAGGGTATATAAATGTATAAAATGTATATAAATGTTTCAGGAGACCTTCGTAACTGCCCATTTTAACAGGCTAACGGAGCACAATGAGGATGTTGCTCTGCAGAACCTAGCTAAAGAAGTGCCCTTAATTCGAGCTTATTTTCACCTTTTTGTGACAACGAACAATTCAAAGGCAGAATCGGTCAAAAGAAAAAATGATAAGATCCGAGAGATCCTGGATTTCCTGGACAGTGTGGAGGTGCCACTGAAGTGTCAATTCCTTCAAACACTGAGATTGATTGATATTTGGGCTTAACGTCTCATATTTTTGCAACTTGGCTAATCATGTCTGTAACACTGTTTAAGGATTGGTTAGAATGAATGGGGCACATTCCATGGCTGCTACAGCTCTTATTTCGGACCAATGTCGCCGTTGGCTGCAAGGAGCCAAGGACCGCAATGGCGGACGAAAACGTCGGGAGGAGGCTAAGCAGCTAAATTCCAGCTACAGAACGGAAGAGTGGGGATCGGGGTGATTACTCTGCCACTGGCGAGGTGCCACTGCCACTCTAATGAGGTGGAACGTGTTCGGCAGGAACTAAAAAAAATTCGACGTTGCCAGAAAGAATTCTCCGAGTTAATCGCACAGGCAGATGAATTTGTGCAGAGCCACATTCACTACGATGAAGAAGCTGCTCATCTCCCAACAAAACGAATCTCAAAAAAGAAAGTAATGCCTGGTGAAAAAAAAAGGTGCTGAACAAGGAAACGGATCATTTTCGTGAAGTTATTACGAATATTGCATCAAAACTGGTAAAAAAATAAAGAGGTTGTGGCTGTGTTATTAGAAAACTAATGACAGCGTCTACTGCGAACCTTGATGGCTGTTTGCAGACATAATTAATAAATCATTCAGCATATGTTCTATTTGCACGAAGGGGGACAGATGGCGGGGGGGGGGGGGGGGGGAAAGGGGCAAGATTATCGTTCAAGACTGAAAAGTAAAAATTAATTTTTAAATTTAAAATTGAATGCATTACTTTCCAGGTGACAACCTCAGTAGATGAGATAGAAGCAGACACAGATGCTCCTAAAACACGGCACGGGCGAGTTGTGTGGGCGATGGGAATAATTTTACTCTCCGTGTTGAGCACACACATTCCCGCAACTTTTTGAAGCGTGGCGAGTTGGAACTTAAGAATGCAATCAAGCAACGAGCCATTGCGGAATCGACCCCTCTAACGAGGATCTTTGAGATTGAAAGTGGTGATAGCATTCGTAAAAAGTACATGCTTGCGATAAACAATTATTTATATTGATGGAGATTGAAATACCGGCCCTAAAAAAAACTCCTCATACCCATCTCAGCCCAAACCAACCTCAAATAAATTAATTTAAATATGTAGGAGAGTGGAAGGGGGAGCGGGAGGGGGAGATACAGAGAGAAATTCAATGGAAAAATAAAGGAAATATGTACCAGTAAAACGTTACAGTCCGATGTTTGAAAAGTTCAATTTTTTTCTTTAGTTCACCACATCGCCACTTCACTGTAGAGTTGTGTTATAGCTAGATGGCCATGTTATTATGATTGAACGTGAAGAAATACAACTTTGGAGAATTTGCTATTTGCGACCTATAAAACAAGCTACAAGCGAGGGAAAGAAAACTTATTTTTTAGACGAAACGTGGATAAATGCTGGGCACACCTTGTCACGATGTTGGGTAGACACGACTGTGAAAAGCTGCAAAGATGCATATTTAAAGGGTCTCTCAACAGGCCTTACAAATCCAACTGGCAAGGGAAAGCGTCTGGTAATCGGCCACATCGGTAGTGACGACGAGTTTGTGGAGGGCGCCGATTGATTGATTGATGGGGCTTAACGTCTCATATTTATGCAACGATGGCTAATCGAGACGATGAGCGGGTGATAATGAAGATGAGAAAGATGATAATGAAGAATAAAGCCACATCCGAATCAGATCCATTGTACGTCGCGTGAGTCGTCATACGGGAGTCCAGCAAGGGAGGGCAGGGCCAAGTGGGAGGAGAAATATTCAATGGGACAGTGGGGGGAAAAGGGATTGGGATGTGGACTGAGTTTGAGTTGAGTTTATTGGGTTTAAGGGCGCTTCAACCAGTTAGGTCATTTTGCGCCATCAAGATAATGTAACTCGTTACTTATTGTTTTATTGCATGATTGATTGATGGGGCTTAACGTCTCATATTTATGCAACGATGGCTAATCGAGACGATGAGCGGGTGATAATGAAGATGAGAAAGATGATAATGAAGAATAAAGCCACATCCGAATCAGATCCATTGTACGTCGCGTGAGTCGTCATACGGGAGTCCAGCAAGGGAGGGCAGGGCCAAATGGGAGGAGAATTATTCAATGGGACAGTGGGGGGGAAAGGGGATTGGGGTGTGGACTGCACTTCGTAGTTCGTCTGACTTCTCCTCGACCAGTCCGGCTTGGGTGGCCCTACCAGAAGCATACGCTTCCGCCGGCATAGCTCTCGGGATCAACAATGCACGCAAACCTGCCCACCACGATAAGGTGGCAGTCCCTGGGCAGGGGTGTGGACTGCACTTCGTCTGACTTCTCCTCCTCGACCAGTCCGGCTTGGGTGGCCCTACCAGAAGCATACGCTTCCGCCGGCATAGCTCTCGGGATCAACAAAGTACGCAAACCTGCCCACCACGATAAGGTAGCAGTCCATAAGCAGGTGGAGGGCGCGGAACTTGTATTTGAAGCGAAGAAGGGAAGTGGAGACTACCATGATGAGATGGACGGGCCTCGCTTCGGAGCTTGGTGGGCGCGCATACGCCCCAAACTTGCACCAACCTCCGTTATCGTTATAGACAATGCGCCGTATCACAATGTGCAGGTAGAGTCCTTCCCCACTAAATCTTGGAAGAAATGCTTGCTCCAACAATGGTTGGAAAGGAAGATTGATTGATTAATGGGGCTACGATTAAAAACGCTACGATTAAAAACGCTACTTCTTCGTTTCAACAATCTACTTCTCTGAAAACGGCGATAAGCGTTTGAGAAACTCCAGGACGGCTCGCTGGGTAATACTGGTATTGAAGGCGACGTTCCCGAATCTGGGCTGTGGCGTAACTGTGTTAGACTTGTGCTAAAAGAACAAGATGTCATGTGGGAGCTCGACGGAATCACGGATCGATCACGTCGATGATTCTTCTTAGAGTTGTGTTTAAGTTCAACCACGGTTAAACTAGAATTAAACATATTTTGTATTAATGTAACTGTGTAATATCTTGTAATAATGGCGGCAAGGCGAATAAGTGGCGAGAGAGCCAATAACATTATTTACTCTGATCTGCGTGGGGTCTCGTACAATGCGGATAAAAAGACGCATACAAGAATAAGTTTGAGGTGTGTAAAAAAAAGGAATGATAAATGTCCGGGTCGCGCTTCCATGACAGAAATCATAAGACTTACTCGCGAGCACAATCATCTACCGAACCAAGAGAGTCTGAAGCTCTTTAAATATTAAATTGATTGTTGTAAATTCACCAATACGCAATATATGTATTTCTTCGTGAAGATGATCCTGCACGTAGGGACTAATGATGTGCCTTCGCGACAACCGGTGGATGTAAGCTCATTTTATCTTCATCTTAACACAAGCATTGATTGGATTTCCTATGCATAGGCCTACTTGGCCAATACTCTTCCCTTGTTGCGTGGCTGTTGATATTCGTATACAAATGTCTACCGTTTGAGGAACGTTTGCTGGTTGCATTAAATATGTAGCTTATTCTATTTACTGGAAAACTGTTTTGAATATTGCAGATTTTTCATACAAAAAGAAACTTGCACACTTTGTTTGTCTGAAACTTTCACGTCAGATGTCGAAACTTGCACATGATGATGAAGAATAAAGACACATCCGAATCAGATCCATTGTACGTCGCGTGGGTCGTCATACGGGAGTCCAGCAAGGGAGGGCAGGGCCAAGTGGGAGGAGAAATATTCAGTGGGACAGTGGGGGTAAAGGGACAGGGTCAGTGGCGTAACTACAGCCCCCGCGGCCGCGGGGGGGCCCGGGGGTTTCAAGGGCCCACAAGGGCCCCTGATAGTGTGTGGTCTTAAAAATTGTGTGTGTGTGGTCTTAAACATTTATTAAATCGTATTTACGTAATTCTATGAGTGAGCCAAGACTGAGTGCGTTGGGACTTACGTCAATAGAAGCCGCGAAGGCCAACGATATGAATGTAGATCATCTCATAGATACATTTGCAGACCTTTTTCACCCTCTTTGGGACATCATTTTCGAAAATTCTTCCTTAGTGGGTGGTCATAAGAGTAGCGGTTAAAGCACTGTCTACTTTTTCTTGTTTTGGTGTGCTTTTCGAAATAGTCTCCGTTCAACTCGCTTTTACAACTTCATAAAAGTTAAATTTACCGCCAAAAACGACGTTAGTAATCTGTTAACCCTCCCCCTCTCACAGAACACCAGATCATTGATCTGTTGGAGTGATCTGTGATCTGAGATCAAGTATTCGTAAGCGAGCAGATTGGTTGGATAAGGTTTGCGTAAACACCCTTTCTTAATCACTCGGTCTTAAACACTAATCACTAGTACAGTTTGTTAACGCTTAAACATAAATAATCATCATTTATTATATTACCTGCATTCAGCCATAGTAAATTTACAGCGGTTATTATTATAATACAAACTTATAAACACACATATTTGGCATAGAAGTTACATTTCAACCTAACCTAACTTTATCAGATTCTCGAATTTCAAAGTATACTTCAACTCTTTTAAACCTTAAGCGTTAGCCTTGGTCATTTTGTGTGAAGCGGCTTAAGAGAGTTGAAGTATACGATTTGTGTTTAAGCGTTAACAAACTGTACTAGTGATTAGTGGTTAAGACCGAGTGATTAAGAAAGTTGATCATCGATTGTTAAACATTGTTGCAAGAATTGGAGAGCCGAGCGCAGTTTGTTTTCCCAAGGCTAAAACACTAGTTGTTAATCGTTAGGCTTACTTTGTGTGAACGCGACTTTCCTGGACAGGTTTCCTACAACAATACAATATGTCTATAGTTATTCCCATTCTTTCTTTGCAGCACGTGCATTGTTGTTGAACTGAAATACTCACACCGACGTAATCAGAACGAAACTGAATAAAAACTGATATTGAGAGGAGGTGGCATAACTGTTGGAATAAATATTATCAGTTATATAAAGGGTAAAATATCAACACAAATGTACGAAGTGTTGTGCAAACAATGTAGTTTTTCTACGAATTCTAGCACAGAGTACGTAAGGCATTTCAATGCCAATCACAAAACTGCAGTTAATACGCATTTTTAGTGTGGAGTTGACCAGTGCACTTATAGGATAGCATCTTTAAACACATTCAAGCCGCATCTTGTAAGGAAGCATTCTATCCAAAATGTTGAATGTCGTGCTTTGTTGCCGCCCGATCGTCTCACAACCTTTGAGTGTGATATATGTCAAACAAATTTACATTCGCGGCCTGCTTTACTTGCACATCTACGAAAACACATAAGAGAGAATTTAACTGTGACCTGTCCTGTTTGCAAAAGTAGTACATTTTCAGTTGTAACGTCCTTCAATTCACACATATCTCGTCAGCACACGCAACATGACGTGAAGACCGTTGATCATGTTCAAACAGCGTGTACATCTAGTAGCGATATCAATAGCGATGACTGTAACACTAATTACAATGATTCTGATGTGTCAGGTGATACAATCGTTAATATGACAATAGAAAATGAAGTCAACCAACATTTTAATGAAGAGGTCATATTAGAGAGATCATTGGCTGAATTCTATCTCGCGCTTATGTGCCCCTGAAAACAACTCAGGTCATATTTGAGAAGTACGGTGCCATCATAGTGCAGGCAAGCGACATTACGCTCAACAATCTATTGTCGGAAATCAAAGACAATGAAAGTAGCAGGATAGATATAGAACGCATAAACAATATATGTGCCAAAGGTTTGGTTAATGTGCACGGTCCACAAAGTAGGCTTCGCTCTAAATTTACAAGATTAAAACTCTTCCAAAAGATTGATTAATGGGGCTTTGCGTCTCATATTTGTGCAACTATGGCTAATCGAGACGATGAGCGGGTGATAATGAAGATGGGAAAGATGATGATGAACGTCTGTTATGTGTACAGTATTTATATTGCAAATAATCTATAATGTTAGTTTATAGACTTTATCACTTGACTTGACTAATTTTTGACGTGACATGTACCATGTGAATTAAGAAGGTTGCACTATGGATGAGTGTAAGTAATGATGCAACCTCGGTTGTGATAAGTTTGTGATATTGTGTAGCAACTCTCATGCCATAAGTTTGTGATATTGTGTAGCAACTCTCATGCCATAAGTAAAAGTTATTACGGTTATCACTTACAATTTACAAATGTATCGGCATGCACTATTCGGTAAATCAAGAATGTTATACTGTGTATGAAGGTGTATACTATCTAGTATCTGTTGATGAATGTAGTGACTCAATTAAGTTGATATTGTATAGCTCCTAAGTACAAATATGTAATGTACTGTTACTTAAAGTGTAATGTTACTTTTACTTTTTATATTTTACAAATGTATTAGTGTGCACGATTCTGTAAATTAAGAATGGTTTTCTGCGGGATGAATTTCACAGTTGATGGATGTATCCGAAGTTGGGTGATATTATATGGAGACTCATGTGCCTTATGTACAACTAATCTGAAAATAATGTATATTATAAGTTCATATCAAATGTATTGACGTGCATTACACAATCAAAAATTGTATAATGATGCAAGACTAAATAAATAAATAAATAAATAAATAAATAAATAAATAAATAAATAAAGAACAAAGCCACATCTGAATCATATCCATTGTACGTTGCGTGGGTCGTCATACGGGAGTCCAGCAAGGATGATCGATTAATGGGGCTTAACGTCTCATATTTATGCAACGATGGCTAATCGAGACGATGAGCGGGTGATAATGAAGATGAGAAAGATGATAATGAAGAATAAAGCCACATCCGAATCAGATCCATTGTACGTCGCGTGAGTCGTCATACGGGAGTCCAGCAAGGGAGGGCAGGGCCAAGTGGGAGGAGAGCAGGGCCAAGTGGGAGGAGAAATATTCAGTGGGACAGTGGGGGGGGGGGGGGGGAGGGACAGGGTCTCTTTTTGTCGCCTCTTACGACTAGCAGAGTCACTCTGGGCCTATTCTACCCCGGGCCGAGACGGTGCAAACTCTTCCAAGAATTGTTTCATTTTGTTCCCCCGCAAGCAATAAGCTTAGGCTTAAATGAAAACAATCGTGAACGTCACTACCAATATGTCCCGATCACACACACTTTAAAAGCTCTTCTTGCGGATCGCACTGTTTTCCAAAAATACCGAGATAACGTAGATAATCGCAGTACTACCGACGGCCAATTGCGTGATTTGAGCGATGGGAGTTTTTTCAAAAACCATAAAATACTTGGTAATAATAAAAGTGCCATACAACTGATTGTGTATCAAGATGCCTTTGAGATTGTTAATCCCTTGGGGGCCGGGCGGGGGCTTCACAAGCTTCTCGCATTCTATTACACAATTGGAAATATCCACGTTTGGAATAGATCAAAAATCGATCCAATGCAGTTGATTCTGCTGTGCAAACAAGTAGACTTCACATACTTCAAGCAGGAAAAAGTGTTTAAACTTCTGTTGAGGGAACTGAAAGAACTTGAAGAAAACGGTATCTGTATCAGTCCTGGTGACACAAACATACCTGTGATATTGTCAGTAGTGTTGGGTGACAACTTAGGAAGTCATGCAATAGCAGGAATGTGCGAAAGTTTCAGCGCTTCACATTTCTGTAGATTCTGTGAAATAGATCTCGTCTCTTTCCACAATGGAAATAATGAAGCATCAATCAAGCGCACCAAAGAAGCCAACGCCGAATATGCAAGGCAGAACTCTTTAAGTTCAGCACCCGAACGAAACCACATAAAAGGTGTCAAATCATATGTGTTTTTAAATCAGTTGCAACATTTTAATGTCGAAGAAGGTTTACCTCCTTGTTTAGCGCACGATATATTTGAGGGGGTAATTCAATATGACATTCCGTTGGCTTTGAGTTATTTTGTACGAGAAAAAAATGCCTTCACTTATGATTATATTAACAGAATTGGATTTTTGGATTTTTGGATTTTGGGCGCTTTGAACGGCGAGGGTCATTCGCGCCTCCAAGATGTATGTTATAAGTAGAGTATGGTTAAAAAGGTATATTTTGAAATGTAAATGTAATATAACGAAAACGAAAATCGAAGTCATCAGCCCGCGATTCGATCTTGAAACTCCTCGACACTGTCCATCACAGTGGCCTCCGTCTGGCCCTCGGTGCATTCCGCACGAGCCCCGTCCTCAGCCTATATGCCGAGGCCGGAATGACATCCCTGGCAGAAAGGCGGAGCTACTTGTTGGGCAGGTATGTCCTGAAGATCCAAGCCATGCGCCCACACCCATCCCACCCAGCTTTGTTCGACCGGAGATTTGTCAGACTATTTGACAATAAACCTTCGGCAACTCTACCTACTGGAGTACGTAGTAGACATCTCTTCCGCATTTTAGATTTTAGGGTACCTAAAATGTTGAGCCTCGTTTTAAGCCACAACCCTCCGTGGCTCACTCCGGAACCGGATATTCTGTTTGACCTTTCCAAGTATAATAAAAACACCACATCAGATATAGTTTTCCAAACAAGATTCAGAGCTCTTTGTCATGACCACCAAACATTTAGCTTCATATACACTGACGGCTCTAAAACCGGCACAAACGTCGGTTGTGCATATTACTGTGGCGATAGCCATGCAGGGTTCCGCCTCCACGACATGTGCTCCGTGTTTACTGCCGAACTATATGCCATTCGAGAAGCTCTCAGATATTAACAGAAGAATAAACCAGACGCGTTTCCAGAGCACAGACACACAAGACAACACACACATGCAAAAAGAAAATGCAAGAAAATGCAAAACATTCATTTGGTGAAGAAAACAACATGCTATTGCGACTCATGGATTAAGGCTGGTCCACACAGATTTTTTAAGCATAAGATTTAGGTTGGAATTCATAGTCGGCCCCTACACCTAGGGGCACCCATTGTTGCTATGGATTTGTTTTGTTTATGGGAAATAACATGGAAACAACTGTAACCTTGGTAACAATGGGCGCCCCTAGGTGTAGGGGCCGACTATGAATTCCAACCTTAAGGTTTTAAGACGTTGTTGCCAAGAACAACAATGAAAACAATCTCTTAAAACTAAAACTTTGTGTGAACGCCAGTACGTGTTTCCTATGATCCAACTTTACGACTACGCGTTAAACCTTAAATCTTATGCTTACAAAATCTGTGTGGACCAGCCCTTAGAAGAGAGCGATTCCCAAGTTGGAACAAAAGCCAACTTTAGGGGAATCGTTAACAAGGTCGATACATACGTAATACTCAAATGCCACTTGTCAAGCTTGTCTTTAGGACGTATATAGGATGATTCGCACTATGGGTAACCTCTCGCTCCGCTCAAGGGACGATCACGCTCACGTGATTTAGGCTTAAGTTGCGTTTACTGTTCGGCGTTTGGAGCGACGCGGTAGACGCGGCAGGCGCGTTGCAAGCGCCGAACCGTTTACTGTTGAGCGTGGTTTGGCGCTGCTATTCTGCGTTTCCCGCGCGATTTTGAAATGTATATGCTATATAGTTCAGAGGTAGGCCTACCTACACCTAGCCTAGGCTATAGGCATTACACCTAAAACACGTAGGTATAAGCACTAAACATTGCGGTATGGGCTAGGCCCATAGCAAGTTAATTAGTTATCTGTGCCCATAGGTAAGCCTAGGCATAGGCCTATACCTTGATATCGGGGGCTAGGCCTAACTCTTGTCGTTCGATTGCGACCGTGACAGCCTATCTTATAACATTGTTGTCACTGTCGCAGTCGAACGACAAAAGTTGTTAATGCCTAGGCCTAGGCTTAGCCAATGGGTTCAAACTTAAAAACCCAATGTTCTAGGCCTAGCTGCCCTAGGCGAATGCAGGTGGCCTGCATACCACAGAACACTGCTCTTCTCCACGTTTTCAATTAACATCATATGACTTATCCATAGCTGTTAGATATGGTTGGTTTTAATTGGAAACAAAACAGTGAATTAGAAGATTTATAAAGCGCCGCCTCTTCACAGCTATCAACAAAACCGTGATGAACTCTGACTAAATCGCGCCTACCGCACGCGGCGCACGACAAATGTTGGACTTCGCTCAAGTCAGTCGCCCGTTTGGCGCCGTCGCGTCTGCCGCTGCAAACCAGCAACTTGATTGGTTGCCGCGCCTGCCGCGTCGCTCCAAACGCCGAACAGTAAACGCAACTTTACGTTCACACTAGACGCTCACGCCGCGCTCAAACAGAGTCAGTTGCACAGTCGTAGTGTGGTATAGTAGAGTAGATTTCATGTCCGTGTGTGCTGTTCTATGGCAATTGCATAGAGTGTAAACAGCTAAACATGAGTGTACTTTGAAGGTGTTAATAAATACCAATATGCAAACTTACACTTTTTATTTAAAACCTTTCCCACCTCTTCCCAAAGTTTGTTTTTTGCAACATTGTCACTATAACGTACAGAACCCATGATATAGAGATCTGGTCTCTCACGTACCAACTCTATTAGTTGCTCGTCCATTGTAGAAATGACGAATGAAAACGAAAATATTTGTCAACGTATACAATAAATGAAGGGTGAGCGAGGGTTGACCGCAGGCAACCTGTTTACACTGGCGCTCAGGTCAAGGGAAGGGACAGTCTCGCTCCACTCAAAGATTCTTCCAAACTTTCACCGCGCTCAAGTGAGCGAACCGTGACTAGAGCGAACCCTTCAGTGTGAACACACAGGCCCAAACAAATGCAATAATATTTGACCGTCCCTTGAGCGGAGCGAGAGCTTACCCATAGTGCGAATCAATCATATTGCTTACGTTAGTCAAAGAAGATGGTGACCTCTTTCTGATCATTAACGAATCTTATGGCGAGTTGATACCATATATGCAACTTTACGAAGTACATGACAGAAAGAATGTTACCGTGATACGAGCTGTTGAATTAACGGACTACACCAACTACCCGTTGTATGATTTCCATGGGACTGAAGTGTTGGTTCCAAAATTTGCAATCGATACTACTACAACTATTGTGTTATTTTTGGAATGGCTCACTAACTTAAAGTTTGTTTTAGAACGAGTGGAGTGAAGATTGGACAACAACTTGTAGGGCTACATCGTGCATCGAGCACCCAGGGGATAATGTAAGACATTTATGATTTGCTCCTGTAAAAGGAAATGAAGAAAGTGGGTGGATTTCTACACAGTGGGCTCAACTTTACCTATAATTTTAATACAGATGGGGCCGCTATGTTTAAATCTTCAAAGAACACGATGTGCCCAATACAGATTATTATAACGAGCTTCCTCTCTAGACACAGTTTGTATGGACTTTGGTTCGGTAAAGTAAAGCCTTTTATGAAATTATACTTTAAAAATTTCGTAGAACAAGCAATACATATTTTTACAACAGGGGTCAGGTGTAAAATGGGCCAAAATCAAGTAAATTCAAAATTCGCTTCTTTTTGCTGGGCTGTGGATTCCGTAGACCGTCCAATATTGCAAAACAGCACACAATTCAATGGCTTCATTGAGTGTTGCTTTTGTTACTACCCAGGGAAAACTGTAAATATAACAGTTATATACCCGATTGACGAACGCGATTTCAACGACCGTACACACGAAGAAGTGCGGGACAACATACGTGAGGCGGAAACATCGTTTGGCAAAGTTAACGGTTTTAAAGGAGAGACGCCATTGATTACACTTTCAACATTTAACTTGGTATGGGGATTTTTACACGATTATATGCATAGTGTATTACAAGGAGTAATAAGGCAACTATTCGACTTATGGACAAATATGGACAAGTCTGAAATGATTAGAAAAAGTAACGCAGATGCTCTAGTTTTAAAGAACTATAAAGGTAATCACTCAGACGAGGTTATTTGTAAGACACGGTCGAAGCTCTTGCTGCACAAGACCGCGACAAAGACGATGTTATTGATGACAGTAAAATGTACATTTACGGCAAATCAACTGCTAATCAGTACATTCAGTCAGTTGGGTGTCCGTTCTCTGCCCACTGCTTCAGTAGCAGTCAGTTGTAAGTAGCCATCGCTACCCGCAAACAGGAGGGTGGGCTTACCCTACACCTCGATGCTACCGGAGCCGTTATTAGAAACCCTCTGCACGACCAGAGGAGTCTTCTATTACGCTAGCGTGATATCGAGTACAGGGGGCGTACTCCCTGTTTTAAAAATGATTAGTGCGAAACATGACGCGGAAACAATATCAGCGTGGCTAGGCCATTCTCTAATGTTTTCTAGAAAGGACCAGGGTGTCTGAACGTTGTTCAATCGCATCGTCACTGACTACAGTTTCGCACTGATCAATGCAGTCCTGAAGTCTTGGAATCTCCAGACTGTGTTAGACTTTTTAAAATACGCGTACGTATTCGTAAAGTGAACGTTGAAAATGGGTACAATACACGTTAACATTGCACGTGTTGTGCTTATTTCATGCGGATTGTGGCGAATGTCGCGGATGAGTGTGTACCTTGCAAACGTAAACGCATGTTCGCCAGGTTTTTGAGCGAGACAGTTGCTTTAATGGTCATAGCTGAAAGTTTAGACGTAATTATCAATATTAATTCAAAGTTCTATGTGGTTCTTATATCACCAACTCACACTGATCGTCTGAGAGACTCATTGGCTACACTGTTCAAAAAAATCGTAAAATTACTACAAATGTTTTTGAAATGATATACTGCATATATGTAGTTTTTTCAAATTACTGCAAATGACCTAGTAAATAACCGTTATAATAACAAATGCAGCAAAAAAAAAAAAGTAAATCGACTTTAATAAAATGACGTATGTAGGTTAAGTATCACAACAATCTATTAAAATAAGTGCTATCTTAGTATGGAAATATAACAATAGCGTTATATATTTTCGAGTTACAACAGTTTATTGAAATATTTAACTGGCATAGAAACACAAGCACACTCAGCTTATTTACGGCAAATGATCACTTTAATGTACTGATACAGCAAAACAGTGTTTAAACTGTAGAAAATCATAATAATTACGCATGTGCGTAGTAAATAAAACGTTGCATTTATCGTTACAAAACGTCTACCTTCAGTTTATTTACACCAAATTATCACTTTAATGTACTGATACAACAAAACAGTGTTTTAGCTGTAGATAATCATAATACTAACGCACGTGCGTAGTAAATAAAACGTTGCATATCTCGTTACAAAACGTCTACCTTTAGTTTATTTGCCTCGCTGGTCAGGAAAATCAAATGGCGATGTGAGAATGTAAGGCAGAAGGGCAATGTCAAAAGGCGCATGATGAACCCTGAAATGCCAAGTCTGAAAACAAAACGTAAGGACCGGTATGGAACGGTTAATTCATGCCCAACATTTCAGAACATGAGACAGAGGAGTCTCTGCCCAAGATTAAGGAATGGCTTAAGGAAGAACACAAAAACAAATCGCAACGAAGAGCTTGTCCTTGAAAAGATGGAGGCAACATACAGCCTTCAAAGATTGTCAATTAATGCTAAACCCTCCATCGTACAGCTAAAAGAGGAATGGCCCTTTTTGTTTGAGGTTGGTATTTTGATATTATTAATAGAACTTGTAGTTCCATAGTGTAAAACATTCATTTTTTCCATTTCCAAATGTTTGTGATTGTAGTAATATCATCTTGAGAGTTGAGAATGCAACACTTCCTCCATTTGAAAAAGTGATTCATACCTAGGATTTAGTTATGTAAGCCGTTCACATATCATAAGTTAATAATTACCTAATGAAATCACATGTTCCGTTATAATATGTAGCATATTTTTTAATTCATAAACCTGCATTTTTTCATCGTAATACTATGAGACCTAAGGCTCTTATTTGGCAAACTATATTCACCGTTTCTTTTGAATGTTTTTAGTTCTTCGCCCACACAGTCCGAGGCTCCTCAGCCACCACAACGAAACCGAAATACTATCCCCTTTAAAGAAGGGAGGAGGATTTTTCCCCCTACATACTACCACCAGCAACTTCAACAAATAGGTAAGCATGAACCATTGGATTGTTCCGTTGCCGATATGGTCCCCGTATCAGAGGTACTGTGGGGGGGACGAAGTACACTAATTTTAAAGTGTACAGTGTGCACCATGGAGAAGAGGGTTTTTACTGAGGAGCCGAACCCACAGGACCACATGGACGTGAATACTGCGTTGGTCTCGGCAACGCTCACAACAGGAGGAGGGTACTCCCAGCTTCAAGAATTTCAAGCTGCACTGAACATGCCATGTATGTCGAAGAGAACGTGGAGTAAATACCATTCTAAGGTGCACGGTGCTATGCGTGACTCAGCATATGTTTCTATGCTGGAAGCAGGGAAGGAGGAAGCTAGACTGGCAAGGGATGCAGGTGATGTGAATGTCGATGGCACGCCAGTCATCATGGTGATTGCTGATGGTGCCTGGGCGAAACGCTCTTACAAGACTAACTACAATGCAGCCTCGGGAGTTGTTGTGATCGTAGGATACCGTACTCGGAAGGTTTTATTTCTTGGCATCCGGTATAAATAATGCTCATTCTGCGAGTATCACAAACGACAATCTAGCACGTCGGGAGTACCAGACCACATGTGCTTCAAAAATTGGAAGGGAACATCTACAGGGATGGAGGCCGACGCGATCGTTGAAGGGTTCCAACAGAGTATGGCTATGCATGGATTGAAGTACGACAGACTTATTGGCAACGGAGATTGCAGCGTCCACCGCAAGCTCATTGAAGCACTTCCATATGGACCAAACTTGCTTGTCAAGAAGATTGAATGCCGTTATCACCTTCTGAGAAATTACATAAGGCGTACTCGTAAAATATGTTTGAAATCGCAATTTTGACCTTCTCATCTTCGTCAAAGAGTCCGGGCTATGTGGCACCGTCTTCGCTATTCGGTCACTAGGGCGATTGATCATCGAGGAAAGCAAGACTCACCTCTTTACATTAAGGTTCGTGAACTGCAGAGGGACATCATCAATGGTCCTAGCCATGTATTTGGGGATCACTCCCATTGCGCCGAGAGACGCTACTTCTGTGATGGTACAGCGAAGGTTGGTGAAAGTAATCTCGTGCCTGAACTTCAACGCACTGGAATATACCAAGAGATAATGTCAGCTGTGAATCGCTTGTCAAGTAACGCAGACAGCCTGATTGTCAATGTTGACAACAATACTGCGGAACAGTACAATTCGATTGTAGCAACAATGACTGGTGGAAAGAGAGTCAATTTCACTTTGAGAGACTCATTTCAAGCTCGCTGCAATGCTGCTGTTGTGTCCTTAAACTCGACGGGGGAGCTTCACCGTGTAGTCCACAAAACAGTCACTAAGAAGAGCCCTGGGTTTTTCACTAAGCGTTACACAGTTGAGTGTTGGGGGGGGCGGACTTTCTTGTCGGGCCTATGTGCAAAACACATGTTAAGACGGCCCTGGCTTCACCCGGCCATATCACCTCGCTCGTGTCTCTGACAGTGCAGCTAGCTCCCCCTACCACCGAGCTCGGGTATATATACCGGGCGCATGGGGGGAAGGGGGCTAGTACGCCGGAACCACGAGTGGGGTGAGGCCACAACAAGGGAAGGTTCCTGTATTATACGGCCCATGCTGTATCATAACAGTACACTAGTCCGTAATTATACGGATACATGTACCTACATTAAACGGCGCGTTCCCAGGTTCGCATAATGAGGGAAGGTTCCTGTATTATACGGCCCATGCTGTATCTTAACAGTACACTAGTCCGTAATTATACGGGTACAGGTACCTTCATACGTAATATAGAATCGCCCCCTGTATCCGCTCAGCTTTCATCAAGTAAGGTCAAAGAACAGGTCTCATATTTGTGCAACAATGGCTAATCGAGACGATGAGCGGGTGATGATGAAGATGGGGAAGATGATGATGAAGAAAAAGCCACATATACGAATCAGAACCATTGTACGTCGCGTGGGTCGTCTACGGGAGGCCAGCAAGGAAGGGTAGGACAAAGTGGGAGGCGAAATATTCAGTGGGACAGGGGGGGAAGAGATGATTGATTAATGGGGTTCAACGTCTCATATTTATGCAACTATGGCTAATCGAGACGATGAGCGGGTGATAATGAAGATGAGAAAGATGAAGAAATAAAGCCACATCCGAATCAGATCCTTTGTACGTCAGGGGGGGGAAGGGACAGGGTCTCCTTTTGTCGGCTCTTACGACTAGCAGAGTCACTATGGGCCTATTCTTCCCCGGGCCCACACGGGCCAGATAAAGGTAGGTATAAGTTGGTCTCACACTCCTTGTATATACAAGTTTAAGGTTAGGATATCGCTAGCACTAGGGCCCGCTAGAGGGGTAAGCGGGAATGCAAAAGTTCTCAGTGCATTTGAGTAAAATATCCATTTCTTCGGAATGAACAAAGCTATGAAGACGATTGGATGAAAATTGGATGGTAACTTATCAACGCGTCACACAGAGCGTTTTCCTAGTTTAGATAAAAATGTTATATTATAATTTATAATACATAAAAGTATGAACTACAAATCGAAAAAACGGACTGCCATCACGAGGCATTATCAGGCTATCTTTAACATTGTTTTCAAAATATGTGGTTTGTTTACAGGCAATCGTCAGAAATGCGATGGCACGTGGTACATTGGGACGTAATAGGAACCCGAGGATCAGGAAGGTGGTCCGAATGGTAATGGTGTTACCTCTTCTACCGGCTCGGCTCATTGCAGATGGGTTGAGAGTTATCCAACGTCATGCCAGGCGTGAAGGTATACTTAATTAGATCGTAAAGTTGCTGTAACTGCAATAGAATTACTTTACAAAAGTACATTTTACAACACTGCTTTCAGACCACCTCATCGCGTGCGACCTAGTTGAACGCCATCACTGCCATTTGGTGGGTGTTGGCGCTATCATCGGCGACCGCTCCAGGAGCCAGAACATTGCCGTAGATAATCGATTAATTGAGGCTTATCGACTCTTGCGAAGGAGAGATTTAACCCCGCATCTTTTCCTCGCAAGAGTGTCGTAAGCATTCCGAGGCTGCCTTGGGGACATCGAGGACAACTTTTACGCGGGACTTAAGAGTCCGCGATGTCCTGCACAATGACGACCATCCGCCGTTCCTGGACATGTTCCGCACCAGACTAACATACAGGTTAAATTTAGAATATTTGAGTGCAGTGCGTACGAACACTGTGGATATGTTCCACGCACTGTGGCAACACAAGCACGTGCTGTGTTAAGAAGCTATTTTTTGTTTAATTCCATTTTCTTTGTTTGTATCTACTTCATGTATACACCTGCTGTCTTGTGCTCGTGAACGGCTGTGTAATATTTTGTATTTGTGTACCAACTAGTTCGAACATGTTTAGAAGATAATTTTTGTTTTATTCCATCTTCTAATTGTCCTGGCTTATACTATAAGTGCCTAGTTAACATGAGATTCTCTTAACAGCTTGTTTTCCATATCGATTATTTTGTAACTAAATTCTGTATTCCATATCGATATTTTGTAACTAAATTCTGTATTCCATATCGATATTTTGTAACTAAATTCTGTATACACCTGCTGTCTTGTTAACTGATTTGTAATATTTTGCATTTGTGTACCAACATGTTCGAATAAATCAATCAATCTATATATATATATATCTATCTGAGCTAGCTAGCTATCTAGCTATTTATTTATTATTACAAATATATTATTAAAATTAATTAAAAAAAAAATTAAATAAATAATTTTTGTTTCAGGGCTATGGAAATACGTTGTCCAATGTCCAATATGCAGAACGATATGCCAGAACGGCATCAGGGGAGCAATTTTACCGTGGCACGGTGGTTGAGGGTGATACCCGATCAGCCGTGTTCTGCACGGAATCGATGGCTCGGAAATTGCTAGCTCCAAGCATATATTGCGACGCCACCTTTAAGGTGGTCCCCCGAATTCAGGGAATGAAGCAACTATTCACCATGCATGTGGTGTATAAAGTAAAAAAAATGTTGTTGAGCTGTAACGCACATCAATCTTTTACGCATAGTATAGGTCATAGGTCATAGGTATTGTATTGTATTATGATTTTATGTTTAAAGAAAAGAAAGAACGACAGATGTAGCTTGAGCGTAACGCGTGAGACTCTTGATTCGGGGGATAAATTCCCCCCGGTGACAGCAATGAATGAAAATTAGAGCCAGGCATTGACCCTGAGGGTCAATTAGTATATTGTGGATCACAGGGGTGACATTTTAATTGGTAGGAATTAGGCAATACATCTGTGTTGTATACCATGATGAACCTGTTAAACCATTAAAAAATCAGGACTGCCTGAAAGTTATCATTGTCAATCGACAAGTACGTAACCGCCTGGGCATGTCTCCCGCGATTGATTGATATTTGGGCTTAACGTCTCATATTTTTGCAACGAGGCTAATCGAGAGATTGAGATTAATGGGGCTTAACGTCTCATATTTATGCAACGATGGCTAATCGAGACGAAGAGCGGGTGATAATGAAGATGAGAAAGATGATAATGAAGAATAAAACCACATCCGAATCAGATCCATTGTACGTCGCGTGAGTCGTCATACGGGAGTCCAGCAAGGGAGGGCAGGGCCAAGTGGGAGGAGAAATATTCAATGGGACAGTGGGGGGGAAAGGGGATTGGGGTGTGGACTGCACTTCGTCTGACTTCTCCTCCTCGACCAGTCCGGCTAGGGTGGCCCTACCAGAAGCATACGCTTCTGCCGGCATAGCTCTCGGTATCAACAAAGCACGCAAACCTGCCCACCGCGATAAGGTAGCAGCAGTCCCTGGGCAGGCTGTCTCCCGCGAGAAATAATAATAGAAACATCAACTATGCTTGTATGACAAGTAGGCTAATCACTTGCCTCGACCTGAAAGTAAGACCAGCTGCAACAAATTATCCGCGAAATTAATAATCATATAATAAATGCTATAATATCTGGAAAAAACAATTTGTATTACTTTCTGTTGAGACTTTGAACCACAATTTTGGACTTTCCACTCTTCATTAGTAAATTTTGTTTTATTTATCAATTTTTCTTTTTTATTGGCGGATTCATCCTCCTTCATGGGGGCGGTGGGGGGGGGGGGGGGGGGGGGGGGGGGATGAAAAATGGTAAATCAAATGCGTGAAAAGTGCGGGCATGTACGGAACAGACTTCATAGGTTTCACGTACGTCACAAAATGTGCGCTTGGCGGCCACATGGTGTTCAAACTTTGAGTTTACCACGGAGAAACAATTGAAACCGTTGTGGTAGAACACATAAATCCTTACTTCTTCAAAATTCAGCTTCAATTTGTAAGGGAATAGGTATGTATGGTAATTTGTGAATTTTGTGTTACTTATGTTAACTTTCTAAATTTTAAATTATGCATATTTAGTAAATTTGATAATATCCGCCAATGATCTAGGATTGGTCTACATCAAATTGTATCACAATTATGGCCGCTGTAACATCACGTGCAACTTATGAAATTCCACAAGAACAAAGTATTTTTGCATGTATCCCAATTGCTAACGCCAGCATAATCTCACATTTTCAAAATCAGTGTTGAACCTTGTTTTTCGAATCACCTGGGAGGAAGCACAAATTAATAAACATCATGAGGCTACGCAAGAAAACAGATTTTCTAGTCAGTGGCATTCAGGATTTTGCAATAAGGTGTAGTAAGTAAGGTCACCTGGCCGGGTGCATTGTTGGAGGGTGGGGGGAGGGGGGGGGGGGGGGGGCTCGTCCTTAGTAAGAATTTCGAATAAAAAGGAATTTTGGCACAATTCTGTGTGATTGAGGACAGCACAATGAAAACAATATTAAATTAAGTTTAGCTTTTCCAGAGCCATGGGGCGTGGGCGGTGGCCCCTACCACCCCCTCTGGATCCGCCGCTGGTTTGGAAACCCCTATACTTTCATGATCAATTGTAATATGGAAAACAAAATTACAAATTTATTTGTGCAACTAATACCGCTGACTTTTTTTTTTCAGACTTTCCCGGTATTGTATGCAATAATGTCACACAAAACCAAAGCTGCATATAAGGCACTTTTACGTTTTATCTGTCGGGATATATGTGTAGGATTTAATCCCACTGAATGCCTGACCGACTACGAGAGTGGCCTTCAAGGAGCCTTCAGGGAGACGTTCCCAGCATGTGAAATAACCGGTTGCTGGTTCCATTACACCCAGGTGCGGAAAAGGATGACTTTGTAATAATATTGTTCTGCTTCAAAGTTTACTTTAAGCCACCATCCAAAAACTTTATGCCCTACATGCATTACATGGTCTGCTTGGACAACTTAAAGAGTATTTACTTTTTTTTCATAACAATTAAAAAGAATAAATATGTCACATTTACTGTCCATAGAAAAAGCTAGTTTCATTAGCGGATTTACGTTAGTATTTTAGTGTTTTATTATTTATTTATTTACTAATTTTAATGTTTACATTACTATAAGAATGAACTTTATTACACTAAAGGTTTTCTGTTTATTAGTATGAGTTATATGCAGGCTTCTGCATATCATGTATATGTGTATAATAAAAATAAAAATATATAATAATGTTTTCATAATATGTAATAATATATATTATAATATTGTATATAACAACAATATTATAAACAACTTATCTGTAATGAAGAGGTCGGGCTACACTCCAAGCGGCTTTATAGCCATACGAGTATGCCTTTAAACCATTAAATATCCAAATGTCAAATACATGCTAAATTGTAGCGATAACCGAGATCATAATAATGTAGGCTTTTATCCTTTTAAGCTATTACATGCATGGCCCATATTGCAACTTTCAGTTGCAGTTCTTCCGTTAATGTCGGCTTTTGTGAAACTAATATGGCCGTAGTTATGACCAAGGTATATACAGTGTATAAGCACAGATACTGCGTTGAAGAATATTTAGGAGGGGTGACTGTAAATACAGTAAAATTCTGCCCGTCAGTGCACCTTGAAATGGCGTTATCCGCTCCACATTAGTAATAAACAATTAACAACTCTTTAGAAAAGAACACCCTATATGATTATAGAGAATAAAAATTTGGTACGAGCGAGCTGAAATATGTACTGTATTATATTGTTTGATAACTTTTTTTACGTGATTGTTAACAAATATAATTGCCTAATTTATAACAAATACAATTTTATAATTTCCAGGCCATATGGAACAATGTCAAACGTCTTGGTTTGGTCCCTTTACTCGAAGGTGAAGAAGATTCGCCTGGAGACAAGGCATGGAAATGCATCGCAATGGTAATGGCTTTGCCTCTCCTGCCAGCGGACCGAATTATTGAGGGTTTGGAGTATGTACAGGAGTGATGGCGCAGCTATTGATGCCAGCGGACCGAATGGCTGCAGGTCTCGAGTACATGCAAGATTTTTCACAAAGGCGAAATGTGCTCAATCCTAATTTAATCAACCTTTTTGCCTATAAACGACGGTACTGGTTAACCCGTGCATTGCTCTGCTAGGATGAGTAATAGATGTGGCTAGGTGGCAGGGAGGAGGGGCCTACCCGCTGGCCTACCCCCTACCTATATAAGCAGGGGCGGCCTCCCCGCTCGAAAGAGCTTAGACGGTCAGGTTAGCTAGATGACGTACCGAGTAAGGCTAATCTTGTTTACGTGTGGTTGTACGTTGATTGATTTTTGGATTTTGGGCGCTTTTAACGGCGAGGGTCATTCGCGCCTCCAAGATGTATGTAATAAGTAAATTATGGTTAAAAAGGTATGGTTTGAAATGTAGATGTAATATAACGAAAACGAAAATCGATGTCATTAGAACATTGTCAAAGTCATCATAAGAGAGGGTTAACAGTTATAAGATTCGTTGTCAGTAGAATATTGCCTAGGTCATCATAAGAGAGAGGGCTTACAGATTCGTGGTCAGTGGAACATTGCCAAGGTCTTCATAATAGAGGATTAACAGAGTCGTTATCATAATAACATTGCCATGGTCGACATAAAAGGAAGGTAATAAATAAGAAACAACAAGTTGTCTACATATACGAGGGTATTCAGCATGCTGAGTGGATTTTAGAAGACACTCTACGGAAAGATAAGATGTTTAGCACTTATAGTCGATTAATCAGATTAGCTTGTTCCAAAAAGTTAAGAAGTAATATGCACACCCGACGTTTGTGCCGGTTTTAGAGCCGTCAGTGTATATGAAGCGAAATGGTTGGTGGTCATGACAAATAGCTCTGAATCTTGTTTGGAAAACTATATCTGATGTGGTTTTTATTATACTTCAACAAGTCGTCACGTCAAACAACGTCAAACAGAATATCTGGTTCCGGAGTGAGCCACGGAGGGTTGTGGCTTAAAACGAGGCTCAACATTTTAGGTACCTTAAAATCTAAAATGCGGAAGAGATGTCTACAACGTACTCCAGTAGGTAAAGTTGCCGATGGTTTATTGTCAAATAGTCTGACAAATCTCCGGTCGAACAAAGCTGGGTGGGATGGGTGTGGGCGCATGGCTTGGATCTTCAGGACATACCTGCCCAACAAGTAGCTCCGCCTTTCTGCCAGGGATGTCATTCCGGCCTCGGCATATAGGCTGAGGACGGGGCTCGTGCGGAATGCACCGAGGGCCAGACGATGATGATGATGATATTTGGGGTTTTACGTCTCATATTTTTGCAACGAGGCTAATCGAGACGATGAGTGGGTGATTGTGAAGATGAAAAATAGAACCTATCAACACGCTCATTGGATCTGATAGATCGGCGAATAGTGTACATCACCAAGCAAGTGTATTTTTTTCTTACGGTTGATTTCTTAATATGACAAACTGGTAATATAGCACTGAATTTAACATTCCGCCTCGATATGTTTGTCACTTATTTGTATAATTCATTTTTTAACAAATGCTGTATACATAGCCTACCAGACGTTTGTGAGAAGTTTAAAAATAATAAATAATTACACTTCCTTTGTATATGATTTACAAATCCCGAACCTAATATTACACATTTAAGTCAACTTGACGCGCCGATCTGTCAGATCCAATGAGCGTGGTTCTATTTTCATATTTGCTAGTTGTACAACGGTTTCTTGGCGCGGCTTGTTCGTTTGAAATGTGCATCCCACTCAAATCTCGCTAGTCGACCTTACGCGCACCAGCGACGGCTCAGCCTGCTCATACGACAGAAGGTCACGCCTTAGAGGCGAGATACGCGCAGCAGCCACACGCAAGAAGATCATTTACGATCAATAACTCCCTCATTGCTGCATGTAGATTTTTCGTAATACTTTCAAAATACGTAGAATTGTAATTCCCATAAACGCTTTCAAATAAGTCTCCCGCTAAAAAAATTATTTTCTTAGCTAGAGCGAGATAAGTGGTTTTTCGCCTATGTCTTCAATGTTAACTATGTCATATGCGAGCTTCCAAAACTCGCCGCAGCGCTGTTAAGGAAACTGGTCAATTGGCTCGGGCTGGAGTAGTTTAAAACGCCAAATGGAGCTGAGAATAACGTGGATAGACTTAACTCAATTAGAAAAAAAAGAAAGTTTGCATGCTTGTTTGGCCAAGGTAATGAAGCAGACTCTGACATCGATGAAGGTCCTCAAAAAAAAAAATGAGGGGACCTACCAAAAAGCAGATGTGGCAACCAGAAGATCTGTTAGTGGAGAAACGCCACACTCAATTGAAAAAAATGAGGATTTGGTTACTAGCAGAATATGAACTTGTTGACAAAAACTATAAAAAGGTGGTTGAGTCCATGAGAATCACATACATCGGTCGATTTCCAACTGACAGATTGATTGATTGGTAGTGTTTAACGACGTACTCGACAACTTAGGTCATATGACGTCTTCCGAATCAGGTCCATCTATATCGCGGGAGTCGTCATAAGGGGATTCCGGCAAGGGAGGGCAGGGCCATGTGGGAGGAGAAATCTTCAGTGGGACAGTTGGGGGGGGGGGGAGGGACAGGGTCTCCTTTCGTCGCCTCTTACGACTAGCAGAGTCACTCTGGGCCTATTCTACCCCAAGCTCCGCCGGGCTGGGTTTGACCGCGCCCAGATCAGTAGTACGACAATGGACACTTCCAGTATGTCGTTGAAGTTTTGAATGCACCACAGTATCGCGTCCAAGTCCTTTTTCTCCAAGATATCTTAAAGTAGTTCTTGAAAAATGGGTAACTGCGGCCAACCCCTTTCGGACAGTACGAGTAACGGGCCTTCAATACTCTCCGGTACGTTTTTGTAAAAGTGCGAATCGATCCTCCTTTCGCCCCAGAACACCTGTCTGAACTGGGCATCCTTGGATTCGTGCGAACCGACCTGAGCTGCCAGCCGAGCCACGTCTAGGCGATATGGCACCACGGCAAGAAAGTTTCCGTTGGCGAAGAAAAGGTTCACGCCGACGCGCCACAATCGCGGCAATATGCCTAACAGTATCGACTTCTGTTTCGCCTGCACTAGTTGGTACTGAGTGACCAAGCCCCTCTCTCTCTTCCACCAACCGTTGAACAACCAATGGATCTCACCGACTGGACCCCCCGCTACGAAAACACCCCAGACCCACCCCAGGCGCTCACTTCTGCATCCCACAACGGACTACTTACCCACCTTGAAACCACCTATCAAACCAAGCACCTCTCTCTTTTCCACCAACCGCAGATCAACCGATGGATCTTACCGACTGGACTCCTCGCTACTTCCAACACCCCGGACCCACCCCAGGCGCTCACTCCTGCATCCCCTAGATTGATACGGAACAATGGTGGCATCCGATCTTAGATAGAAGATAGATTATCGGCTAGTAGGCCTACATCGCGTAATTTAAAACGTACGCGTCTTCAATGTACATGATCACACCCCTGAACAACCCCGTTTTACCGGAAGAAATTATTTTTCAAGAATCGCAAATAAGAACCAGGAATGTCGTTGAGCGCAAGTATGGGGTGTGGAAGAGAAGGATCCCGGTGCTTGCGCTTGGCATACGATTATCTTTTAATCGTGTACAGGCAGTTATAGTTGCCTGTGCAGTGTTGCACAACCTAGCTATAAAAATGAAGGAGAATGAACCTCCCGAGGATCCAGCTCTACAAAATAATGTAAACATGGCTTACTCTCAACAACGCTTACTCTCGAAGAAGTCCCTTACTTTTAAGGAAGTGGAGGAGATGGCCCTTGCAGATGAAGCGGCGCGTTGTAACGTTAAGATCCTTCGTGCAGCTCCTCAAGAGACGTCCAACGTAGCGTTTATCGATAAATCTCGGCCACAATTAGGTGGGCAAAACCCCAAGCCGGGGCAAAATACACCCAAGACAGCAGAATGTTTTCGATGCGAGGGCACACACCGTTCATATAACTGCACAGTTGCGAAAACAAGGTGTCGGTTCTGTGGCCAGATCGGGCATATTGAGCGAGCATGTCTCTCCCGGAAAAGAGGAGACACCAGCACACTGCAGTGGGGTCAAAGCAGTGGTAGTGGTACCCACAACGTGGAAGAGATTTTGGACCCTGGGCTCGAGGAGGGTGGGGCCGACAAGCCAACACCAGGTACTGCCCAGCCATCTTCCGATCTAGGCCTACCAATGTACGGGATGTATAACACGACAAGTAGGCCTACTGCGGTTCCCCCGGCAACAGTGAACTTGAAGCTCAATAACACAGATGTAAGGATGGAGGTTGACTCGGGGGCTGGACACTCAATCATGGGACTATCTACTTTTCTGGAATTATGGCCACATCAGCCGGCTTTGCATCGGGCCGAACTCGGTCTTCGAACTTGGACTAAGGAGTCTTTACACGTCAAGGGCATTTTAGATGTTTTATATCAAGTTTATTGATACATTTTGATACAAGACCATACAAAATACTAGCTAAGATCTTATACGATAATGTCTAGTCCGGCGTGGTACAGCAACACATCTTGTAGGTTAAGGCCGACGTCGTCCAGACGCGTCCTCTAGCGACCGCCGCGCTCACTGGGCGCGCTCACGGCGCTGCACCGCTTGCTAAACTGAACTATTGAAATGGGCGGGCTTATGAATACATAACAATAGCGTTACAGTGTGACGTTTCTCTGCGCGAATATAGTAACAGAACAAAATGGAGCCAGGAGGGCAAGGTAAAAGTTTGCCTTCATCGATTGCGCGGAGATAAGCATGACGATCATCAACACAACAAAACCTCTTAGGGAGCGGCAGGGTTCGAGACAAACACGAACTTGATAGAGCAAGATGATGATTGATTAATGGGGCTTAACGTCTCATATTTATGCAACGACGGCTAATCGAGACGATGAGCGGGTGATAATGAAGATGAGAAAGATAATGAAGAATAAAGCCACATCCGAATCAGATCCATTGTACGTCGCGTGAGTCGTCATACGGGAGTCCAGCAAGGGAGGGCAGGGCCAAGTGGGAGGAGAAATATTCAATGGGTCAGTGGGGGGAAAAGGGGATTGGGGTGTGGACTGCACTTCGTCTGACTTCTCCTCCTCGACCAGTCCGGCTTGGGTGGCCCTACCAGAAGCATACGCTCCCGCCGGCATAGCTCTCGGGATCAACAAAGCACGCAAACCTGCCCACCACGATAAGGTGGCAGGTCCTGGGCGGGATAGAGCAAGAATGCTCTTCTCGCAACATGGGTTACACCACACCTCCAGCAGACGGGAGGAAAAATGCATCATACCACGGTAGCGCAAGAAGTATGCTATATCGCAAGAAGGAGAACTAAGACAACGAGAAGAAGAACTAAGGAAGCTAGAAGAGAATAGGAGACTGGAGGACACTATAACAAGAATTCTGCAACGGCACCACAACATGATGGCTACCCCGTATATGCAACCCACACGACCAAGTATGAGGATGAACTGATCAGACAAGGGCAGGATATGTTCAAGCCAGTCCCACGCAAAACAATTCCCCTTCCCTTCATATTACACCACCTATACCAACGGTGGTAGAAACCCCCAGCCACCACTGACCATCCATGACAACCCCTACTTCCGAGACACCGATCTTTTGCGGAACTTCATTCCCCACCCCGAACCAAGTCCCAAAGACGCCCGACCCAACCAGAGCTCCAACTCCGGACCCCTTCCGAACCCCTACACCCGAACCACTTTACACTGTAACGGCTACCCATCCCGCTCCTTTTTGACGAAACTCCTCGCCGAACGCGCCCAAGATGGAGGGAATACGCGAGAAACATCAGAGGCTAAAGGCTGAATACAACGCCAGACGTCACTTGGCCCGCTGCCGAAAGGCCAAAGCCAGCGAGTCGGTGGAGAAGACGACGAACGCTAGTCGAGGATACTTCACGCAGGAATATCTCCGGGCCAACAACTTGGACCTGCCCGAGAAGAAGAATCCATGAATCACTTCTTCGGGTTCCCACTATTGTCATATTGCCATGTTTTTGTAACGATATCCACTACTAACTTGTATAGGCCTACCCATTTATACGGATAACGTTTGTATATACCTTATTATATTTATATTTTTGTATTTTTAAATCCAATGGGGAAACTGGCTCACATAACCATTTAGGTGCTGTTTGCGATATATACATATTCTTACATACATTTATACACTTGTATTTTTATACTGAAGTATACCAATTATGTTTTTAGTTTGGGAAATCTTTGTATGACCTCTGTTCACATCGCCCCAAAAATTTCTTTTTGGAGGGGGTCAAGTAAGGGAATTGCCTTTACGTACCGTTTGAATTAACCGCCTCGCGCACTGTCATTGGTAATAAAGGTGGCCCTGTGTCACTGGTTGCAGCGGCCGCCTATTTCAAGTGGTAATCCCATTGACTCCGCTATAACACTATCATTTAATTTTATTTTATCGTTCCTATTGTACCTATCACAAGACTTTGCATACAACCAGTAAACAATGAAACTGCAGAAGAGTGGGCAAAGGTGATTCCAACCTGCTAAGCGTGGAATGTCTGGAAGACGATGCTAGAACCCATGACAGGTATATTCATTCGATTGTCAACATCAAACACAATAGATAAAGAGGATTTCGAGAAACTACAGCTCTTCACTGTACTTATGTATGATATATGACAAGCCAAACGGTAACAGTGAATGAGTGCAGACGAATTCTCTCGCCAACACCTGAAGCGAGCAAAAAAAAAAAACAGAAGCTGAACTTAGGGAGGCGAAAAAGCAAGCTGTTAACTCTGGAAGAGGCCATGGAGAGAAGGAAAACAGGGACTGAGCGGTCACCGCTCAATACCAACAGTATGGCCACGGAGATGTACGTTAGTGGGAAATTACACAACGAGGGCATCTCATTAAAAAACTCGGACAAGGGTATGCACCCAGCCGAATTTATAAAAATCTTGGAGAGTCGTTTAAGAATGTACAGTGTAGAGGGACAGTCCCGTCTAGCTTTGGCCCTACAGTGTTGCACGGGCACAGTGCGCACCTAGCTGCGGGAGCAAGAGTTCGGAGACTATGACGGGCTTAAAGCCTCTTTCCTTAACAAGTACTGGGACCACCAGGAACAGGCGCGATTATTGCGTCAAGTAACAGCGGTCGGTATATCCATTATAATACATATAAACTAGAGAAATTGAAACGTACTTTAGGACTAACGTTGTAGTAGAGAGATGTTATGTTAAAATGTGAAACACCAAGTTTGAAAGAGTATGGTGTACAAAACAGACATTTTGTTTACAGGAGAATAGGACTACCCATTTCTGTTAAGTTTTTTACTTGTATGCCACAGGTACCGTCATATATTCTTTCTAATGTTCATTCTCTCTATTTCAGAAACTTTCCACACTTGGCTGCGTGAAGATAGACGATTATCCGAATACGATGTCCAAATGGAGCTCCGCAGACATAATTCCTACATTACATCACGAATTCAAGACTAACAGAAAAGACAAAAACGACCGACTTTTTCATGGATGATCATTCCAGCGCCCTTCAATATCTAAACGCCGAAAAACCTACACACAAATACCAGCAGCAACAACATCAGCACAAACCGGACAGAATTATGATTCATAAAAGTGACATGTGTGCATAGGAGGCAGGAGACTGTATGACAGGTAGAGTGCGCTGTGAGCGATGACGTTCAGTTTACCTACTAACTTCAGTTATGCGCTCCAAATCGTAAGAGCCAGTATACACAGACAGTAATTTGGATTATAGAATATACTTCAGCACTTAAAACTTAATTATTAATGTGTTAGGTAATTAATTTAACAATCAGCTGAAGAATAATAAAAAAACAAGTGAAACCTAGTACAATGGTTGATGGAATAACACAGTCTACCACACTCCTTGCGTGCAAGTAAGGTTAAGCCGTCCCACAGCCATCTTTATTTCACCGAAGGAGCCCAAAGGCAACCTTATATATCGCCGCGACATGATAAAATAAGCACTTATACTACTTTTTAACATTGCGTCATATGTGGGGGGGGGGGGGGGGGGGAGGGCGGAAGGGTGGTGGCGAAAGTTTTCTTTCGCCTACATCGAAAGGTCTGTTCGTTTGTCGTACTCTGATTGATCTATATCAGTCAGAGCAACTTATGGCCGTTCTTTTGTAAATTGGTACTCCAGATCAAGATGAGGCGTGTGTTCGTTTGTCCGAAGTAAGTTACTCGAAGTAAGCTAGAGTTCGAATATCTACTCAGGGTCTGGAGGAGGTGTAAGTAGAGTAGAGTAGGGAGAGTAAATACAAATGGCGGATGAGCGGCAAGAAGCAATGTCAACAAAATATGTAAATGCGTTGATATTGAAGGATGAAGGGGGGGCTCACATCATTGTGGATGATTGTTTCGTGCCGAATGGGTATTAATTTAACGTGATTATTTTACTATGCAAAATGACATGGAGCAAATTATTATAGGCCCTAGCTAAGCTAGGCCTAGTCTTATATATCCCCTAGGCAGGGTATATATAAGTCTTTGCCCTAGGCCATCCCAAACCTACATTTATTGCACCTAGGGCTGGTCTTTGCATATAAAGAAATACTGGGGCGTAGGGCCTAGGGCTTACATCTTCACAGTACTTCTTTATGGTATTTCTCTTATTTCTCTCTTGATCTATTTCTACAATTCTCATAATCATCTCAACGTCATCGTTGGAACTTGAGTCAGAACTCGATACAAGTAAACTTTCATACTCGTCATCGTTAAACAATTCCAACTCAAATGCATCATTCATTGCGACAAAAAGATGAAAAATCAGCAGAACTGTCACGTCGAAGAGGTTATGTTGACAACATGCTTGTCTATCTGCTAAAAATGGCGTTCTTTTGTCATGATCTGGAGTACGTACTCCAAGCAGCATAGAGCAGGTGATGACGTTTTTACTCTGACTCTGAAGTTATCGGAGTTGCTCTACTCTACTCTGGAGTAAGACAAACGAACAGACCTGAAGGAGGGCACTCGGCTAACGTTGAGAAGGCGCCAAATTCAAATAAGAAATCAAGTCGCCGCGATTATCGGGATATCGCACAGAATTTAATATCGTACGATTATCGCGATATGGCTAGCCATATCGCGATATTATCGATATTTATCGATATGCGATTATCGTTGACATTCCTAATATTTATGTATTGTTTTTTTGTATGAAAGTTAAGAGAAAGATGCTTATTGATCAGTTGGAAGGTTAAATATGATGAATACTGTGCATATCTATGCGATGCATTTCCCAACAAGGGTGGTTGAAGCTTGAAGGTATTACGGTTAGCTGTATGCTGTAGGACACATAACTTTTTCAGTTTTGAATGTTGGTCGTGCCCCACACTGTGTAAAAGCAGAGCGGGTGACTGTGAATGAAGCAGTAATATAGGTTATTGGTGGTAGATTCGCGAATTTCTGTGAAGATTCTTTTTATGATTGCTGTTATAGGAGATGTTGTTTGTACTGACGCAGGCGCTGCAGGTCCGTGAGGCGATGGAACGGGATAAGACTGAGCAGAAGCAGCGTGTGGAGCGAGGAGAGGCAGCACAGGCAGTGATACTTGTGTGTACTGACGCAGGCGCTGCAGGTCCGTGAGGCGATGGAACGGGATAAGACTGAGCAGAAGCAGCGTGTGGAGCGAGGAAAGGCAGCACAGGCAGTGATACTTGTGTGTACTGACGCAGGCGCTGCAGGTCCGTGAGGCGATGGAACGGGATAAGACTGAGCAGAAGAAGCGTGTGGAGCGAGGAGAGGCAGCACAGGCAGTGATACTTGTGTGTACTGACGCAGGCGCTGCAGGTCCGTGAGGCGATGGAACGGGATAAGACTGAGCAGAAGCAGCGTGTGAAGCGAGGAGAGGCAGCACAGGCAGTGATACTTGTGTGTACTGATGCAGGCGCTGCAGGTCCGTGAGGCGATGGAACGGGATAAGACTGAGCAGAAGCAGTGTGTGGAGCGAGGAGAGAAAGCACAGGCAGTGATACTTGTGTGTACTGACGCAGGCGCTGCAGGTCCGTGAGGCGATGAAACGGGATAAGACTGAGCAGAAGCAGCGTGTGGAGCGAGGAGAGGCAGCACAGGCAGTGATACTTGTGTGTACTGACGCAGGCGCTGCAGGTCCGTGAGGCGATGGAACGGGATAAGACTGAGCAGAAGCAGCGTGTGGAGCGAGGAGAGAAAGCACAGGCAGTGATACTTGTGTGTACTGACGCAGGCGCTGCAGGTCCGTGAGGCGATGAAACGGGATAAGACTGAGCAGAAGCAGCGTGTGGAGCGAGGAGAGGCAGCACAGGCAGTGATTGTGTGTTTACTGATGCAGGCGCTGCAGGTCCGTGAGGCGATGGAACGGGATAAGACTGAGCAGAAGCAGCGTGTGGAGCGAGGAGAGGCAGCACAGGCAGTGATTGTGTGTTTACTGATGCAGGCGCTGCAACGGAAGAGGAAGACGACCGACCGAGAGGAAACCGAGATGGCCCCCCCGGCGAAAAGACTAGAGGTCGAGTCACAGTCTCGGGTTAGTGAAGTTTATTTACTACCCATAGGCTTACCCATATTTGTTAGTTTTATTTACCGAAGCTGTCATCGAAGGCACCGAGTGATTGGTGCTCTGCTATCATATTCCTTACAATAGGGAAGGCTCACACATTTTTTGTATTTGCTTACTGGTTACCTCAAGTTAATATAAACGGAAACTAATTGGTTTCGGCTTGAAAGGTGCTTTAACATCGCTTTAACAGCAAGTCAAAGATATTGCTGTCAAAACACGCCCAGAAACGGACCTGCGCCATCTTGCTCGTGATTTAAAGGTTCTGACGTCATAACTCTGTGGAACGAGAACGGTCTGGCTGGGACAATATGAGCGCCGAAGCTGAAGAAGCTGGCACATCAGCCCCAAGCGGCAGTTCTCCCCAAGCGGCTTCGTGTTGACAAAGCAGGTAGGCGCTATGCCGGACCTATAAATTCGGGACCATGTTCCCCTGGCCGACCTCCGCTTTGTCTGTATGTCAGTACCCCCCTTTCGGGCACTTAACCTCGAGTCCATTGTCAATCAAACATGGCGCAGCATAATACGCGACATCCTAAAAACTTTGCAAGACGAAGTCAAGACGCCGGCGGACAGTGCTGCGTTGGAAAGAGCAACAGTGGAGCAGAGTGAGAATGGAAGGTAGAGGAAAGCTCGAAGAAATCGTCTGACGGCGTCCAAGTTCGGCGTGATTTACAACCATCGCGCGTACACTTCTTGCCACTCCCAGATTTGTTTTTAGACATTGCGCTAAGTGGAAAGTGGCTGCTATCTGCTTACAATAAAACCCAATCAACACATTTCAATGAGCCAATAATGTAACATTGTCATAAATCGTATTGTCATAAAATAAACAATTCTAATCTTTCAAAGGGGAAGGAGCTATTATAGCCAAGCCTAGACATCGAAGGCGGTCCAATACGTGGTAGAAAATGAGTCGAAGGCAGTAGATGCGTATGAAAAATCCACATGAAAATCAGTACAGGCGTGTGGATTGTTGGGACTGTCCGATCTACCAAACCTTGGAGCTAGACCTGATGGCTTAGTAGAGGATGATGGTCTGATAGAAGTAAAATGTCTCCCTTCTACAGGCCTTCAAACTGCAAAATATGTTACTAAAGACAGTTAGTTAGTTAGTTATTTGGGCTTAACGTCTCATATTTATGCAACGAGGCTAATCGAGACAATGAGTGGGTGATATATGAAGATGAGAAAGATGATAATGAAAGGAAATTTGATTTCTGTACTGATATCAAGCTTGAAATGGACGGGCACACATTGTTATTGTCTTGTTTATTACATGATGTTGGAGAAGCCCGCAAAGTCAAAAAGATTTTAGTGTGGGCAATTTGCTAAATACTGTAAAATAATTATTATCAGATGGCGACAGTAAGCATATGAAGGTGAAAATGTGTACCGGTATTATAATACATATAAACTATAGAGAAACTGAAACGTAGTAAAGGACTAACGTTGTAGTAGAGGGATGTTATGTAAAAATGTGAAACGCCAAGTTTGAAAAATATGGTTTACAAAACAGACATTTTGTTTTCAGGATAATAGGACTACCCATTTCTGTTAGGTGTTTTTCTTGTATGCCACAGGTACCGTCATATATTCTTTCTAATGTTCATTCAGTCTATTTCAGAAACTTTCCACACTTGGCTGCGTGAAGATAGACAATTCTCCGAATACGATGTCCAAATGGAGCTCCGCAAACATTATTCCTACATTACATCACGAATTCAAGACTAACAGCAAAGACAAAAACGACCGACTTCATCATTCCAGGGCCCTTCAATATCTAAACGCCGTAAAACCTACACACCAATAGCAGCAGGAACAACATCAGCACAAACCGGACCGAATCATGATTCATAAAAGTGACATGTGTGCTTGGGAGGGAGGAGACTGTATGACAGGTAGAGTGCGCTGTGAGCGATGACGTTCAGTTTACCTATTAACTTCAGTTATGCGCTCCAAATCATATAAGCCAGTATACACAGACAGTAACTTGGATTATAGATATACTACAGTACTTAAAACTTAATTATTAATGTGTTAAATAATTAATATAACAATCAGCTGAAGAATAATAAAAAAAACAAGTGAAACCTAGTACAATAGTTGATGGAATAACACAAGTCTACCACACTACTTGCGTGCGGGTAAGGTTGATTGTATGTAGTGATGTAGTGTTGTAGTGATGTAGTAGTAGTGATGTAGTGATTGAACATTAATTTTCTCTTTGCAGTCCGAGCACACGGACCGAACTGACCGGGTGATGGCGGGGCGTGAAGACGAAGAACATCGGTCGCGCTGCCCGTATTGCCCCAGCCGAGTAAAAAACCTTAGAAACACTTCGTTCAAAAGCACAACGTTGCTAAGGCCAGGCTGGGGCGCAAGGTGCGGCGCAGTCAGATTAGGAGATCTGCACTGCTGCCGAGTGATTGGTGCTCTGCTATCATATTCCTTACAATAGGGAAGGCTCACACATTTTTTGTATTTGCTTACTGGTTACCTCAAGTTAATATAAACGGAAACTAATTGGTTTCGGCTTGAAAGGTGCTTTAACATCGCTTTAACAGCAAGTCAAAGATATTGCTGTCAAAACACGCCCAGAAACGGACCTGCGCCATCTTGCTCGTGATTTAAAGGTTCTGACGTCATAACTCTGTGGAACGAGAACGGTCTGGCTGGGACAATATGAGCGCCGAAGCTGAAGAAGCTGGCACATCAGCCCCAAGCGGCTTCGTGTTGACAAAGCAGGCACATTATTATTACTAAAATAGTCGCGATTATTTTTATTGTCATATGTCGTTTTGGAAGAGATGTAAGGTCGTTGAGGCCGACTCTGGCTGCAGTCAAGGTATGAGCTGGGGAAGGGGGTTGTGAGGGATGCATCCAAAGCTGCCAAATTATTATCATTTGCAAATTAGTATAATAATTTATTAGGGATTGATGGCATAAAGGTTAACTCAATGAATAGAGGGGCAATAAGTAATTCCTGTGCCAATTCCAAATATGAAACCCTTGACGGGGACCGGTGGAGATAACGTCGCGGCCCGGCACCGGGGCGCGACCCGGCGGTTGAGAAACACTGGTTTAGAGGAAGCAACAGAAATACACTTGGATGTCACCTTTAAGGCATTGGTTAATCATAGCTTAGTTTCTATTACATGTATTAGTTGGGTAAGATGGACTAACTCAGACCTACTCGGTGGCTTGTGCTTCGCGTTCATATGTATACATAACATATTTGTCAACTCGCAAAACTATGATGAAATAGTTCCGGATATTTTTGTAATTGCACCAGTGGACATTTTCATTATTTTTTTAAAATTATTATTCAACATTTTCAACATTTCAACACTGAATATCTTTGGACGCTCTGGGAGACCAATTTAATCATAAGTGAGTGACGTAAGAGTATCGCTTTAAATTTGAGAAACAACAAAGTACAAAGTTAATATCTACCAACACAATAGATATAGGAAAGAAATTACAGATTCACGTAACCAATTTTGAAGGGCTTGTTTTACTACACACGTGCATTTTCATATCTTCCATTTATTCAAAGCTATAATTGAAAGACATCCAAACGCCTGCGGCCCAAAACGCTTTAAACACGCTTTGTGCATATGTGCGGCGTTATTGGATCGGCGTAGTTGGAGTACAACGACTGTCCGTGCACAACCTGCCGTATCGCACGAACAACAACATAGAGACATTCCACAGGCAACTGCTGCGAAGATTCGACTTGAGTCCCAACGCTTGGATTTTTATAGGTACGGGAGATATAATTTAATGTGTAGTGTAATGTGGTTGGAACAGTGTGGAACGGCGTTCCAGTACTTACTATCATAACGTAACATGGTCCGGCAGTAATTGTAGCCAACAGGCTTCTACGTTTTGATTTATTTTTCCACAAACGTTCCGATATCCGAATTTTATATCTGTCGCGGTTTTTTTAACCGCAATCGAACAAATATATGTCATGAAAATTGCACTTATATTAATTACTTTGGTCATTGTCTTTTTTTTAATAGAAAGGTAGGTCCATCCACCAATAAATGAGGGGGTCAATGGTGAATTAACAAATATGCAAGAAGAGAGGGGTAGCAGGTACACTCCCCCCCTCTTTACGGGGATGTTTTGAACATAACAATACTCCACCACGGTCAACAGTAGCCAGTTTCTTTTCGGACGTCTCGGGCGGTTCGTCCAATGTGTAATTATAAGAAATGAAAATTGTTCAAAGTTCCAGGGTTGCGGGGAACCTTTATTATGAGAATAAACGATTATACAAGTGCAATTCGACTGTGAAAGGTGTTAAATATTAGCACTGCAAAATAAACAACTGTGTGGGTCGAGGCACGTTTTGCGACGATTTGTTTAGTGTGACACGTGCGCACAGTGACCACGAGAATCAGAAGACGCAGAAGAGGCTTCTGCAGCTAAAGGCAAATTTGAAACAAGAGGCAAGCCATGTTCCCGGAACATCGGCTCGTCTGTTCCACTCTGTGTGTGCCAAACCCAAGTAAGTTATTTCCTTTTATATGGTTATTTTATTGAGGCCATCAAACTCATGAAAGCCATACTAATTTTTGTGGCTTTGTCGGTCACATGTTCTATCAGTTATTCAGCTATCACTTATCACTGTGTATTTATATTGTGATAATAAAAGGTGTTTGAAAATGCTTTTATTTTTGCGTACATATTTGAAAATGTTTGTACTTTTTCCTACATATTTTTGTTTTTCAAACTTACACGTTGTTTTTTTACATTGCAAAACAGTGAAATATAGTCAATAAAGCGTAATGACATTCATGCCGGGTTCTCATGCCTTGACGCGATACGCTGCGTATGACGTTTTTACGTCGTGAGAAGGTTGAGGCATTCACATGCCACAGCCAGATTATGTGGGTATCTTTCGACCTCTCAAGAGCGCATGGGCAGATTTAATACATTATTATCGCACCAAGCGCCAGATGGCAGTGACGAAATTCATGTTTTCCAATTTGATTGCCTTGACCATGGCCACCACTATTCGTCCCGAGATTATCAGGAATGCGTTCCGGAAGTGTGGTCTCTTTCCCTTCAACCCTCAGGCTGTTGACTTTTCGAAGTGCTTAGTTAACAACTTTACGGGGGAAGAGGAAGAGCCCACACCTCCGAAGCAACTGGCTTCCGAGACACGTGCTGCATTTGATGCAAAAAGTCAGCTGGAAGAAACAATCTCCCCCGAACTCTTTGAACAGTTTCTTGCTACCAAAGAGACTGGGGATAATTGGTCTGGTGATATCAGAGCCGAGTTTCTGTACACCACCTGGCAGGACTTTTGCAAAAAGTGCACCACGCTATCAGAGGGGAAGCTGGCATTCCAACTAATCAAGCAGCCTACGATGCAGGCCTTGTGGCCGAAATTCTAATTCAGGGGCAAGCTGATGAATTGGCAATTCAAGATCTTGATCACGTTGATACGATGGAGTTCGATGTCACAGACCCAGAGCTGTTAGAAGTTCTTAAGGCTAGCCTTAAAAACCATCCCTAGTCCCTTACCTCACGCCTCACGCCGCATCAAGCTCTCGGACACCACGGGCAAACAGTGTTGATGTGTTCAACATCCTATATGAGCAATTTCCTAATGAATTGCTAAAGTGCATGGACGAGAAACGGCAATGTAGTGGCACGTTGCAAAATGAGATGGTACGGAGAGTATGTGACGACATTTACGCCGTAACTAATTACCCGAGTGACAAAGTCTACACGTCAATAGCTAGTAGAATAGTGTCTCGGTATCCTGCCACATTCAAAGACGAAATTAGATGTGGCTGGAGCACATTGAAACGGCAGATGGAACTGCGAATCGCATACTTAAATAGAACGAAAAATGCTATTAAAAAGAAACGTCTCTCAAATATTTTTCAAGATGACGATGAGAAGGAAAGGCAAAAAACAACGGAGGTCATCAAAAAAGGACAAATATGGATGTGTCCTCTGGCAACCTGACACCGTGCCAGATAGTAAAAGTGGAGATTCCTTGGAATTGAAGAGGATTTCACTCCTGGCAGAGCATGATCTAGTCCACAAGGATGAGGCCATGATCACCGCTCACATGAAAAAAACCTACATTTCGCAGCGACTGGACATAAACAGAGATATGCCAGTCAGTGAGCTGCGTAGCCGATGGCCATTCCTATTACAGGTGAGCACAATGGTTACATTTTTTTAAACCCATGCATTTCCCTAGATATGTGCAAAGTTAGTTGAAAACTATGCAGTCCCCTAATTGTAACTACTGTTCATGTACCTAGATTTACGGATTTATAAAAGAAAATATTCTCATTATTTAAAAAAAAAAAAAATGTTAAATTAATATATTCTACAAAAACAACAGGTGACCACCTTCTCCCATAAGATATATTCATGTCTCTCTACACACACTGCACTGGGCTGGGAATAGTTAGTAAGTTTTGCCCGCACTATGTTGTGCAATACAGCAGCCAGGGGCAGGGTGTGCAGATAAAATTATAATATAGCTTATGTTTTTGTTTTATAATAGGTAAAACGTTTGGCAAGCATTAACACAACGCAAGCGCAACACAAGAACAGATCGTGTACACGATTGGCATAGCGCAAGCACAGCGTTACGTTACCAACAAGGTTGTGGAAATTTTAGAAGGCCGCGCCTTGCCGCCAAATTTAACCAGGTGGTAGCGCCTAGGTCTATGGTTTTTTGACAACACGTTTTTCTTTGGTTATTGGGGTTTGTTTTGGTTATTTTTATTTGTGATTGTATAATGGAAGAAGAAGAAGAGGTGGTCGGTTAGACCTCTACTGAGGTACCGTCAAACCCAGGGCCATTATGATTGATTGATTAATGGGGCTTAACGTCTCATATTTATGCAACGATGGCTAATCGAGACGATGAGCGGGTGATAATGAAGATGAGAAAGATGATAATGAAGAATAAAGCCACATCCGAATCAGATCCATTGTACGTCGCGTGAGTCGTCATATGGGAGTCCAGCAAGGGAGGGCAGGGCCAAGTGGGAGGAGAAATATTCAATGGGACAGTGGGGGAAAGGGGATTGGGGTGTGGACTGCACTTCGTCTGACTTCTCCTCCTCGACCAGTCCGGCTTGGGTGGCCCTACCAGAAGCATACGCTTCCGCCGGCAAAGCTCTCGGGATCAACAAAGCACGCAAACCTGCCCACCACGATAAGGTGGCAGTCCCTGGGCAGGTTTGCTATTCTTAACAAATAAACAAGCTATGAACCTCTTTTAGTTGTTATGTTATTTTGTTGCTGTTATATATTTTGTTATTATTAAATTTTGTATTATATTGTTGAGTTATAGGGCCTAGTTAGTCTAACATCTTTTTAAGTTCATAAAAGCCAACGACCACGACCAATTTTTTTTATACCCCACCGTAACGCAATTTGATAAGTTACTTCAAATGGTAAAACCCAGGCTACTGAAAAGAAGCAGACGACAGGCTCTCACCTCTGAACATAGATTGGCTATGACTTTTAAGTAAGTGTGTACGACTGCACAATAATAATAATAATAATAATAATAATAATAATAATAATAATAATAATAATAATAATAATAATAATAATAATAATAATAATAATAATAAAAATAGTAATAATAAAAATAATAATAATAATAATAATAATAATAATAATAATAATAATGGTATTGATATAAATATGAAAATGATAATGATGATCATGATAGTAATAAAAAAATATATCATAATCTTTTTTGAGCTAGACCGGCCGATGGCCTCGTCGGGTCTGCTCGCAAAAAGAAGTGAAAAGTGGTTGGTGATGTTGATGTGGATTGTGGAACTTAGGCTTGGCAACAACGCACAGCTAAATAGGCCGGCTAGGGGTGGCGATTGTAAATTCCGTACATTATTTGATTAATACGTACAATTTTGCTGCTTGCATTAAATATGTAGCTTATTCTATTTACTGGAAAACTGTCTTGAATATTGCAGATTTGTCATACAAAAAGAAACTTGCACACTTTGTTCGTCTGAAACTTTCACGTCAGATGTCGAAACTTGCACACTTTGTTTGTTTGATAATTATGCCACAACGTTGGCTGAAACTTTCACGTCAGATGTCGAGTCCTATAAGTCTATTTGGTTGTCAAAGATACTAGTGTCCCAATACAAAGACCTTGTGACAGCAATACTGCGAGAAAATCCAGACATCGAGTTGGTTGTATCTGGCGTACTTCCTCGCTTCACAAACTGGTGGAAGGAATACGACCAAGCCAATTTCCTTAGTTGGACTAACATCAAAGCTAATCGACTAAATGGTAAGTGTTATTATTTTGTTTTTAATTAATGTTTTTATTATGCACTATTTTCCTAGGCATACCACATTGTCAAGTACACCACATCATGGTACACTACACACAAAGCGCAAATCAACTCTCTGATTCGATCTCAACCTTATTGATCATGATTAATCGGTATATATAATAATGAAGAATCCAATTTTGCTTGCCTGGAATATGGTCGCAAAATATTCCGTAACTCTGCAGGCTGCAATGAAAAAGTTTTATACATTGGCGCCCAACATAAAAATAATAACTCATACCCCTGTGCTCACTCGTACTGAGTGAGAACATGACTGACGCGGGAAAGGAAGATTTCAATAAACTGTAAGAAGCTGTGAATATAGTCATTCCAAGCAGAATGTCGCTGGGTACCGGCGATAGCAGAGGAGAGGAGGCTGCGGACGATGTAGTTCAGACGCTTCTGACTATTTGTAGACAGAGCGTAAAGGCGGCCGTGCAGTCCGAACTCGCCCCTCGACTGTTCGCCAATGTGCTGGATACAACGTGTTTCGTAAACTCAAGCCGAACAAAACATATATCGGTCGGGAACTTTCAACGCCTTTTCATAAATTAAAATTTATTCTGTCATCGAAATGATATAAAATGATGTGTTATAATTGTTTAGATACATCTCGGCCATGACGTATGGATTTCGAAAGTGGCATTTGAGAATGTGAAATTGAAGGGCGAAACGGAAGGGCCATCATGTTCGTCCGTGCCTTGGCGGTGGCAATTTGGGGTTACGAAACACTTGCCAAATAATCCGTCACCGGAAAAACGGCGCCACAGAAACGGTATGACATAAACGCCTACCGAAGGAGAAATAGAAGAAGTAAAATTAATAGCCAGCAAAGGTATGTTTGAAGCAGCCCTAATGATATGAACCTCTCAGTCATGGTGCAGTTCCTGCCAATTTTTATTATCATAACTAGTTACGTTTTGCATTAATTTTGTCTATACAATAAGCATTCATTTATTTCAAAATTAACATTGTGTAGCATTTACAAATAAATTGTGTTCAAAATATATAGATCTAAGTTTCATGTTAACTTTTTTAATGTATCTTAGTGTTTCAACACAAGTATTATTTCTTCAGATTTTTCATACAAATTAGTTTTACCAGTAGGCCTACCCTAACTCATAATTTTATCTAAAAACAGTGAAACGGCCAAAAACTACCTAAGCCGATTATTTAGCTGACATATTTGCGATGTTAGACGAGTTGCAGGGGCGTAAAAATTACTACACGTACACATAGGTTTCTTGAAAACAGTTTCTTTTATCTTTTATCTCACTTCAACCGTCCGATGAATTTGCAGAAAAAGAAATTCACTTACATGAGCATTCGTACCAGAGAGCAAAATGAGAGGGTAAATATTCTAATAAATGTTCTAATAAATGATCAACAGTCCAGCATATCTTCCCCTCAACAGGATTACCTCAAACAAATGAGATGTAAGAACACTACAACCACTTGGCGAGGGCAATATGGCGGCTGCGAAGACTCCAAAAGAATGGCTGGACCGCTGTTACAGCTGGTATATAATTAGCCAATGAGTGGGAGATTGGGGTCAAAAGCATGATAATAGGTCAAGGGGCTAACCAGATTATCCTGGCGTTATTTCCGATACCAGTTGAAGGAATGAGTGGGGGTCGAAAGCTGTGGTGAGTTCCTTGTGCGTCGCTCTCTCGGCGGTAGTATAAGCAGTGTATTGAAGTAGTATTGAAGTGTAGTATTGAAGGTCCACTTCGCAGTATTAACTGTAGAGGCAAATACTACAGGGACCGGTTTCAATTTGTCGAGTCCGTGGCTGTTCGTTTAACCAATCAGTACAACAAGGAATGCTTTTTTCATTACGTTTCCTTAGAAGATTCAATACAAACCCTATTGGAGGATTCCACAGTTTATGAACAGTACTAGAGAAATATAAATTGAAACCCAAGCAGTGACAATGATACATACGTTTGTTTTTCACACAGTACAGTCGAACTAAGGAATTTAGAAGTTTCCTTTAGGCAACAACAAAAAGGGAAATCCTTAGTGGGTAAAGCCCAAAAAAAACTTGCTTCAAACGAAGAAGGAAGTGGCTTCTTCCATTTGTCTATCAAAACAAAATTTACAGAATGACATCCTGAACCTTCAGCCAAAAGGGTTCAACGCTAATACCTACTTCAAGCCTTGTCCGGAGTTCTCTGGAAACGCTCCTTGACCTGCCAGTGCCTGAAGGACAATGTATAGGCATCCCTTTAATGCCTGTTAAGGACACGTTTTCCCCCCACAGCCACACTCACACTCACAGCAGGCTGAGCCACAGCCTCGCCTCCTACACACACCCTACCAGAACCACTACCGCTACAACAGACGTGGCTCAATGACGAATATTTGCCTGATTGATTGATTGATTGATTGATTGATTAATGGGGCTTAACGTCTCATATTTATGCAATTATGGCTAATCGAGACGATGAGCGGGTGATAGTGAAGATGAGAAAGAAAGATGATGATGAAGAATAAAGACACATCCGAATCAGATCCATTGGACGTCGCGTGGGTCGTCATACGGGAGTCCCGCAAAGGAGGGCAGGGCCTGAGACACCTCAAAGAAAAGAGCCCCGAAATGCCACCATAACACGCCCATGTACTGGGTTGTGTACATTTATTAGTGACAATGGTAAGTTTCAATTAATTTTTTTTGTTTATAAGCTTAAGAGTGGGGTAGCAGAGCATGAGAACTTACTGTTTTGCTTTTATCTTTAACATGACTTTTAAAAGCAAAATTGTGCAGTCTATAGCTAACGAAAACAAATGTGCACAATACATGTTGCCTTTGTGCATGTAGCCTGTATTATATTTATGCACAAATACGTAACTTAAATAAATAGGCCTACATTTGTTTTCATTATCTGTATAAGGCCTACCGTGATAATATTGAACGTGTGTATTTTCTTCTTATGTAGGCCTACCTTTAGGTGTATGATATTTACTGATATTTATTTGTTTTTATTGTTGTATTATATTATCTTATATTATATATTATATTTATTTTATTTGTTTATGATATTTAGCGTATTACTTTAGCCTAGTGTTTGGGTTATTATGTCAATGGCGTAAATAAGCAAGAGTGTGTTTGATAAAAGGGGTTTAACGTCACGTTTTTTTTACAATAATGGCTAATTGGGACGATGAGCGGATGATTATGAAGATGAAAAAAGCCACGAATAACATCCATGGTACGTGGCGTGTCGTCATACGGGAGTCCAGCAAGGGACGGCCGGGCCAAGTGGGAGTAGAGTAGTAGTAGTCTGTATGCAAAACATGGTTCACAAAAACATCTCTGGAATTTTATCGGTCAGAAGATGCGGTAACTGGGGAGGTTTTAAGTAACTGTAAAACTCCTTGACGCAAGAACAAGGAAACTATTTGAGATTCCACACTTTTAAAATTTGTATCTGGGAGTAGACGCAGTAAAACAGTAACTAAATTTAACGAAAAAACAACAACTTGCGGGATTCCGTCTCTAGCAACTAAGCCTGGGTCCTCTTTAAAGCAAGTTGCCGGAATTCTGCAATGCAACATGATAATGTCTGGCAATAAGGAAAGACGAGAAGACCTAAATGACTTTATTGACAATGGCATGATGTCGTGGATGATAGTAGCAACTCCTCCCTGAGCCCGTTCTCCCAGCGTAAAGTGGCTGGAGCGGAGCCGGTTCAACGTTAACGGCGCCATCAAGTGGCGCAAGACATCCGCAACAGAAATGCTGGTGTCAACCTCATGACTGGTATCTACACCGTAGGAGTTTCTACGAGCTACCAGTCATGCGGTAGAGAATCTAGCCGATGGGCTATAGACAATGGCGGATGCCCAGGCTGATCAGCCTGAGGCCGAGATGTTCCATCCCGGAATGAATGTTGAACCAAATGTAACGAGGATGCGAATGTTGGGGTGAACGAGGACGAGGATGTGAATGTTGGGGTTCCGGGCTTTCAAAAGGGGTATCATTCTAAAAAACGTTAAAGATCAACCGCCAGTTATTTGGCAAATTTTCGAAAGAACGAGACGACGCCACAATCAAGTGAACCTGTGAGCGAAAGCAGTAGCAGTGCGACGGGGGACGCAAGTTATTGTCAAAAGATGTTCCTACTAGAATCAGGTATTCATCTGCACGTTTTGTTCTTGTGCTTTTTACTTAACTAAACAGTGCGTTTTTTTAATTTGATTGATACGAGCATATTTTATATCAATTTACTGTACATTAATCAAAATGTAAATGAGTTGCTGTCGCACGTTTCTTACCCACCTTGAAACCACCTATCCAACCAAACCCCTCTCTCTTTTCTACCAACCGCTGAACAAACAATGAAAAGAAACTACTGTAACCACTGTTACAACTACTTATATGTATATATATGATTTTTATTTGATTCATGCTAATACAAAACTGAAGAATTTGTACATCGCGTGGGTCGTCATACGGGAGTCCAGCAAGGGAGGGCAGGGCCAAGTGGGAGGAGAAATATTCAGTTTAGTAGCAATTAGTATTTCCAGAGATATTTCATAACTATAGTTTACCTGATTTCAACTTGATAACCTGTGCTAAAGATTTGACTAATTGTTCACTATTTTTTTTTTCTTGCTTTGAAGCAACCTGTATCAATTGTATGTTACACATAACTGAATTTCATGGACTAATGACTTATTGGTGATTTTTTAGTTTTTCATCTGACTATCCTTTTAATATAAATTTGTGTAACACCTTGATTTTAGGACAAGAGGATGACATTGATCCCATTGCTGATTTCATATTAGATGTTGTCCAGTCAAACAATTTTGATGAAGTCACCATACTCCTTCAATCGATTGGTGTAAAGGAGTGTAAGCACCTCTAGTATGTTGTTCCAGAAAATGACTTCAAAGGCAAAATAACGCCCATCGAGGCTCGAATGTTGAAGGAAAAAATATGTTACCTAATGTTAATATCTATATAATATAATATACCTAATGTTAATAATACCTAATGTTAATAGCTATTATGTTGCGTTAATTATAATGACCGCTTATAGGATGTTACGGCGACGCCGCTTAAATGTCCCTGTAACAATTTGAAGGAGTAAGTCGACCCTCTTGCTCTCGTTGACGTGGAGCGGCGAGTGAAGGAGGAGGAGGTGGTGGAGGGTGACGCTGACGATCGCAGCTTTTCATCGCTGACGACAGTGCGGCGAGTCCCCCGTGATGTGAGTTCGTTGTTAACTATTATTTTAACATTTATGGTAATATATTTGTTATAGTCTTCTTAATTATATCATTATTTCGTTTATTTATAGATGGTTGACTTGTACGCAAACATACCGACGCCAGAGGAGGCAACGCGCGACGTGCATCGATGGATGCATGAGCAGGGAATTGATATCGAGTGGGGTAGCATCGGGGAGTGCGAAGGGGTTCGTTAACAATTATTTTAACATAAATGACAATATATTTGAAATAACCCTCTTAATTATATCATTATTTCGTAGATGTTCATGAGTAATGAACCACGGAGTGCAGTTAATTTGAAATGTTATTCATATGTTTACAGAAAACCTACTTAGAAGATCATTTCCAGACCTTAATGGGGTTCGATCTGTTCAAACGTTTTGAACAAACTTCGGAGAGCCTCTTTCCGCTTCTATTGAAGTTTTTGGAAACTAAAATTTCTTGTCTGGATGACAAAGCTGCATCAACAGCACCTCTCGCCACAAGAGCACTACGAGAGCACCTTCTCGCTATGAAACAGGGTCTTGTCACAAATGGGTATCGATCTCAAAACAAAAAACAAATGTAGGGCGTCCAGTACTTTTGGATACATATGAACAGATTTTTCTAGTTTTGTGCAGATTAAGACTTGGGCTAATAAAACTGGACCGTGCGTATCGGTATAACATAAGTAAAACGACGGTCAGTTTAATATGGTCATTCTGGATCCCTTTATGTCAACTAACTTGTCACAGGTTCCAATGTGGCCGAGCCGATCTACTTTTCAAAAGTATATGCCAGATACATTCAAGGCTGACTATCCGACAACAAGAGTAATTTTAGACTGTACCGAGATTTGTATTGAAAATCCGTCTGAGTTCCGTGTGCAAAGCAATACATACTCAACATATAAGTCGAACAACACAGCTAAAGGGTTAGTTGGGATAACCCCTAATGGATTTGTTTCCTTAGTTTCTGACTTGTTTGGTGTAGAGTATCTGATCTGACAAAGTTATAACACTTGAAAGCGCGATGAGCGCTGGCATAGCTGCGCAGTTCAGTTCAAGATTTAACGATAAAAGCGTTCTGCTGGCCCAGCAGCATGACGTGGGTAGTGCGCCCGTTATTGAAGCAGATGGAGACGTGAGGATTTATCTCGTTACGAAAAAGTTGTACTCTGGTAAGCCTCTTATCAGAGACGTTCGACGTTCATTGATGGCAGCGTCTGCGTATATGTTGGATAACTCTTTAGATGTTATACATATTCCGCGCATCGCTTGCGGATTGGACCAACTCAGCTGGGATACTGTCTTAGCGGAAATAAACACGCAGTTGATTAATAAGGAAATTAGTGTCATTGTTCATGACTTCAACCCTGAGCCAGTTGCCAAGAAATCCGTTGGATCCAATGATCCTGGTGCCGTGAGTGATACTTGTCCCATTGATGAGAAATTCGTTATTGACGCTGATTACCTTCCGAACGAGTATGTTTTTGAAGATGGCATCCAGTTTTTCTGAATAAAACGAATACTATGGATCCCAGTTCGTATTGTTCTATGTCTGAGATTAGTAAAGATATTATGGGTTTCATAAAGATCGCGAAGTGTGATTTGTATGAAGGATCTTTAGATGATATTTCGTTGACTATGGATCTTGTGTTGATTTATGATGCTCTTGCTGATAGGTTATATTTGGCTTCATGTGATGAATCTTTTGAGCGTAGTGAATTAGTAATGGAAGTTACTATCAGTGACGTTCGCTCCACGATGTATATTGCAGTGGTCATGCTAAACAACTAGGGGACGGCTTTGGGGTGGCAATCAAGGTGGGGTGGCAATCAAGGCAACAACATCTGCCTTGGGGCTCAGTCAAACCCCTTTTCTTCACATTTCTTTGCGTTGTATTAGAGTTGGACGAGGCAGTAGTATGCGTCGTCAGGACGTTGGTATGCGTGATGGGAAAATTGTTACTATCTTTCAAATGGCTCGCGTTCCATTTGATGCTAACAAGAGCTTGACACCCGTTGAACTTGATGCTGTAAAGAAACTTGTAGGAGGTACGAAATGGGGACTTGGTAAGAGGAACGTTGATCCTACCAAAGAGAAAGTTAAGGAATCGGATTCTAAAGTTGCTGTTAGGAAGAAATCCGCTAATGTTTATTTGATTAATGTACCAGTACCGGATATTCAGGATGATGTGGTGCCAGTGGCTACTCTCACCTATGAACAGAGTGATTTGTTTCTTACTCCTGTTCCTAGATGTATTGCCCACTGTGTCAGCGCGGATCTCGCGATGAGCGCTGGCATAGCTGCGCAGTTCAGTTCAAGATTTAACGATAGAAGCGTTCTGCTGGCCCAGCAGCATGACGTGGGTAGTGCGCCCGTTGTTGAAGCAGTAAGACGTGAGGATTTATCTCGTTACGAAAAAGTTGTACTCTGGTAAGCCTCTTATCAGAGACGTTCGACGTTCATTGATGGCAGCGTCTGCGTATATGTTGGATAACTCTTTAGATGTTATACATATTCCGCGCATCGCTTGCGGATTGGACCAACTCAGCTGGGATACTGTCTTAGCGGAAATAAACACGCAGTTGATTAATAAGGAAATTAGTGTCATTGTTCATGACTTCAACCCTGAGCCAGTTGCCAAGAAATCCGTTGGATCCAATGATCCTGGTGCCGTGAGTGATACTTGTCCCATTGATGAGAAATTCGTTATTGACGCTGATAACCTTCCGAAAGAGTATGTTTTTGAAGATGGCCATCCAGTTTTTCTGAATAAAACGAATACTATGGATCCCAGTTCGTATTGTTCTATGTCTGAAATTAGTAAAGATATTATGGGTTTCATAAAGATCGCGAAGTGTGATTTGTATGAAGGATCTTAAGATGATATTTCGTTGACTATGGATCTTGTGTTGATTTATGATGCTCTTGCTGATAGGTTATATTTGGCTTCATGTGATGAATCTTTTGAGCGTAGTGAATTAGTAATGGAAGTAACTATCAGTGACGTTCGCTCCACGATGTATATTGCAGTGGTCATGCTAAACAACTAGGGGACGGCTTTGGGGTGGCAATCAAGGTAGGGTGGCAATCAAGGCAACAACATCTGCCTTGGGGCTCAGTCAAACCCCTTTTCTTCACATTTCTTTGCGTTGTATTAGAGTTGGACGAGGCAGTAGTATGCGTCGTCAGGACGTTGGTATGCGTGATGGGAAAATTGTTACTATCTTTCAAATGGCTCGCGTTCCATTTGATGCTAACAAGAGCTTGACACCCGTTGAACTTGATGCTGTAAAGAAACTTGTAGGAGGTACGAAATGGGGACTTGGTAAGAGGAACGTTGATCCTACCAAAGAGAAAGTTAAGGAATCGGATTCTAAAGTTGCTGTTAGGAAGAAATCCGCTAATGTTATTTGATTAATGTACCGGTCCCGGATATTCAGGATGATGTGGTGCCAGTGGCTACTCTCACCTATGAACAGAGTGATTTGTTTCTTACTCCTGTTCCTAGATGTATTGCCCACTGTGTCAGCGCGGATCTCGCGATGAGCGCTGGCATAGCTGCGCAGTTCAGTTCAAGATTTAACGATAGAAGCGTTCTGCTGGCCCAGCAGCATGACGTGGGTAGTGCGCCCGTTGTTGAAGCAGATGAAGACGTGAGGATTTATCTCGTTACGAAAAAGTTGTACTCTGGTAAGCCTCTTATCAGAGACGTTCGACGTTCATTGATGGCAGCGTCTGCGTATATGTTGAATAACTCTTTAGATGTTATACATATTCCGTGCATCGCTTGCGGATTGGACTAACTCAGCTGGGATACTGTCTTAGCGGAAATAAACACGCAGTTGATTAATAAGGAAATTAGTGTCATTGTTCATGACTTCAACCCTGAGCCAGTTGCCAAGAAATCCGTTGGATCCAATGATCCTGGTGCCGTGAGTGATACTTGTCCCATTGATGAGAAATTCGTTATTGACGCTGATTACCTTCCGAACGAGTATGTTTTTGAAGATGGTCATCCAGTTTTTCTGAATAAAACGAATACTATGGATCCCAGTTCGTATTGTTCTATGTCTGAGATTAGTAAAGATATTATGGGTTTCATAAAGATCGCGAAGTGTGATTTGTATGAAGGATCTTTAGATGATATTTCGTTGACTATGGATCTTGTGTTGATTTATGATGCTCTTGCTGATAGGTTATATTTGGCTTCATGTGATGAATCTTTTGAGCGTAGTGAATTAGTAATGGAAGTTACTATCAGTGACGTTCGCTCCACGATGTATATTGCAGTGGTCATGCTAAACAACTAGGGGACGGCTTTGGGGTGGCAATCAAGGTGGGGTGGCAATCAAGGCAACAACATCTGCCTTGGGGCTCAGTCAAACCCCTTTTCTTCACATTTCTTTGCGTTGTATTAGAGTTGGACGAGGCAGTAGTATGCGTCGTCAGGACGTTGGTATGCGTGATGGGAAAATTGTTACTATCTTTCAAATGGCTCGCGTTCCATTTGATGCTAACAAGAGCTTGACACCCGTTGAACTTGATGCTGTAAAGAAACTTGTAGGAGGTACGAAATGGGGACTTGGTAAGAGGAACGTTGATCCTACCAAAGAGAAAGTTAAGGAATCGGATTCTAAAGTTAAAGGGATTGTAGGCAGATAGATAACGCCCATGTTAAATATCGTTCGCGGTTTTATTCGTACTGAGCTGTAGTACTGCAATGGACCGCATTGCCGCGCTAGCGTCGCCTAAGAGCGAATTAACTGCCTCCTAGTGGGAAATGTTTGCACCGGTGTGAGCCGACCTCTTCTGCTCGGGCGCACGACTGACGCGACTTCCAACCGGCTACAGTGTTGCCGTGGTTGTTTTCAGGCGACAGCAGGTGCACATTCCGATCTTCTTGCACGAGCACTCGCCATAAACACACCCTCTTAGACGATGACAACTCGTACCCAATGCACCACACAACTTTGGGAAAACGTGTTATTTCAGTACAAAAACCTACACCACCGATAATATTTTTCATTACGCCGTGCAAAGTTTACATTATCGAATTTAAATGCGTGATTATAAATATTCAGTTTTTAAGGCCAATCCAGTTTTGCTAATATCAGTGATTATAGTTTATCTAATAATTATAATATTATTATTGTCCACAACAGCTGATACACGAGTCCAGATTATGCAGCTGATTTGGGCTCGAGTCTTAAATTATATTTGATATCGTTACAAAAAAGTTACGTTATATTTAATATGTTTCATTTCCATTTTTTATTATTACAACCCTTGCTTGTATGAGCTTCATGTGTTTGTCTGCCTGGACGGAATCTTATAATCTATATTTCACCCACTCCTCAATGTCCAATCGAGCGGAAATTTTCACACGCACGTATTCTTTATGACAATAGATGAATCAATTAACAGATTCACTAGTTAATCCATTAATTCATCATAGTTAATTAATCAAAGTTTTATATGGGAATCGGTATTTCACCCACTTCCTAATGTCCAATCACACCGAAATTTTTCACAGAGACGTATATTCTTGATGACTATACATGAATCAATTTATCACATTCAATGTTTAATCAATTAATTCATCATAATTAATTAATCAAGCAAAGCTTTATATGGAAAATTAGTCACAGCTAGTGAGGATGGGCCAACCAGATCCAGATGCAGGTATCAGAATTACACACCCGCCCCGGTGGTTGATCGGGACTTAAATATCCGCGACAACGCTCAACGCGCTCCACTTGCGAGTTCAACCCCATGCGGTGAGTCATTCACCATGTACGCATAGTTGCGTTCCCCTTGCGTGGTGGAACTTGTTATTGTATGTTTGGAATGTCATTTTGATTGACCAGTTGTGTTGTGTTATTACAAATTATACACTTACCGGCAATCGTAATCACGTTTTTCCGGAGATATATTAGGAATGCTGCACGACTACCAATAGTAATTAATACCACGACAAATTCTAGTGGTTTAAATAGCTATTATTTGTTATTATATTTTATGAGTGTTTATAACAAAACAATTATACAACACGTGTTACGGTGAGATGTGCATTCATGTGTTTTGATTTGATTTGATTGTTTCTTTGTTGACAACGGGTCAGTGGCCCACTAGTGCAATACAATATAATACACAGCTGACAATACAATACAATGCAACAAGTCACACTAGATGCTAGACTAGTGTTGTAACTTATAAGTAACATGAGAAATGTAAGAAAAAACAAAAAAACACTAACAACTTGTACATACACACACACGCACTCATGCACACACGCACATTCATGCACACTCATGCTCGCTGACGCACACTCACGTACACTCACACACACACACTCACGCACACTTACGCACACTCGCACACATTCATACACTCATGCACACTCACACACATTCACACACATTCACGCACACACGCACGCGCACTAACAAATTACAGTGAGGGTTAACACGCACGCAGAGATATATCATCGTCTAAACAACAGTTCTTGTTTGGCCTTCATGTAACCCCCTACCTTCCCACCCCCTCATAATCGGAAACTTATAAACATATAGATAACTACGCCAAGTGTATAATTAGTTACTTGTGTATGTCATACTGCTATGTCTTTAGATCACATCATAATTAATTCGTGTGTAATTATAATTATTAATTATAAATAAAAGTTCGAACGGTAAAGCTCTCCTAATGAAACCATATGGAATATAGTTTCCATTTGACACCTGAGTTTCCATGCCACCTTATCATTGTTATATGTCACAAGAGACGAATTCAAATGAATGTGGTACCAGGTCGGCTCGTTTCCCATTTTTCGGCACGATGTGGCTGGGTTCCCAAATTACTCATGTGCCGATTGCTTATCTTATGACCAATCTCAATTCTTCATAAATTAAATGTATCTGGCTTGGGACGAGGGGCGCAGCTATGAGCGAATTATTAATAATATTACTAGTATTACATGTATGTTTTGGGTATTTTGAAATTACCATGCCTTCTTATGTGTTTTCTTATTTTTGGACCAGTCTCCTTGTATTATTGTATTGATTTATGTCAATTATTTAGGCCTACTGTTTAGTTTACTACCAATGATTAGTGTTTGGAGCTGAGCTCTTCTCCATCCCTGCCCATTTACATATTATGTGGATGCAGGGGAATAAATAATAAATGAGAATAATAATAAGAAGAAGAAATAAAATATGTAAGGGTTCAGTCACCCCCAAAGGAGTTGAGCTCCCCCCCCCCCCCCCCCGCCACCCACCGCGGTCCCATCAGACCCTCTGTAGAACATGGGAAATTAGTGGTTATTTGTTGCTTATTCACTCCCCCTCCCCACATCCCTCGCTCTTTCACTTCTAATATGACGAGGGACACTCGACTTTACTAGAAAATGTCTATTTTATGAGGAATTGTTGTACCACGAGCTCGCGGGCCATCAATTATTCGGCGCTATGATGACCACACAATGACAATCTCACAACTACAATGAATGAAATAAAATTACAAGTTACCTACAATTGCGACAAACTTAATAGATATCTGTTCCTACTAAGGATGAGCATTATAGCCGAGTTATTAATTATATTATAGATCTACTTTTAATACCTATCAGTCTTATCTTAACCATAAACTAAAACTACAACTACAAAGTTACAACATTTCCTTACGCGAGTTTAATATTTGCAATCGTGCGAACAATTACAATGTTACAATGTCCACGTGCCACAAGGTTACCTTTTCCTATATAACCTAATGATTACCAGTACACAATGAAATACCAGAATAATCATTTCAAACTATAACTCGAGCGGGCAGCCTATGAGGTGCAATTTACAAAGCTGTCTATACTCTGTAACGAACTACATACATGTATAAGATTTTTTGTATTGATTTTTTTTGTTTTGTTACATTATATTCCATCAATAGCATTAGTAACTAATATACAAAATCTACACATATCGGTATTGGTGGCTGTGCTAGCACATATGATGTGGCTACAATCAATTATCTAATTCGGGAGGGGGCCCTGACGTTTTACGTAATCAATCAAAAGGTGTTAGGACTGACTCACACAAATCGTCCTCGAGAATTCTTTCTAAACTATTCGGGACACATTGTATTCTACAATATGACTATAGTGAAAAAACAATTATAATCTGTTTACATCATGTGTCACTAGTCTTTCCCGTAAGCTCAGTTGTCTGTGCCGTAAGCAACACAAACGAGCGAAAAGATGATTCGCGTAAGTGCATTCATTATCTGAGGGTGTGGTCAACTCGGATGAGAGGCGACTGTAGAAATTGGCGTCAGGTTTCATTCGTGTGTGTTAACTAAACCTAGAATCAAAATGTATCGCAATAAACTATTGGTATACAAACATAAAGCGTTATGTCGAAATTTGAAAGAGTCCTATACATGTCATTTAGTGTACCGTAAACAGCCAACAAACAGCTCCAAAGTCAGGCGACATTATGGAATGTCGTGATTTAAGTATGGCAGCTACTATTGGTGTTTAATCTTGCATGTGCTTTATCGCGATAAACTATTGGTATACAAACGTAAAGCGTAATGCCGAAATTTCAAAGGGTCCTATACATGTCATTTACTACTATAGTGTATCGTAACCAGCCAACAAACAGCTCCAAAGTCAGGCGACATTATGGAATGTCACTGTTGATGTTTACGTAGTTTACGAACATTGTTACAAACACGACAAATCACCCCACCTTATCTCGTAAATGTGTGCGTTCTATCGTGATTAATGATTATTATTGTCAGGTAGTGTTGCAGTAAATTAAAGTGCCACGTGTGTCTGCATGCAAATGTAATGAATGCGAAACAAATAATGAAGTGACTGAATATTATAGAAACACTTTCTTGGATGGAACATATTTGACTGAAAACCGTAAATTTCAAACTCCAACCCCGACAGGGAATTGAACTGGTACCACTTAGTGGGCGGGCCTCTTGACTACAAGGACTCACGCCGCCAGGCGGTTGGGGCGCAAGTCCTAAGCGTATATGCCACCTAGGAGCGTGGGTTCGAATCCCGTATAAGCCATGGGTTATTGGAATTATCCTACATCTTCATATAACACCCCATATCGAATAGAATGATAGCGATAATTAGGCCTGTCAACGGGTACCCACCCGTTGATAAAAATCCGCGTAATTATCCACGCCTTCGGGTACCCGTTTGGCTGTCTGCACGCCTCAATTGTAATTCTTAAACTACCGCACCGATAGGGGCTTGATAATTAATTAGTAATAGAGATCGCGCTCGTTCTTGAGTCGTGCCTGCCTACGTTTGAAGTATAATCTAACTTCGTTATAAGATGCTTTAAAATTATGAAAATCTACTTGAAAATAAGTTTTTCAATTCTACTTCACCCTTCAATTATCTACAAATTTTAACATATAGGCCTACAGGTATCAGAATACACGATTCTAAAAACGACGGGTACCCAGGGAGGCATTTCACAATATTTCCCAGTCCTTGCAATAATAGAGACGTAAAGCAACAATAATAGGCATTACCTGGGCCTGCCGATTATAATATCAACGTTCACGTAATGTTTACAACTATTTCCATAACAGCAATTTGTTCTCTTTGAACACATGTTTTGAAATGTTGTATACCGTACTTGGAATGTCGTAGGTTTTGTCAGAAAGTTATTGCAAGGAATAATGAACAATGGCCACTACAGCCAGGGGCGTAGGGGGTGATCGGGGGGGTTTCAACCCCCCCCCCCCCCCCAAATAAAAAAAATAAGACAAATTATTGCACTTTATATAACCTCTTTGAACTTGCTCCTAATGCGGCGGCAAACCCCGCTATTATAATTAAAGAGTAAGACCCTCGACCCCATTCATAACCACTAACGCCTTTTACCACACACTGCCAAATATCAATATGTTTTAACACATCCCCCCCCCCCCCCCCACACACACACTCAATAACATTAACAAGCCGAGCATTTGGCGCATGTCACAGTCTCGCAACTCGTTGTAAACATCATCAATGGAACTTATACCGTAAACCCGTTGTCTTGTCTGCGTTTTCCATATTCCCAGTTGTAATATAATTATTGTAGATTTTAGAAAACTGGAATGATGCCGTGGTGCGATGAAATAATAGTAATTCAACAAATTATAACACTCTCGTAGCTATTAAATAATTTGCCAATACGATACATGCGAGAGCATGTACTGTATTGTTGTAAACATGTAATGCTACATGGTAAGTAATCTAATTGAATTTAAGAACAAAAGCGAATCAAAAACAGTCTGGTAAAAAATTCTTCTATTAATTAATGTTGTTTTGTCATTGAATTCAATAAGTTTGACGGTAATATTGAATCCTGTAATGTAGGTATTATTTATCCGTTAATAGCATCTAATGTAGAGAGAGACACGTACGTCATCAATAAACAGAAAATAAGGGTTGCTTAGTTGCTATCAAAATAGCTGGTGTGTGTGAGAGAGACAGAATGAACCAGCACTCTCTTCTCTCGTGATATTGTTTGAAGGTCAATGCCCAGCCCACCCAGCCCTTGAGTTGAGCCAAGTTTGTCTCGGCTGCACAGTGAGCTGAGCGAGGGTTGCTGTGGCCGACAAGCGCGACCTTGAAAGTGTCAAGCAAAACTATTGGCAACATCGCGACGGCGCGTGCCGGAGTGAGGGAGGAGCCGAGGCTGCCAAGAGGGTAGTTCTAACAGTGGTAACATCGCCACCCAGGTAGCAGCACAATCGCCTTGTTACTGGCGGACTATGTTTGCATTGCAGTACTATTTTCAATTTGAATTTCGCGCAGCACTTGGCCCGTAAACGCTGTTAGTCTGCCTACAAATCAGTTGTCTGTGGCTCCACGATGTATATTGCAGTGGTCATGCTAAACAACTAGGGGACGGCTTTGGGGTGGCAATCAAGGTGGGGTGGCATCAAGGCAACAACATCTGCCTTGGGGCTCAGTCAAACCCCTTTTCTTCACATTTCTTTGCGTTGTATTAGAGTTGGACGAGGCAGTAGTATGCGTCGAAATAGACCGGAGATTTGTCAGACTATTTGACAATAAACCATCGGCAACTCTACCTACTGGAGTACGTTGTAGACATCTCTTCCGCATTTTAGATTTTAAGGTGCCTAAAATGTTGAGCCTCGTTTTAAGCCCCAACCCTCCGTGGCTCACTCCGGAACCAGATATTCTGTTTGACCTTTCCAAGTATAATAAAAACACCACATCAGATATAGCTTTCCAAACAAGATTCAGAGCTCTTTGTCATGACCACCAAACATTTCGCTTCATATACACTGACGGCTCTAAAACCGGCACAAACGTCGGGTGTGCATATTACTGTGGCGATAGCCATGCAGGGTTCCGCCTTCACGACATGTGCTCCGTGTTTACTGCCGAACTATATGCCATTCGAGAAGCTCTCAGATATATCCTGCGATGCAGATGCAGCAGCTATATGATATGCTCCGATAGTAAAAGCGCACTCCAGGCACTCCACGTCATGTTCTCACCTCACCACCTTGTTGTTGACATTCAGTACTATCTGGAGAAATTACATTCGCGAGGCTTTAAAATCAAATTCTGCTGGGTCCCAGGCCATGTAGGCATTAAAGGCAACGAACAGGCAGACTTGGCAGCAAAGACGGCGGCAGTACTGGCGATCATCGACTTTGACCTCGTCCCTGTTCCCGATGTCAACAGTGAATATAAGAACCACATGGTTAGAATTGGTCAGGTTTGTTGGGACGCATTACAGAACAACAAACTACGTCGAGTGATGCCCTCACTCTCAATCAAGGTGCGACCCCCATCGACCCAGCTTTCTCGTCGCGAGGAGGTTGTGATGACCCGGGTTCGGATAGGTCATACGCACTTGACGCATGCCTACCTTTTTGACCGAGAAAAGATTGCCCCAAAGTGTGCCACATGTGATGCCATACTAACTGTACAACATCTATTGGCCGAATGCTCTTTATATGATGCCTTAAGACTCCAATTGGGTCTAAGCCAATCATATGAGGAGCTACTGTCCTATGACAACTGCAGAAAACTTCTTAACTTTTTGGAACAAGCTAATCTGATTAATCGACTATAAGTGCTCAACATCTTATCTTTCCGTAGAGTGTCTTCAAAAATCCACTCAGCATGCTGAATACCCTCGTATATGTAGAAAACGTGTTGTTTCTTATTTAATTACCTTCCATTTTATGTCGACCGTGGCAATGTTATTATGACAACGACTCTGTTAGCCCTCTATTATGATGACCTTGGCAATGTTCCACTGACCACGAATCTGCAAGCCCTCTCTCTTATGATGACCTAGGCAATATTCTACTGACAACGAATATTATCAGTGTTAACCCTCTCTTATGATGACTTTGGCAATGTTCTGATGACATCGATTTTCGTTTTCGTTATATAACATTTACATTTCAAAATAAACCTTTTTAACCATACTCTACTTATAACATACATCTTGGAGGCGCGAATGACCCTCGCCGTTAAAAGCGCCCAAAATCCAAAAATCAATCAATCATCAATCAGGACGTTGGTATGCGTGATGGGAAAATTGTTACTATCTTTCAAATGGCTCGCGTTCCATTTGATGCTAACAAGAGCTTGACACCCGTTGAACTTGATGCTGTAAAGAAACTTGTAGGAGGTACGAAATGGGGACTTGGTAAGAGGAACGTTGATCCTACCAAAGAGAAAGTTAAGGAATCGGATTCTAAAGTTGCTGTTAGGAAGAAATCCGCTAATGTTATTTGATTAATGTACCGGTCCCGGATATTCAGGATGATGTGGTGCCAGTGGCTACTCTCACCTATGAACAGAGTGATTTGTTTCTTACTCCTGTTCCTAGATGTATTGCCCACTGTGTCAGCGCGGATCTCGCGATGAGCGCTGGCATAGCTGCGCAGTTCAGTTCAAGATTTAACGATAGAAGCGTTCTGCTGGCCCAGCAGCATGACGTGGGTAGTGCGCCCGTTGTTGAAGCAGATGAAGACGTGAGGATTTATCTCGTTACGAAAAAGTTGTACTCTGGTAAGCCTCTTATCAGAGACGTTCGACGTTCATTGATGGCAGCGTCTGCGTATATGTTGAATAACTCTTTAGATGTTATACATATTCCGTGCATCGCTTGCGGATTGGACTAACTCAGCTGGGATACTGTCTTAGCGGAAATAAACACGCAGTTGATTAATAAGGAAATTAGTGTCATTGTTCATGACTTCAACCCTGAGCCAGTTGCCAAGAAATCCGTTGGATCCAATGATCCTGGTGCCGTGAGTGATACTTGTCCCATTGATGAGAAATTCGTTATTGACGCTGATTACCTTCCGAACGAGTATGTTTTTGAAGATGGCATTCAGTTTTTCTGAATAAAACGAATACTATGGATCCCAGTTCGTATTGTTCTATGTCTGAGATTAGTAAAGATATTATGGGTTTCATAAAGATCGCGAAGTGTGATTTGTATGAAGGATCTTTAGATGATATTTCGTTGACTATGGATCTTGTGTTGATTTATGATGCTCTTGCTGATAGGTTATATTTGGCTTCATGTGATGAATCTTTTGAGCGTAGTGAATTAGTAATGGAAGTTACTATCAGTGACGTTCGCTCCACGATGTATATTGCAGTGGTCATGCTAAACAACTAGGGGACGGCTTTGGGGTGGCAATCAAGGTGGGGTGGCAATCAAGGCAACAACATCTGCCTTGGGGCTCAGTCAAACCCCTTTTCTTCACATTTCTTTGCGTTGTATTAGAGTTGGACGAGGCAGTAGTATGCGTCGTCAGGACGTTGGTATGCGTGATGGGAAAATTGTTACTATCTTTCAAATGGCTCGCGTTCCATTTGATGCTAACAAGAGCTTGACACCCGTTGAACTTGATGCTGTAAAGAAACTTGTAGGAGGTACGAAATGGGGACTTGGTAAGAGGAACGTTGATCCTACCAAAGAGAAAGTTAAGGAATCGGATTCTAAAGTTGCTGTTAGGAAGAAATCCGCTAATGTTATTTGATTAATGTACCGGTCCCGGATATTCAGGATGATGTGGTGCCAGTGGCTACTCTCACCTATGAACAGAGTGATTTGTTTCTTACTCATGTTCCTAGATGTATTGCCCACTGTGTCAGCGCGGATCTCGCGATGAGCGCTGGCATAGCTGCGCAGTTCAGTTCAAGATTTAACGATAGAAGCGTTCTGCTGGCCCAGCAGCAGTACGTGGGTAGTGCGCCCGTTGTTGAAGCAGATGAAGACGTGAGGATTTATCTCGTTACGAAAAAGTTGTACTCTGGTAAGCCTCTTATCAGAGACGTTCGACGTTCATTGATGGCAGCGTCTGCGTATATGTTGAATAACTCTTTAGATGTTATACATATTCCGTGCATCGCTTGCGGATTGGACTAACTCAGCTGGGATACTGTCTTAGCGGAAATAAACACGCAGTTGATTAATAAGGAAATTAGTGTCATTGTTCATGACTTCAACCCTGAGCCAGTTGCCAAGAAATCCGTTGGATCCAATGATCCTGGTGCCGTGAGTGATACTTGTCCCATTGATGAGAAATTCGTTATTGACGCTGATTACCTTCCGAACGAGTATGTTTTTGAAGATGGTCATCCAGTTTATACTATAAGAGCGTTCGGCAGTAGTAATTTTACCACTAAAACTTGTGTCTAAACTTACACTTCTAGCGCCCAAGCTAGTTAGAGGATTTGTCTTATTTTTTATATCCGGGTAGGCAAAGGATATATCGACTAAGGCCATTAAAAAAATGTGCATTTTATGGAAAAAAAAAAATGATAAAGGGATATTTGTTATGTTTGTGTGTAGAATTGATGTACACATTTTAATAATTTGTGCGAGCTTGACAAGGGCTAGCAGACATTTAAAAATGATCTGAGTAGATAATTTTGTCCACTTCTGTCCACAGAAACAACCACCAGCAGGAACCCCCTACAATCATCCTCCGTACGTAAACCAGTCACCGTTCAATCGTCCCCCACATGAAAACCAGCCTGCAGCAACCATTCTCTACAACCGTCCTTCACATGGAAGCCAGTGCCAACTACCAGCAGCAACCCCCTACAATCATCCTCCGTACGAAAACCTTTAAGATTTTGTCATCCATCAATCACAACAGCGACAATCTAATGTCATATCGCCAACGTCCCAAATATCCGGAAACCTTCTCCGAAAAATACGCAGATAGTGGAGAAGCAATTGGGTCAGGATACGACAAGCTAGAACGCCAAATAAGATCAAAAATTGCAAACAACAATACAGCATCAAAAAACGGAAGATTTTATCTCAAGAGGAAGATGCTGATAATGACTTGCCTGCTCCCAAATCAACATCGGCCAAAGACAGGTACGGGACTGTCAAATACGCCCCCAGCATTCCAGACTCCGAGACCATCGACTCCATAACATTGAAGAAAGAATGGCTACGCGAAGAATTTAAAAAATCCGATCGTGATCATAACACTGTCAAGGAATATATGACTGCAACATATGCCCTCCAAAGAAGCGACATGGCCGGGAGGAAATTCAACATCAACGTAGTTCGAGAGGACTGGCCATTCCTTTTTGAGGTAAATCCTGTTATATTATGAGTTATTAAATAACAGCCACGGGCCAATATTCTGCAGCTATGAAGTAATGGCTTGCAAGCAGGATAAATCTCCGCTGACTTCGGTTGCAAGCAATTCTTACAATCATCGGAAAAAGCAGATTGATTTCGGAACAGTTGGCTAAAGTAAGTGAAGCTAGCCCCTGAATATTGACACGTGGCTAAGTTATTTTACAATTTTATAGCTAACATTTCAGTCAAGAGTTTATAAGACTTTATCACTCGCCTCAACAACCGGGAACTACATTATTAAACTATGAAAATGCATTCGTTTGAAAAATGAATCGATCTCGGTTCATATTGAAATTAGTTCGGTCTTAGCCTTTGTGAGGGACGTAGTCATGGGTTATAGACTGGCCTAGGCCTAGGCAATGCACTCCTACAATATACTGAGATTCCTAGTAGCAAAGATTCTTCGCTAGTAGGCTAGTCCCTTATGCCTAGGTCTAGCCTAGGCGAAGCTTGGGTTAGGACACGGCCCTAGGCCTAGGCCTAGGATGTAATTTAAAAAATCGAATGTATAAGCCTAGATGATTATCTTAAGAGTCTACGTTAGGCCAACAAAGGTGGAAATGCAAGACCTACCATGAATTATTAAAATAAACCCATCGTAAACCCTCCACCCACCAGGCGGCTCCATTTTCGCATCACGCCACTCTATTATGTAGCTTTCATCATCGTTATTCGAACTTTTTAAAAACTCTTCTTCGTCAAAGTTATGTATCCACTGTAGTGATACGATGGAAAACTTGGTTTTGTTATTTTCACGCCTCAACCAGTGAACACGTGCATACTTCGCAGGTCCCATTGTAGCACGTGCAGCCTAGCCTATTGCTTACCGACTATGAATTTTAAGGTTATGATGATGACGCGATAATAACGTTGTAATGACAACGATGCCGACCACTCTTTAAAACACAACACAAAAAGGCGCTAAAAAGCCCATTACCAATGGCATTAACATAGATACTAGGGCTAGGTTAGGTCTACTCTACGAAAATGGACAAAGAAAGTGAAGAACAATGTACTGTATTGAAATGTGTTTTAAAAATTTAAAAAATGTGTATTATTTTTTTGTTATTGCAGAACTGAACTATTGTTGCTACTATTTTTATTTTTCATATTTGTTTGTTTCAGACTCAATGTACGGGACGGCGGCGCAATACACTTCCACTTTTAGTTGGAACTAAAAGTGGAAGTGTGTTTTTATCATAATTGTACATTTATATTTTCTTTCAATAAATGTAGCATTCGAATGAACGTTGTTTCATGTTTTATTTAATTGAATACCCATATAACATTTTCATAAACTAAAAAAAAAGCGAGGCTTTTAGCGAGGTATTTCATAGCAGTTGCATAGCCCCACCCACAACTATTGTCAGCGTCAGGTGCAATCCGGATATCGTGGTATAGTTAACTTTCATGTTTATTATGACACTGTTCACAACAATTTCGTAATGTCGTAGATTTGTAGTCGGAAAAAGTAAGATTTCGATCTCAAACACGATTACATTCACGATGCCGATATTGTGGTTGGGGCTTTATTTGGTTCTAAATCCAATGTCGCATTCTGGATTCATGTATCTACGCTTGCGTTCTCGATCCTGATTAAAATCACCTTGCATACAATTTGTTTGTGTAAAAAAAAACACACAATTTGATTCATTGATTTTTGGATTTTGGGCGCTTTTAACGGCGAGGGTCATTCGCGCCTCCAAGATGGATGTAATAAGTAAATTATGGTTAAAAAGGTATAGTTTGAAATGTAATATAACGAAAACGATGATTGATTAATGGGGCTTAACGTCTCATATTTATGCAACGATGGCTAATCGAGACGATGAGCGGGTGATCATGAAGATGAGAAAGATGATAATGAAGAATAAAGCCACATCCGAATCAGATCCATTGTACGTCGCGTGAGTCGTCATATGGGAGTCCAGCAAGGGAGGGCAGGGCCAAGTGGGAAGAGAAATATTCAATAGGACAGTGGGGGGGGGGGGGGGAAAGGGGATTGGGGTGTGGACTGCACTTCGTCTGACTTCTCCTCCTCGACCAGTCCGGTTTGGGTGGCCCTACCAGAAGCAGACGCTTCCGCCGGCATAGCTCTCGGGATCAACAAAGCACGCAAACCTGCCCACCACGATAAGGTGGCAGTCCCTGGGCAGGTAACGAAAACGAAAATCGATGTCATAAGAACATTGCCAAAGTCATCATAAGAGAGGGCTAACAGTTATAAGATTCGTTGTCAGTAGAATATTGCCTATAGGTCATCATAAGAGAGAGGGCTAACAGAGTCGTGGTCAGTGGAACATTGCCAAGGTCTTCATAATAGAGGATTAACAGAGTCGTTGTCATAATAACATTGCCATGGTCGACATAAAATGAGAGGTTATTAAATAAGAAACAACAAGTTTTCTACATATACGAGGGTATTCAGCATGCTGGGTGGATTTTGAAGAAGACACTCTACGGAAAGATAAGAAATGTTGAGCACTTATAGGCGATTAATCAGATTAGCTTGTTCCAAAAAGTTAAGAAGTTTTCTGCAGTTGTCATAGGACAGTAGCTCCTCATATGATTGGCTTAGACCCAATTGGAACTGTTACTTACAAAAGACTATCGCTTGAATTATCCCTAACATCCTAAATCGGCATGAACACCTTATCAGCTAGGCTGCCAGATTACAAGAGAGCGATTGCAATATCCTGCAGCAAGGAGTGAAAGGTGGGAGTTCGACGAGCCACCGCTAGGGTATTTACGGACATTGGTTGGGGTCTGTAAGGCCAAAGGTCGTACAAATCGTGAATAGAGCGTGAACATTTCCAAATATACTTTTACTAGGAAAATGCAGTCTGCGTTGCCAGATGAGCGATTTTTTTAAATGTATAATTAATATTTGGTAGGTTGGCATTGGACGGACTTTGCTGGTTATGTGAACAGCCTCCAGTTTAGTAGTCGCGAGTGTTTACTGTAAATTTCAACCAAATCCGTCAAACCGTTTGACCTGTGCGCGACAAGCAAAATTCTGTACAAAAACAAACAAACACACTGACAAAGGGCCAATCGAGTTAAGATGAGAGATTCACTCTGCTTCGCTACGCTCGTCTAATGACCACGATAAGTGCTTAACTTATGTGCCTTAGTCCAATCTCTGCAACCTCCGTAGATATTAAATAAATTACTTCTAAATAAATAAATAAATAACTAAATAAAGAAATAATGAAACACTAATTACAATGATTGTGATGTGTCAGGTGATACAATCGTTAATATGACAATAGAAAATGAAGTCAACCAACATTTTAATGAAGAGGTCATATTAGAGAGATCATTGGCTGAATTCTATCTCGCGCTTATGGCTAAGCATCATGTACCGCTGAAAACAACTCAGGTCATATTTGAGAAGTACAGTGCCATCATAGAGCAGCCAAGCGACATTACGCACAAGAATCTATTGTCGGAAATCAAAGACAAAGAAAGTAGCAGGATAGATATAGAACGCATAAACAATATATGTGCCAAAGGTTTGGTTAATGTGCACGGTCCACAAAGTAGGCTTCGCTCTAAATTTACAAGATTAAAACTCTTCCAAAAGATTGATTAATGGGGCTTTGCGTCTCATATTTGTGCAACTATGGCTAATCGAGACGATGAGCGGGTGATAATGAAGATGGGAAAGATGATGATAAAGAACAAAGCCACATCTGAATCATATCCATTGTACGTTGCGTGGGTCGTCATACGGGAGTCCGGCAAAGAGGGCAGGGCCAAGTGGGAGGAGAAATATTCAGTGGGACAGTGGGGGGGGGGGAGGGACAGGGTCTCTTTTTGTCGCCTCTTACGACTAGCAGAGTCACTCTGGGCCTATTCTACCCCGGGCCGAGACGGGTCAAACTCTTCCAAGAATTGTTTCATTTTGTTCCCCCGCAAGCAATAAGCTTAGGCTTAAATAAAAACAATCGTGAACGTCACTACCACTATGTCCCGATCACACACACTTTAAAAGCTCTTCTTGCGGATCGCACTGTTTTCCAACAATACCGAGATAACGTAGATAATCGCAGTACTACCGACGGCCAATTGCGTGATTTGAGCGATGGGAGTTTTTTCAAAAACCATAAAATACTTGGTAATAATAAAAGTGCCATACAACTGACTGTGTATCAAGATGCCTTTGAGATTGTTAATCCCTTGGGGGCCGGGCGGGGGCTTCACAAACTTCTCGCATTCTATTACACAATTGGAAATATCCACGTTTGGAATAGATCAAAAATCGATCCAATGCAGTTGATTCTGCTGTGCAAACAAGTAGACTTCACATACTTCAAGCAGGAAAAAGTGTTTAAACTTCTGTTGAGGGAACTGAAAGAACTTGAAGAAAACGGTATATGTATCAGTCCTGGTGACACAAACATACCTGTGATATTGTCAGTAGTGTTGGGTGACAACTTAGGAAGTCATGCAATAGCAGGAATGTGCGAAAGTTTCAGCGCTTCACATTTCTGTAGATTCTGTGAAATAGATCTCGTCTCTTTCCACAATGGAAATAATGAAGCATCAATCAAGCGCACCAAAGAAGCCAACGCCGAATATGCAAGGCAGAACTCTTTTAAGTTCAGCACCCGAACGAAACCACATAAAAGGTGTCAAATCATATGTGTTTTTAAATCAGTTGCAACATTTTAATGTCAAAGAAGGTTTACCTCCTTGTTTAGCGCACGCTATATTTGAGGGGGTAATTCAATATGACATTCCGTTGGCTTTAAGTTATTTTGTACGAGAAAAAAATGCCTTCACTTATGATTATATTAACAGAAGACTAAACCAGACGCGTTTCCAGGGCACAGACACACAATACCACACACACATGCAAAAAGAAAATGCAAGAAAATGCAAAACATTCATTTGGTGAAGAAATACAACATGCTATTGCGACTCATGGATTAGAAGAGAGCGATTCCCAAGTTGGAACAAAAGCCAACTTTAGGGGAATCGTTTACAAGGTCGACACATACGTAATACTCAAATGCCACTTGTCAAGCTTGTCTTTAGGACGTATATTGCTTACGTTAGTCAAAGAAGATGGTGACCTCTTTCTGATCATTAACGAATCTTATGGCGAGTTGATACCATATATGCAACTTTACGAAGTGCATGATAGGAAGAATGTTACCGTGATACGAGCTGTTGAATTAACGGACTACACCAACTACCCGTTGTATTATTTCCATGGGACTGAAGTGTTGGTTCCAAAATTTGCAATCGATAGTACTTCATCTCCAGGGAACGATGCGGATGTTTAAGAAGTCAGTAACCTCGTGTAAATAGCCATGTTTCACGATCCCTTTTTTTACTAGTGAATATGTTCAACTGTTGCTTTGTCGACTCTTCCATTCACGTCGTAATTGATGGTGCCCCAAGACGTTACAAGAGGTAAGCCCTATGTGCCCGGCATTTAAAAAGCGTATCCATAGATAATATATTATATATTTATTAGCTGCCTCTCGACAGCCTAATTCCGGGAGTCAATAATACCTTTTTCATTGTGGGTACTTGCCACTATAATCCCTGTAGCGACCGGATTTATATATTCCCTAAAAACCATCGAAATTTGCGCTCATATATTCCCTTAAAGGCCTATTTTCACATACAAGTAAGTATTTTTTGTTTTCAAAAAGACATTAAAAAAATAAGAAAACCGCAGTTGATGGCAACTTTGGACGAAGCCTACTCCCCCTACAATGATTTGTTTTGACGCGCGCCTCAGGGCATGTGACGTTGTTGGATGCGGGCTGAGCGGCTGGGCGAGGCGCGACTCGGGTAGGAACACCCGTTGCGTGGTGCAGTAAGGGGTTGACACGACAGTCTGTATGGATGGTTGTTTCTCAGATTTGCTTCACGAGCTGTACAATGAATAGTTTTATTAATAACTAATGTGAGTGCTAATATCCAGCAGTTTATTAAGAGAGTGCACGGACAAGTGGATTGTGTAGAGTATACGTCTCTAGGTTCTAGTTGATTTATTTGTAGTTGTAGTTTCATTTTGCCTGTCGTGGAGGAATTAAATAAGTGTCAAAGCTTTTATGTTATTATTGTAAATGGCCATTTAGACTATAGTGTACTTATCGCACCAGCTATATTAATCAGTAATCATGGTATTAAATTGTTGTGCGTACGGATGCAATAACAGATAACAGTCTTGTAACTCCGATCGACATTTCGTTTCACCGTTTTCCAAACAGGGACAAATCTCCAGTGCCTTTGAGTTTTTAGCCAGTGCAACATAAAAACTGGCTATCGAAAATTAATAGTAGTAGTAGTTCTTATTAGTAAGAACTCTGTAGGCCTACCAAGCAAATACACTCGTGTATGTTCCGAACATTTCATTAAAGACGACTATGAAATTACCAACAGTTTGAAAATGGAAAATAAATCTAATGAAAAAAAAATCGAAACGTGTGTAAAAAAAAATGAGCAGTACCGTCTGTCAACTTGAGAGGCAGCATTGATACCCCTTTAAAAACAGAGCGAAGTTCATGTTACCTTGCCGCTCGAAACAAGCATCGTCTTATTGAAAACATTCAAACCCAAAGTGCCCAAAGTACATCTCCACATCACGCTGTACTACTCTACGATTAATGTTTATGTAATGACGACTCACTAAATCACGAAACATTTCAGAATAATCCTAAAGAGATTGATATAAAGTTTGAGCTTGATATTGAAACACTAATAAGAGCCAACCAGTTTGCGGAGGGGATGACGTTTTGTGCAAGTTCGGAAAGTGAAACCGATGAAAGAAACGACCACGACGAATCGTTTGGAACAGAAGATTTTGACGAATGTGAATCCGTCAATGATAGTGAGAGTGATCACACCGATGACAATCAATACAATACGATGACAATACAAGTTCCTCCAAGCCAAACATACTGCATCTCGAACATACACCCTTCAACTGTCCGATATAGGTCGGGGGCGTTGGGGCGCGCCATGGATGGCCAGCAGCGAAGATGAGTGAGCGCGGCACAGCTCGCATCCAACTACGTCACGCGTGTGACGTCACCCAATGAACATTCTTGATTGAAATTGCTCATAACTTGTTTAAATACGGACCGATTTCTTTCATTTTTGTTCCTAAATTCTTTAAATAATTCAAGGTATGACAAAGTTTAACTACAACGCTAGATGACAATATGCCTTTAAAAACCAACAAATATCCCCCCCCCCCCCCACATTCCGTTTTATTCCTTGTAGTGTTGTGCTTACTTACTTACTCATCAATTGAAAGTATATATAATATGTGCGATTAGAACAAAATGAAGATTGTTTCCAAACACAAATATTAAAATTAATTCTTGAAGTGCAGGCCTACATTGTAACATTTACTTTTACATTATTTGTTTACTTTATTATGCAGGATTTACAACATAAGGCTGTGCATTGACGGAAAGCAGCTCGCTTGATGTTGTGAATGATTTTATTTTTGTAGCCGTCTAAAAATTGACTTAGGTAAAAAAAACTTGTTTAGTGCCTAGACAACTCTCTAGTCTTTTAATTTAGTTAGTTAGTTATTTGGGGTTTTGCGACGTACTCAACAGCTAGGTTATAAGACGTCGGCCAAATCATAACCATCAGATATCGCCGGGGTCGTCATAAGGAAATCCGTCAGGGGGGGGGGGGGGGGCGTTGGGACCGTTGGGGGTTATGGGGCGTCGGGGGTGGTGGGCGTTCAGGTCGCTAAGAGGGCTGGTACGCATGAAGAAGAGAGTAATGGAAGTAGAAAAGTAAGGAAAGAGATGAGTGCATGAGGACATCAAATGAGCAAAAAGGTAATTGAATAAGTGATGAATATATATTTGTGCATTGAATTGTTTTTTTTTTTTGCACGGCCACCCCACCTGATAGGCCAGTCTTCATTCAAATTCTACTCATTCAATATTTTACCACAACAGAACGAAAAGATAAAAGCTTTCGATGTCGACTCTTTGCAATGTTTTTCTTAGCTTACCGATTGCAAAAAGATATTTTGCCTGCTTCTGCGATTCGAAAGTTATCGATTGTGTTGTCGATCATAGTATAATATAATTTTTGTGTTTTTGTACCGCTTGTACGTAATAAAAAGAACAATACCAACTAATAATTTAATAACCATACAAGTGATGAGAGAGTAAATTGCAATGACGACGGTGATTATAACGCCAATTATTTACTTTCATGTGCACACAATTAAAAACAAGGATTTACACTTTGACATCATTGTCATTTCCTTGCCATTGTTTCAAACATGCGCGACTCTATTTTCCGTGTGACCTACACGGAAAAAAGAGTCGCGCGTCATTGAAACAATGGCAAGGAAATGACTAGGTAAAACTAGGAAAAGCTAGGGCACACGTTGACTTGGTAGAAAAAAAACACACAAATTTAAATACCGTGTATCGCTGTTTTGTTGATTATATTATCTTGAGAATAGTAAGTAGATATATATGGATGGAACCCCCTTATCCCCTCCCCTATGCCCATGATACGAGGATGGGTAAATCTGTTTTGACTTTTGAATAATCAAATCAATTTATCAAAATATTGTTTACTATTGTTCACTGTTTACATGAATTTTTTATTTATTTATTTATGAATTGGCCACATATAGCATTTTATGCCAAATACAGTGACCAATATAACAAGTGATGAACAACAACGATGCATGAATTTATCCCATCTCAGCTCTGAAGTATACAAATAATTTAAAGTTGATCAATAATTAATGTTTAGGAAATGATCCTTGTTATTTTTTTTTTTATATCGATCCTAAATTCAGTTAGGCTATTAAAACTGATTTACAAGGAGAATAACTACTTTGACTACTGTCCGTATGTTTTTGCTTACTTCTCATGATAATAATATTGTCTTATAAATAATAACATTTGTGCATATTTTACAGGCATTGATACAGTGATTGGGTTTTTTAAGAAAACATTAAAGAAAATCGACGACACCAAGTTGGGTGATATAAGACAACTGATGGATACTCTCGGTGTAGAAGGAATGACAGACCTACGTCTTTTGACCTGCGAAGACCTGCAACCAACTTTGAAGGTAGTGCAGGCTAGGCTGGTAATACAAGAGTTGATGAAGTTTGAATGTAAGTACGCCATCTTAAATACACAACCACCCCCAACTAAGCACAGCGCCTACCCTACCAACTAATAAAACATTTATAAAATCATAATTGTTCTTACAAGTTAATTGCCCAATTAGTCATAGTTGCAAAAGAGATTTAAAGCACTATGGAGTGACCGATCGACCCCTGGAGGCTCACGAGATTCTCCAGGAGATCGATGACCTGACGCTGTTGGAATACAACGAGTTACTGGATGCGGTAGAAGAGTTCCTGATCTTCCCACCAGAAACCTCCCTGGACGCAATCGTCGAGTCGACGACGGACTTCACTCCGTACTCAATTCGGGATGGGAACCGCACCTATTTCGTGGATGTCCCGGAGGACACCCCCGGCATTCGACGGGTTGAGAGAATGCGATCTGGCTGGGACCAGATGGGTGACGAAGGAGAGGAGGCCGGCGACGCCCCTTCCGACGACAACGACGACGAGCGCCCGGACGACCCCGACTCGCCGCATGACTCCGAGGACGACGACGACCCCCCTAGCGGATTCGTCTTAACAAAGCAACACCACGGGATGCCCGATCTCCTGGTGCGGGATCACGTCCCGCTTGCGGACCTGCAGTTTACTCCCGTCTCCGTGCCGGCCTTCCGGTCCCTGAAACTTGGGTCAACAGACAACCAAAAGTGGTTTCACAGAATAACCACTGACGGGGTGGACCTGCCCCGCCCAGCCAACGCGCCGAACATTTTTCACAAAACCCCAGAATCACCCGCTATGGACTTGTTCGTTGAATGATTTCTTACGTGAAGGGATACTTGTGCCCGGTAAATGCGTGTACGCCCCAAAGTGGATCATCGTGCCTAAAGCCTCAGGGACAATGCGTCTCATCCAAGACTATAGTGAATGGACGGAATACATCACCGCCCCCAAGTTCAGCCTCCTCGGAGCAGGACGCGCCCTGCAGGCGCTGCGCCCACATTGGTACGCGGTGAAAGTGGATTTGAAGAGTGGGTTTTATCACATCCGTATCAGCGAAATGACTCAACACTTTCACGGCCTGTGGTACAAACGTGAGTATTACAAATTCACCCGCTTGCCCATGGGACATTCTCTGGCACCGTATATTATGCAAAGGGCTTGGCAAACCCTTATAGACACTATCTGTGAGCGTTTGAACATTTTTGGGATAGTCTATCTCGATGACTGGCTTCTAGCCAGTCAAGACAAGGACCGCTTGACCCGAGCCGTGGCGTGGTTACGTCTGATGGGGTGCACCATAAATGATAAAAGTATTCTCACGCCGTCCACGGTTCTCCCATATCTCGGACTTCGTATTGACATTCCAGCTGGGACCCTCCAGGCGTAAATAAGTTACGTTTTCGAAACATTGATGGTTTGGTGTGTAACTTGATTCCGCGCACGATTTATGAAATGTAAAAAATAAAGACTACGAGTTTCCATACTGTGTAAGAACTTCGAACTTCGAACTTCGCGTAGTCAAAAGTTTGGGATTTCACCACCGCAAACTTAACAATCGCCAAGTGCTGATGGAGTCAACTCGGATTGCGTCTCTTAGATACGCATATCTAAGAACAATTCACAAGTAAGTTTTGAACATCTACACAATAACTTTTACCTGACAGTAAAAAAATCACGAAATATTCATGTCATGGGGTGGGTTTTACTATACAATCAAATATATCACCTTGACTACAAGGTTTATACATAAACTACATGCTGTAGAAATATAACATTATGTTGACAACGGAAGCATCTCGAAATGTTTCAGAGAGATAAACGCAGCCTCTGGGCATACAATACGAAATTAAGTAAACTTCTAGAGGTTAGTCAAGCGGATGACTAATATCAACAGGGAAAAACAACTCATTAAGACCACCAAATACATCGTCAACAGATCAAATAAGTAACACGCCAGATCATAACAAAATCCAGAAATTATTAGATATATCTGCAAGTTTAGTATAAAAGCTCGGAATTTCAATGAAGAAAGGGCAGTCAGTCAGTCGGCGGCTAGAGCTCAATTGGGTTCAGCCTATCAAATAAGTAGTCTAATAATGCTTAAAACCGGGTCTGCATTAAGCGTTACCAACTGGTGACCTACTGCAAAACAGGGATTAATATTTTATTGCATACTTGAATTTTATTCCTTAAGGTTTGGTCAAAGTCAGCGTGTCCAATTGGTCACCTGATTAATAAAACAAAACTTTAGACCTTTACTGTATTTATCCAAAGAACCCTGCCTACGACACAATATTAAATCCACCATACCAAGACCGTTACGCCATTAGACAGAAGATCAATCGACCAGCAGGTATTCGATTCCTCGAACTAATGAATAGTCTAGGTATTACCCCACCTCTTGTTTTAACCAATTCTTTTGCCGCTGTCCCGCCATGGATGATCAGTATGCCCAAATGCATCACTCAAATGTCAGTATACAAGAAAAGCACTACAACCTGCTTGCAATATCAAGCAATGTTCAATCAAATTCGTTCCCTATACTCCGATCACGAATGCATATTTACAGATGGGTCGACAATCGAGGACTCGGTCGGCTGCGCTTTAATTACTGAAAATGAAAAGTTTTTATTCCACCTAGACTCACTTTTTAGCATGTTTAACGCGGAACTCTTCGCAATCATGCAAAGTATTTTACATGCCTTTCGAAGCAAGACATCAAAGTTTTTAATATGCACCGACTCTCTGAGCTTTCTTCAGGCACTTTTAGAATTCAATCGTAAGCCAAGATCGTTGAGTGAAAGTGACAGATGGAAAGCGACAGAATTCCGCAAATTTTTGTTATACTTATAGGGCCACTTTATTTAAAGGGAATTCTATATGATGAAATGTATGATCATTTTATGCTACTGTTTTGTGCAATAATTATTCTGGTTTCAGAATCATTCAATCTAAGATTTAATCATATCGCACATGAGTTGCTTTAAAGATTTGTTTCCGAAGCTGCTAAACTGTATGGTATATAAATGTATAAAATGTAAATAAATGTTTCAGGAGACCTTCGTATCTGCCCATTTTAACAGGCTAACGGAGCACAATGAGGATGTTGCTCTGCAGAACCTAGCTAAAGAAGTGCCCTTAATTCGGGCTTATTTTCGCGTTTTTGTGACAACGAACAATTCAAAGGCAGAATCGGTCAAAAGAAAAAATGATAAGATCCGAGAGATCCTGGATTTCCTGGACAGTGTGGAGGTGCCACTGAATAGTCAATTCCTTCAAACACTGAGATTGATTGATATTTGGGCTTAACGTCTCATATTTTTGCAACCTGGCTATTCTTGACTGTTACACTGTTTTAGGATTGGTTAGAATGAATGGGGCACATTCCATGGCTGCTATGGCTCTTATTTCGGACCAATGTCGCCGTTGGCTGCAAGGAGCCAAGGACCGCAATGGCGGACGAAAACGTCGGGAGGAGGCTAAGCAGCAGCTAAATTCCAGCTACAGGACGGAAGAAGGTGGGGATCGGGTTGATTACTCTGCCACTGGCGAGGTGCCACTGCCACTCTAATGAGGTGGAACGTGTTCGGCAGGAACTTAAAAAAATTCGACGTTGCCAGGAAGAGAAATTCTCTGAGTTCATCGCAGAGGCAGATGAATTTGTGCAGAGCCACATTCACTACGATGAAGAAGCTGCTCCTCTCCCAACAAAACGAATCTCAAAAAAGAAAGTAATGCCCGGTGAAAAAAAAAAGGTGCTGAACAAGGAAACGGATCATTTTCGTCAAGTTATTACGAATATTGCATCAAAACTGGTAAAAAATAAAGAGGTCGTGGCTGTGTTATTAGGAAACTAATGACAGCGTCTACTGCGAACCTTGATGGCTGTTTGCAGACATAATTAATAAATCATTCAGCATATGTTCTATTTGCACGAAGGGGGACAGAGGGGGGGAAGGGGCAAGGCTATCGTTCAAGACTAAAAAGAAAAAATTAATTTTTAAATTACAAAAATGAATGCATTCCTTTCCAGGTGACAACCTCAGTAGATGAGATAGAAGCAGATACAGATGCTCCTAAAACACGGCACGGGCGAGTTGTGACACAGGATCGTACGTCATTTCACGGTAATCAGTACGAATAATTTATTACGATGACGATTCTATTCATGCTTGTTTTCACTCTTCTTCCATTTAGGTTCTGTGTGGAACTGGATCAGGGCACAGGGACGATGTTTATGAAACAACCAGACCTGTTACTGACCGGACTATAATGGTCAAATACAGTAGATGTGAATATCACTGACTATGATCGCGTAATTAACGACTTTATTAACACAGTCACGGAAATTGAAAATATTAACGGTATTAATGTAACCTCGGACGTATACCAAACCACTAACGAAATAAGTTAATTAGAAAAGAAACGGAATTAATTCTGTCTCAGGCCATACAAGACAAGTGCGTAACAAACTTATTAATTTGTATCATGCGGTATCACACGCTCATGCCGGGGATTGCTCGAGCGAAACGCTCCCCTTTTGATATCGTTGGTTCTGGGTTACACTTTCTATTCGGGGTCTTTACCACGAAAGATTTGGATGTGGTTAATAACCATATAGAAAACTTACGACACAAACTGATAGGATGATTCATTTAATGAAGGAACAAATAACGTAACAAATGACAGCATACATAATGTATTGTGTTAATGTTAATGTTTATTTTCTACAGGCGATATGGCGTAAAGTGCAAGCGCTAAGTTTATTTAGTTGGTTGTGTGCGAGACATACCGCAATTTCGTACGATTGTAGGCCAACTGATGGGCCTAGCATTGTTGCCGGCAGCAATGATGCAAGCAGGTCTGGATATCGTGAAAACTGACTTGGATGCACTAGCAACTGTGCAGGGTAGGGCGGACGACCTTATGACCTACATGAGGCGACAATGGTTGGAACGAGTAGGCGCAAACATTGTTTCATTACATGAGGCACCAAGACGAACGAACGGAATGTTGGAATCATTCCATAACCAACTAAATTGTGCCCTTGGCATTCACCGGGGCATCTGGTTATTTACCCGTAAGTATCCAAATATTATACATTGGCATTGTCTTGAATGTTTGCGCATCGCAAAAAGAAGTCTTGTCATTTGGAATAGCGTTGGTCGGACGTCACATCACGGCAAGTTTTCACATTTTTCCACTCACGCACGACTCAATTCACAATTCTTCAATTCAACTGCCCCACCTCCCCCCCCCCCCCCCACCCTCTCCTTGGATGCCATAGTCCCCACGCCAGCTGCCGTGAACCTATCTTACGATGATATCATTGGGATCGAAATGGAGAGAAGGGCCAGAAATGATACCGGTATGTCATTATTACGGGTTTTAATGTGTTTATAAAATGGTCATTGATTACTGTCGTATCTGATTCTTTAAACATATATTTAGATAAGTTTTCATTAATTTTGTCTGTACAATCATATTTTTCCTACAAATAAGTTTTACCAGTACCAGCTAATCAGTAGACAATATTACTGTCCAATGCATAATACATATAGAAAACGATGCATACAGAAAACCAATGAAAAGAAGGTAAACGAACTAGAAGATAAATTAAAAAACAGCAACAAAAAAATTATGGAGCTTGAAGCTACTCTTGCAGAAAGGGAAGGGGACTACCCGAAATTACGATATTCTGAATGCATTGGGCACCCTTAAAGGTGAAATACTGGCTGGTGTATCAGGTATGTATACCACTTTTAAGTTCCATATATTATATAACATTTAAAGTAGTAAAAATGTGTTCGTAATTGATGGTCGTATTAACTTCTCTCCTTTTTCACAATTGGACAGCTTGAATGTATTTATGTTTGTTCTAAAGACAGTAGTTCGTCCCCAGTGAAGCAAAAATATGAAAGTGACGCCTATAAAAGTGGAGGAACCTATATGCCTGGTCAAAGTTGCTGCTGCTGCTGCTGTTGTGTCATTGAACTCCACAGGAGAATTTCATTATGTAGACCACAAAACAGTTACCCAGAAGAGCCCTGGGGTTTTCACCAAGCGTTACACAACGCGTTACGCGTTAGCGTTACGGCTAGAAGGAAGGTCATCGTTCAAACTCGAAAACGAAAACTGGACATGATAACGGAAGCGGGATATAGTAAACGTAAGAAAAATCGAGAAGTTACTGTTGCCGATGCCGACTATGGCCCTGATGCAGCTAATCCGCTGCCAGACATGTCTTCAGAGGACTTGGAGAAAGCTAAAACTGTGAATTTGGGAGCTGAAGAGAGCTAGATGCTAGAGGAGAGGACTCGCGATCAAGTGTTTCAGATACCTGGAAAAATGAGCGAAGAAAAAGACTGACAACATCAAAGTTTGGTCAGGTTTGCAAGCAGAGGCTGACTACGTCATGTGCTGGAATGGTAGAAAGTATCCATTACCTCAATTTCTTTGGCTCGAAAGATTCTTAATGGGGCATAGACAAGGAGCCGCAAGCGATTGCCCAGTTTGAAGCAGAATGGAATGTCAAGGTTCACAGTGCGGCTTGTTCATCGATCCTGAGTATCCTTCATCCTAAGCGCCTTAAACTTGCGTGATATACGTAGTCGGCATTCAAATACGCATTAAAGCATAGGCCTAGGCTGGGAGCCTACGGGCTAGGCCTATTACCAATATGGGTGGGGATTATCCTAGGCCTAGCCTATTCGATGAAATGGCAATCAAAAAATGGCTTGAGTACGATTCTCACCTAGACCTCGTGGACGCGGGTTTGAGGAATTAGGCCCTGGGGAGAAAGCTATTCGTCGCGACGTTTGACGTCCAGTCGAACAGGTTTCTGCCGGGAGGAAGACCACAACAACGTGTGTGCGCGTCTCGCGCGATTCCTCGTCAGCCTCGTTCGGCTGCCCAGTTCTCATGTAAAACTATACCGTCAATTCAGTGCTTGCTTTAATTTAACAGTGTTATTTTTTAATATGTGAGAATGGTTGACGCAGATGTGGGTGGTCACAGGTGCGGTGACCACTACCGCTGACCGATGGAGGGGTGGTGACGAGGGAAGGAAGGCCTCGGAATAGATCACATGCCAGTACAATTTTGTTAGTGCGAATTGTAGTTGATAGTTGACGTGCGATCTGTGTTTTTCTTAGTTTGGTTTTATTTATAGGCCTACATCATTTAGCTAAATGTCTACTGGGCCTAAATGTCTACTGGGCCTAAATGTCTACAAGGGCCTCATGGAGAGGTTAGAGCTATTGGGGATAGCATGTTATTGAGGCTTATCACCCACATTACCGGTCATAAGCCACAGCCAGATAGTAAGTGAGAACTATTTTAATATTGCTATTTAGAGATGACATATGATATTAGATAGATGGGGTGCAAGACTATTTTGACGAAAAAAAAAATGAAGTTGTTAAGCGAGCGAAGCAAGCGTCTCCATTATACTCTTATGGCACTCGTTATATTTATACTCGGGGGCAGGAACTCAGGGACGTCTTGGCACATTCATCATCAAGATGTTCAAAGGGAGTACACTCTCGAAGAGCCCACACTTCAACGACAACGTGGTGAAGAGCGCAAATGACTATTCATCCGAGTGGTCCAACGCTTTGGTTTCATTCATGAGCGCATATAAGCGAAACCAGCAAGGAACCGCAAGGCTCCTAGGTTCAGAGGCTTATAGCATGGCTTATATATATATATATATGTCTCGCGATAGCGGTGGAACGGAGAGTCCAAACTCCGAACAAGCTGAAATTTGAACCATCCACAAGCTTCGATGTGGATTGAATGTTTACTATAGTTTTGTGGCTAAATCGGTCGAGCAGTTACAAGATTGATTGATTGATTAATGGGGCTAACCGTCTCATATTTATGCAACGATGGCTAATCGAGACGATGAGCGGGTGATAATGAAGAATAAAGCCACATCCGAATCAGATCCATTGTACGTCGCGTGAGTCGTCATACGGGAGTCCAGCAAGGGAGGGCAGGGCCAAGTGGGAGGAGAAATATTCAATGGGACAGTGGGGGGGAAAGGGGATTGGGGTGTGGACTGCACTTCGTCTGACTTCTCCTCCTCGACCAGTCCGGCTTGGGTGGCCCTACCAGAAGCATACGCTTCCGCCGGCATCAACAAAGCACGCAAACCTGCCCACCACGATAAGGTAGCAGTCCCTGGGCAGGGAGAGCAGTTACAAAATTACGTTGCAGTTACTACAACATATTTATCTGAAATAAACTGGTGACGGATGGGAAATAGCCATTAATAAATAGCCATAATAATAGCCATATAATAATAGCCAGAAATAGACATATTATAGTACATTTTCGTCCGGCCAATTTCAACGCGATCCGATAAGTATTTAGGTACAAATTCAATTTTGTATTGCTGAAATGTAGTTAAGTAACTATGACAACGAAAAATCCAAGATATTATTTATATGAACAATCAATCTTTTATTGAACAATGGCAAAGTGTATAATAACTATGACAATACATATTCTAATTTTTTCACATTTTGTTGTTGTTGTTGTTGTTGTTGTTGTTGTTGTTTTTTGAACAGATATGAACATTCTTATATTAATGATAGTGTTTTCAGTATAACGGCGCTGGAGCAACAAGGCCGTTTGCGACACTCATCTTTATCTCTTACATTGAACAATGACGTATTATGTGACGATAGCTTTGAGAACTCTTCGTCAGAAAGTTAGTGGACATGCACGCGCTTGCTTATCATCAGAGCGTTTTCCTAGTTATAAAGTCAGTAGGAAGATATATAGAAATAGAAAATACTCGTCCAAAATAAAACAAAGATGAAAGTTTATTTAACGAGTGTTGGTTCTATGAGATGCATGACGTAAATATCGTTAAAATAATATCATCCAGACATTATGGGCTGTCCACAAATGATGTCCATGATTGTGTGGAGGGGAGTGGGGGGAGGAGGGGGGGGGGGGGGATCTAGCTTATAGACTGGTTCATGAAAACAGTTTAACAAAGATCACTTCGTTAATTCAAAAGCATTTGACAGTAATATGGGGTGATAATTGGACATTACGGGTATAGTGCTTGTTTTATACTATTTTTTGTTGTTGTAACTAACAAGTTTCTAATTGCATTGCTAAACCCGTAGATATAACACACATTATTATTATTAATGTTATTTATAGTAGAGACACATAGCAATTGTTGAAAGTGCTTTGTTATCCCATAAAACATATTTAATTTTATTTCACATAGGCCAAAGAAAAACAGCGAATATACCTAAGTGTAGGTGGCCAGAAGTTGTCTGCCGTGCAGAATAAATTAAGGTCATTAAGATCCAACAACAAATTGCCTCTAACAAAAACCGCGCTGGTCATGTTAGGTACTAATGACATATTGGTAAGTATAATGTTGTTTGTATAATATGAAATTTTATCTATTTATTTACATATTTCTTTTTTGTGCTTTATAAGTATTACTTTTCCCACGGTCTGTCTATGTTAAAATACTTTTCATGTGTTACTTGTCAGCCCGACCGCAAGGATTTTTGTCCTTACGCCGGCTTCCCAAATTAAGTATTAATTTTGTTTTTTCTGTACACGTCATATAATATTATTCAAATGATCATAAATATTATTTTAGTATTTTGTGGCGGATTGCTTTTGGGAATATAATTATTATAAATTGAATTTTAATTTAAATTAAATTACGTTCAAACTATTAACCAATGCCCATGCAACATCATGTAACAAATACATTTCAATATGTACTTATGATTGATGATTGATGATTGATTAATGGGGCTTAACGTCTCATATTTATGCAACGATGGCTAATCGAGACGATGAGCGGGTGATAATGAAGATGAGAAAGATGATAATGAAGAATAAAGACACATCCGAATCAGATCCATTGTACGTCGCGTGAGTCGTCATACGGGAGTCCAGCAAGGGAGGGCAGGGCCAAGTGGGAGGAGAAATATTCAATGGGACAGTGGGGGGGGAACTTATGATTGATTAATGGGGCTTAACGTCTCATATTTATGCAACGATGGCTAATCGAGACGATGAGCGGGTGATAATGAAGATGAGAAAGATGATAATGAAGAATAAAGCCACATCCGAATCAGATCCATGGTACGTCGCGTGAGTCGTCATACGGGAGTCCAGCAAGGGAGGGCAGGGCTAAGTGGGAGGAGAAATATTCAATGGGACAGTGCGGGGGAAAGGGGATTGGGGTGTGGACTGCACTTCGTCTGACTTCTCCTCCTCGACCAGTCCGGCTTGGGTGGCCCTAACAGAAGCATACGCTTCCGCCGGCATGGCTCTCGGAATCAACAAAGCACGCAAAGCTGCCCAACACGATAAGGTGGCAGTCCCTGGGCAGGAAATATGTACTAATATTGGCTCGGTAAGTCACAGGGGCTGATATTCTGTTGGGGACATAATACTATATGTAGAATTTAACGAATTTAAATATACCAAGTTTGAACCGGGCATCGAACAGTCGACGTTCTGCAATAGAAGATTGAGAGCACTGGCAAATAAATGTAAATTAAACGAGCCATTTGTAAATTATATGATCTTGATTTATCCTATCGAATGGCCCCAAATAAAATGCTCTTGCTTTAAAATGTATCCTTTATTTCGATTTTGCATGGTCTTGGTCATCTTTTTTGACACATAACGATGATGATTAATGGGGCTTAACGTCTCATATTTATGCAACGATGGCTAATCGAGACGATGAGCGGGTGATAATGAAGATGAGAAAGATGATAATGAAGAATAAAGCCACATCCGAATCAGATCCTTGTACGTCGCGTGAGTCGTCATACGGGAGTCCAGCAAGGGAGGGCAGGGCCAAGTGGGAGGAGAAATATTTAATGGGACAGTGGGGGGAAAGGGGATTGGGGTGTGGACTGCACTTCGTCTGACTTCTCCTCCTCGACCAGTCCGGCTTGGGTGGCCCTACCAGAAGCATACGCTTCCGCCGGCATAGCTCTCGGGATCAACAAAGCACGCAAACCTGCCCACCACGATAAGGTGGCAGTCCCTGGGCAGGTTGACACAGTCATAACAAATATTAATATGAGGGTTTATGTCAAATAGCGTATTAATTCATGGTGAATTATTTTGTAGATAGGTGTTATTTAAGTGGAATGGCATGTTCTTGTTTTGTCAAAGTAGCTAATAGAGCAAATTGTTTTGACTGGAAGTCTGGCGCGAGTGGCGCCGAGCCCCTACGGCACGCGGCTCAGCCTACCTGCAGTCAGAGGAGCCAAGGAGGTTTCACGTAGTTTTACTGAGTGAAACCTCCTTGGTCAGAGCCGACCGGCAATATTATAGGTTATCTAATTCACTTATTATTGTGATGCAAGTGATTTTAAATACAAATGTGTTGTATAATTAGTTGCACTTGCACATCTAACTCGGCGAGGTCATGACCTTACAGGTTCAACAAAAACATAACCATGTTCAACCGGCAACGTTAAAGTTGGTCGTGGTCTTACGTTGCCGGGTATTGGGTTTGGCCGAAGTTTGTTTTTGAGAAACACTTAACCAGATATCTTCACTCTCGGTAGGGGTACTCTTATATGGAAGTATTTACTTTGATAACAAATGGACGAATGAGACAAAAGCGTAAATATGGGAGTGGTAGGGGTCGGGTACTGCGCGGGCAGACCCGCGGCCCCGAGACCTTCGATATTCTATACACCCCCTCCCCCTCAGCAACCAACCGCGGTAAACGAAGAGATGCCTCTTTCAAAGGGGAAGGAGCTATTATAGCCAAGCCTAGACATCGATTGGATTTTTGGATTTTTGGATTTTGGGCGCTTTTAACGGCGAGGGTCATTCGCGCCTCCAAGATGTATGTTATAAGTAGAGTATGGTTAAAAAGGTATATTTTGAAATGTAAATGTAATATAACGAAAACGAAAATCGAAGTCATCGGAACATTGCCAAATTCATCATAAGAGAGGGTTAACACTGATAAGATTCGTTGTCAGTAGAATATTGCCTAGGTCATCATAAGAGAGAGGGCTTACAGATTCGTGGTCAGTGGAACATTGCCAAGGTCATCATAATAGAGGGCTAACAGAGTCGTTGTCATAATAACATTGCCACGGTCGACATAAAATGGGAGGTAATTAAATAAGAAACAACACGTTTTCTACATATACGAGGGTATTCAGCATGCTGAGTGGATTTTAGAAGACACTCTACGGAAAGATAAGATGTTTAGCACTTATAGTCGATTAATCAGATTAGCTTGTTCCAAAAAGTTAAGAAGTTTTCTGCAGTTGTCATAGGACAGTAGCTCCTCATATGATTGGCTTAGACCCAATTGGAGTCTTAAGGCATCATATAAAGAGCATTCGGCCAATAGATGTTGTACAGTTAGTATGGCATCACATGTGGCACACTTTGGGGCAATCTTTTCTCGGTCAAAAAGGTAGGCATGCGTCAAGTGCGTATGCCCTATCCGAACCCGGGTCATCACAACCTCCTCGCGACGAGAAAGCTGGGTCGATGGGGGTCGCACCTTGACTGAGAGTGAGGGCATCACTCGACGTAGTTTGTTGTTCTGTAATGCGTCCCAACAAACCTGACCAATTCTAACCATGTGGTTCTTATATTCACTGTTGACATCGGGAACAGGGACGAGGTCAAAGTCGATGTTCGCCAGTTCTGCCGCCGTCTTTGCTGCCAAGTCTGCCTGTTCGTTGCCTTTAATGCCTACATGGCCTGGGACCCAGCAGAATTTGATTTTAAAGCCTCGCGAATGTAATTTCTCCAGATAGTACTGAATGTCAACAACAAGGTGGTGAGGTGAGAACATGACGTGGAGTGCCTGGAGTGCGCTTTTACTATCGGAGCATATCATATAGCTGCTGCACCTGCATCGCAGGATATATCTGAGAGCTTCTCGAATGGCATATAGTTCGGCAGTAAACACGGAGCACATGTCGTGGAGGCGGAACCCTGCATGGCTATCGCCACAGTAATATGCACAACCGACGTTTGTGCCGGTTTTAGAGCCGTCAGTGTATATGAAGCGAAATGTTTGGTGGTCATGACAAAGAGCTCTGAATCTTGTTTGGAAAACTATATCTGATGTGGTGTTTTTATTATACTTGGAAAGGTCAAACAGAATATCTGGTTCCGGAGTGAGCCACGGAGGGTTGTGGCTTAAAACGAGGCTCAACATTTTAGGTACCTTAAAATCTAAAATGCGGAAGAGATGTCTACTACGTACTCCAGTAGGTAGAGTTGCCGATGGTTTATTGTCAAATAGTCTGACAAATCTCCGGTCGAACAAAGCTGGGTGGGATGGGTGTGGGCGCATGGCTTGGATCTTCAGGACATACCTGCCCAACAAGTAGCTCCGCCTTTCTGCCAGGGATGTCATTCCGGCCTCGGCATATAGGCTGAGGACGGGGCTCGTGCGGAATGCACCGAGGGCCAGACGGAGGCCACTGTGATGGACAGTGTCGAGGAGTTTCAAGATCGAATCGCGGGCTGATGAATACACAAAACATCCATAGTCCATCTTGGATCTAACCAGTGAGCCGTATATTCGCAGCAAACATGTCCTGTCAGCACCCCAAGATGTGTTACTAAGAATTTTCAAGATGTTCAGTTTTAACATACAGCTTTTTCGTAATTCTCGAACATGGCGACTCCAATTAAGCTTCGAATCAAAAACCAAGCCGAGGACACGAATGTGTGGTTTAAATTCTAGTTCAACATTGTTAAGGGTAAGACGGGGATCTGCGTGGACCTTCCTAAGCCGGCAGAAGTGGATGCACTGAGTTTTCTCGGCTGAGAAGCGAGTGCCCCGCGCTTTAGCCCACTCGCCGATGCGGTTCAGTGCCATCTGTAGGTGTCTTTGGGCAATAGAAACGTTGACTGACCGGAAGAAAATTCCAAAGTCATCAACGAATAGAGAAGCCATGATGGATTTAGGAATGCACGACACGATACTGTTGATGGCGACCGCAAACAGGGGAACCGACAAAACGGAGCCTTGAGGGACTCCCGTTTCTAATTCATGCGGAGCTGACAGCACGTTATTGACGCATACTTTGAATTGCCTGTCTTTAAGAAAGTTCTGTATCAATTTTGGTAAATGGCCTCTAAAATCCCACTCGTGAAGCTGCTTTAGAATGGCGTGGCGCCAGGTGGTATCGTACGCTTTCTCGATGTCGAAGAGAACTCCTATCACATGCTGTTTGGCGACAAATCCTTCTTGTATAAATGTTTCCAAACGAACCAGGTGGTCGACCGCACTACGGCGCTGGCGGAAACCACATTGAACATTGGCTAGCAGACCACGGGATTCCAATAACCACATGAGACGCTTATTGACCAACCGCTCGAACAGTTTGCAAAAACAACTTGTGAGAGAGATAGGGCGATAAGAGCCGGACAGTGTTTTGTCTTTACCTGGTTTCAGGAGCGGTATCAAGACGGCTTTGCGCCATTCATCGGGAAATGCGTCAGATAACCACAGCATGTTGAAGAATAAAAGAATGACTCCAAGAGATTCGTCAGACAGGTGGATGAACATATCATTGTGGAGCTTGTCTTCTCCGGTGGCCGTAGTTCGCAAGGAGTTGATTGCCGTTTGCAGTTCCCATGTCGTGAAAGGCCTGTTGTAGGATTCAGTATTGTCCGAAACGAAGGATAGATGTTGTTGTTCACAGCGTCTTTTGCGGTCCAGAAATACTGGATCGTATCGAGCATTGCTGCTCACCGAGGCAAAATGTCGGGCAATCACTGATGCCACATCAGTCGGAGATGTGACAAGCATTCCGTTGTCCTGGATCGCAGGTATGGTAGACATCGGACGACCACAGATGGATTTTATCTTTTTCCACACTGTTGAGCATGGTGTGCGGTTGTTAATGGTAGACACATATTCTCGCCAGGAGTGCTTCTTCCGTTGTTTAATTGTATATCGGGCCTTCGCCTGTAGGCGTTTGAATGCCATCAAATTCTCGGACGTAGGGTAAGTATTGAACTTCCTATAGGCCCGTTTCCGGGCCTTGATCGCAGCTGCACATTCTTCGTTCCACCACGGGACAGGCCGGTGACGCTGTTTACCAGAGGTCGTCGGTATTGCAGTAGAGGCGGCCTTAAGTAAACACGCACAGACGTTGCTTAAAAGCAGGTTTGGGTCATGACAACTAGTAAGATCTAATTTGAGTAAGCTGGACTCACTCAGTGCCTGATATAATCCCCAATCTGCTTGATGGAATTTCCATTTCTGTCCGGGGTGGAGTGCAGGTCGGTAATTATCGAAGCTCAGCTGAAGTGGGAAGTGATCGCTTCCGTGAAGATCGTCCAATACACCTAACTCCAAGTCATGTGTCAGGATGGGTGTACACATCACTAGGTCAATGGCTGATAGTGTTCCGGTGTGTGCTGTGAAATGTGTCATGTGATCGGTATTCAGGAGTGACACGTCTGCGTCGTGCAGGAAGTCGGCAACAATATCACCCCTACGGTCTGATAATGATGAGCCCCAGTCCACATGGTGGGCATTGAAGTCCCCAGCCATAATGGACGGTCTGGGCAACTGGTTGAAGATAGATTCTAAATCATGCTTGGTAAAGTTAAATGAAGGTGGAATATAAATACAGCAAAAGGTTGTAGGAACTGTCAGGTGGGCTGTAACTGCAATTACTTGAAGGCGGGAGTTGACATTCACCACAGTGGCATGCACAGAGTCGTGTACCATAATAGCAACACCCCCTTGAGCACGGTCACCGCCGGTGAAGTCGAGACGGTGTATAGAATAATTTTTAAGAGTGGGGTTGTCAGTAGGTTTCAGAAGGGTTTCTTGAAGTAGAATTAATAAGGGCTGTTTGTCGCGTATAATAATTTGTAGTTCTTCTCGGTTGGTATAGAAACCTCGACAGTTCCAGGAGATAAAGTGGGCCGTGTTTGGGGTGTGACGTTGAGTTCGTATACGTCAGAGGTCTTAGAGAGAGGTGGATACCTGTAAAGCTATGCTGAGTACCAAGTACGTAGAAGGTGTTGAGTTGTTACTTATGGTTTATATCCCTTAGAAGAGCGTATGGGTTTTGGTCCACTAACGGGTCCTCGACCATATCCTCTGAGGGAGAGGGGGGAGTAGATCTGCTTAGTTTCTTTTTTGTGGGCGGTTTAAGAGCTGGTTTAGGGAATGGGTTGATGACGTTACCCATATTATTGGTGGTTTTTGTGATGATGGGTGCTTGTATGCTACTTTTCTGTTCCTTAGGTTTATTTGCTTTCTCGACAGTATTTTGTGCATTAGCCAGTGTGGATGATGACTCGGTAAGAACCGATGGGTGCGTGAAGGACGATGTTTGTTCAATGGTTGGGGGTGATGGTTTCTCGGTAGGCAATGATATAGGTGATTGTATAGGGGTTACAGTTGTTTGCTTGAGGTATTGAAGTAATTCAGCTATTTGAGAGTTTAAAGTTAAAATTTGTTGAGCTTGTTGGTTAACCAGGTCGCGCAATTGGTTAACAGATTCCTGTAGAGCCTGGTTGTGCGCCAGCAGTTGGGCTTCTCGGGGAGAGGGGGCGGAACTCTGTACGACGGAGGCAAAAGATATACCACTGGTTACGGGTTGTGAGGAACCCATTAGGCGTCTGGCTTCCCACGTAGGTATTTTTGCAGTGATCGCTCGTTCGAGGATGGCCTGCTCTTTGACCCACACTGGGCAAGAACGAGACCGGGCTGAGTGCTGCCCCCCGCAATTCACACAGTGCGGTTCCGTCTCGCAAGGAGAGGGATGCGCTGGTGATCCGCAATTTGAGCAGACTTCTTCTTGCGTGCACCTGCTTTGGGTATGGCCGAAGACTTGGCATTTGAAGCACCGTAAAGGGTTCGGAATGTACGGTCGGATTTTAAGATTGTGGTAGGCGATTTTAATTTCAGCTGGTAGTTGAGGCAATGCAAATGAAAGTATGACGGCTGGAGTGGGACGAGGCTGGCCAGTTTTCCTGCTCATGATCCTTGTTACATCAACAACGCGGTGCGGCTTCAGATAATCTTTGAGCTCCTGGTCACTGACGTTTAGGAGGTCGAAGCACGAGATCACCCCCTTGCAGACGTTCAAGGACGGGTGGCCCTCAACGGTGACTGGGAGGGAGCAAAGAGTTGACATACCCAGCAGCTTTTTTGCCTGTTTCTCGTTGGCGCAGTTGACAAGCAGTGAGCCATCACGGAGTTTCTTGGTTGATGGCAGGACTCCTAGTAAATCTTCCAAATTTTTTTCAATGAATAGAGGGTTCATTTTACTGAACGTCCTCTCTGTCGGTTTAACCACTAGGTACAGAGGGACGACTTCCACATCGTGGGTGTCGACCACCTCCACCTCTTCATCTGACTCTCTCTCCTTTTTTCTTTTCAAGTTAATGCCTGTTGATTTTGGTTTGTTATCCATAGAAGAATAAACGGTTTCATCTCCTTCGCTCCCCACCCTCCATGGAGCCTCAGACGGGACGCGGAACTTCCGACGCCAGGGATACGCAAGAGATATAGCTGGAGCGCTAACCCAATGTATGCAACGTGAGTTGATACTTGCCGATTGATACAGGTCGGGCTGAACCTGTACCACCCGTCTAGATGAAGCAGGGGCCAAAGATACGTGTTGGTCCATGCAACCCGCAGGTTACACTTCCCTCAGCAGCCAGGATCCCCCTTTCCACCGACACAGGTCGCACCGCACGGCAAACACGGCGGAGGGCGTTTGGATCACAAAGGAGGCCAGCTTTTATGGAGAAGAAAACTATGAAAATAGAAAAGAATGACATGATCGGTGATAAAGGTATGAAGAAAGGGAAGAGAGAAAGTATGCATGAGAGCCTCCTTTGTGGGCACCGGTCACTACGTGGAAGGACCCCCTTCGACCGGCCTAGACATCGAAGGCGGTCCAATACGTGGAAGAGAATGAGTCGAAGGCAGTAGATCGAAGGCAGTAGATGCGAAGGCGGTCCAATACGTGGAAGAGAATGAGTCGAAGGCAGTAGATGCGTATGAAAAATCCACATGAAAATCAGTACAGGCGTGTGGATTGTTGGGACTGTCCGATCTACCAAACCTTGGAGCTAGACCTGATGGCTTAGTAGAGGATGATGGTTTGATAGAAGTAAAATATCTCCCTTCTACAGGCCTTCAAACTGCAAAATATGTTACTAAAGACAGAAAATTTGATTTCTGTACTGATATCAAGCTTGAAATGGACGGGCACACATTAAAATTGTCTTGTTTATGACATGATGTTGGAGAAGCCCGCTAACTCATAAAGATTTAAGTGTGGGCAATTTGCTAAGTACTGTAAAATAATTATTATCAGATGGCGACATAAGCATATGAAGGTGAAAATGTGTACTGGTATTATAATACATATAAACTAGAGAAATTGATACGAAGTACAGGACTAACGTTGTAGTAGAGGGATGTTAAGTTAAAATGTGAAACACCAAGTTTGAAAAAGTATGGTTTACAAAACAGACATTTTGTTTACAGGAGAATAGGACTACCCATTTCTGTTAGGTGTTTTTCTTGAATGCCACAGGTACCGTCATATATTCTTTCTAATGTTCGTTCTGTCTGTCTGTCTATTTCAGAAACTTTCCACACTTGGCTGCGTGAAGATAGACGATTCTCCGAATACGATGTCCAAATGGAGCTCCGCAGACATAATTCCTACATTACATCACGAATTCAAGACTAACAGCAAAGACAAAAACGACCGATTTCTTCATTCCATTGCCCTTCAATATCTAAACGCCGAAAAACCTACACACCAATACCAGCAGCAACAACATCAGCACAAACCGGACAGAATTATGATTCATGAAAGTGACATGTGTGCATAGGAGGCAGGAGACTGTATGATAGGTAGAGTGCGCTGTGAGCGATGACGTTCAGTTTACCTATTAACTTCAGTTATGCGCTCCAAATCGTATAAGCCAGTAAACACAGACAGTAATTTGGATTAAAGATATACTTCAGCACTTAAAACTTAATTATTAATGTGTTAGGTAATTAATAAAAAATCAGCTGAAGAAACCTCTCTAAACCTCTCCAGCTATTCCCATGCCACAACGAACCACTGCCGTCTCCTACACCAGCAATCCTCCCGTTAACAATTCACCACAGATGCTACCCCAAAAACCGTTCCCAAATCCTCCCCATAGCCGGATACCCACCCCAGCCGGTCCCCGCAACCCACCGACAGGACCCCCGCGCTACTTTCAACACCCAAAACCCACGCCAGCCGTTCCCTCCTGCATCCCACTAAGTGGACTCCCCTGCTACTTCCAACACCCCAGACCCACCCCCGTCGCTCCCTCCTGCATCCAACCAACTGTACCCTCTTGCTACTTCCAACACCCAGCACCCACGCCAGCCGCTCCCTCCTGCATCCAACCAACTGGACCCTCCTGCTACTTCCAACACCCCACACCCACCCCAGCCGCTCACTCCTGCATCCCCCCGACTGGACCCTCCCGATACTTCCAACACCCCAGACCCACCCCAGCCGCTCACTCCTGCATCCCACTGACTGTGTTTATTTCCACTTGCAGCTGTAGCTCTCGCAGAGCGGTTGAAAAACTTCGAAAGTCATATGAATCAGAGCGCATTAGGCCTAATGCACTTTCCGAAGTAATTTCTATTTCTTGTGAATCGGAATACTCACTGTCGTCGTCTGTGCGCTCTTAATGGACGTCCGCGCGCGCGGACAGCGAGGACAGTTGTAGCTCCACTCGAAATAGTTACTACGAATCCATTCATTCGATACGTTTACTACCTTCAACTCCGGTAACTACACGGAAGCTATATCTGACGTTGATTCGTCCCCACGTGGATTACGCTAGTGTCGTGCGGAATCCCCTCACGTGACAAAAAAACGTCAAGTTGAGAGCACACAACAAAAGTTCTTGCGATCTTTCTGTTTCAAAAATAACATTAACTATCACCGTTCACTATATTCAACTCTATGCAAAACTTTTCGGATAGCCACTCTAGAAAATCGTCGTAAATCAACAGACGTATTGTTCCTCCACAAACTCATTCATGGCATCATCGACTCGGACTTGCTTAAAAGTGTAAATTATCACATCCCCACTAGATCCACGCGTAATCACCAAGCATTCTCACCCTCAGGAACAGTTTTCTCACAAGACAAGACAGAAGCACTGGCCGACCACTTCGAATTCATACATTCACAAACTAATAACCTGGGCAACAGACATCATGATCGAAAGGTAGACAAGGTGATACAAGAGCTAAACCGAAATAATCAATTCGACGCTTCCACATGTACTCTGGCCACTCCACGTGGAATATCAACCATCATTAACCAAACAAAAAACAAGAAAGCGCCGGGAGACGATCGAATTTCAAATTAAGTGCTAAAACAACTTCCAAAAACGTGCATACTCGCCATTACAATATTAATCAACCAAATGCTAATTCTTTCATACTTCCCCAAATCTTGGAAAATAGCTCAGCTACTCGCTTTACCCAAACCAGGAAAAAATAAATCGGAAGTCCAAAACTATCGCCCAATAAGCTTACTTGACTCTCTGAGTAAAATTGCGGAGAAAGTAATTTTAAAACGTATACAAAATCACCATAGTGATAATAATATATTAATTAATGAACAATTCGGTTTTCGCTCACGTATCGCTACATGGTTGGGGACGGAGACAGTAGTGTCTATGCTAGTGTGAGAGAACAAGTCCCCTATGGCAGATATGTTGAAAAACTTGAATGTGCCAACCATGTAGTACGGTGCTATAAAAACAATTTGCACAAAATCTTGACTCAAACTCGCGTGTATGACCTAGAAGAGCGAAACGTACTAAAACCGTTAGTTGACAGACTCGCCAAGGGAGCCCGGGCAGCTATTCGAAATGCCAATGCCAACAAAGAACAACTCAAAAGTGACTTAGCTAACGGGCCAAAACATGTTCTTGGACACCACGAATTTTGTCGTGAAGTTTGCAACAGAAAAAACGAGCAAAATCTCTATGTTCTTTTTGGAAAGAGCAAAGTTTGGGAAGAGGTACGTATTACTTTTTTTTATAACTAGGTTATTCAACTGTTTTTAAATGAACATGTTTTTGCTAGCGTGGCTTGTTATGAGGCGAATCAGTGATCTAACTTTACACAATCACTTGTCAGATACATGTTAATTTTTAATTTCACCACCATTCCAGGTTTTTATCTTGGCTTGGGTATGGATAGATGCTATGAATTATGGAATTTGTTTTTCGTCTGTATGTACATAAATCAGTATCACCCACGGTACACATTTTGTTGCCAAAATTACAGTCGTTACACGTAAAATATTATCGCCTCTTTTATAATGTAATTTAGTTTCTAATAAAAGTTACTTATTCTTTTATTAAAGCGAGCTCATGCAAATCAAAAAAAAACTGTAGACGATTATGTTGCTACCTTTTTGAAAAAGAAAAAAGTTGGACCGTGTGAAGCCTCAACTTTATCCGGTCAAGCAAGCCCGTTGAAACAAGCAAAATTGTTTGAGAATAAAGGCAGTGGTATACCATAGCAGGAGACAATGGATAGCTTGGTGTTCAATTACGTAATTGGGGAATTGGAACCATTTTCCACTGTGAAAAAAACAGTTGAAACAATTGGTGACTGGGTCCTATCCCAACAGAACCACTATGACCAGAGAGGGTGATAATGAAGATGAAAAATATGATGAAGAATAAAGCCATATCCGAATCAGATCCATTGTACGTCGCGTGGGTCGTCATACGGGAGTCCAGCAAGGGAGGGCAGAGCCAAGTGGGAGGAGAAATATTCAGAGGGACAGGGGGGGAAGGAACAGGGTCTCCTTTTGTCGCCTCTTACGACTAGCAGAGTCACTCTGGGCCTATTCTTCCCCGGGCCCAGACGGGCGCTTGATGATCTACCTAATAAGAAAGAAGAACTGCAAAGCATAATACGCGACATCCTAAAAACTTTTCAAGACGAAGTCAAGACGCCGGCGGACAGTGCTGCGTTGGAAAAAGCAACAGTGGAGCAGAGTAAGAATGGAAGGTGGAGGAAAGCTCGAAGAAATCGTCTGACGGCGTCCAAGTTCGGCGTGATTTACAACAATCGCGCTTACACTTCTTGCCACACCCAGGTTTGTTTTAAAGACATTGCGCTAAGTGGAAAGTGGCTGCTTTCTGCTTACAATAAAACCCAATCAACACATTTCAATAAGCAAATAATGTAACATTGTCATGAATCGTATTGTCATAAAATAAACAATTCTAATCTTTCAAAGGGGAAGGAGCTTTTATAGCCAAGCCTAGACATCGAAGGCGGTCCAATACGTGGTAGAAAATGAGTCGAAGGCAGTAGATGCGTATGAAAAATCCACATGAAAATCAGTACAGGCGTTTGGATTGTTGGGACTGTCCGATCTACCAAACCTTGGAGCTAGACCTGATGGCTTAGTAGAGGATGATGGTCTGATAGAAGTAAAATATCTCCCTTCTACAGGCCTTCAAACTGCAAAATATGTTACTAAAGACAGGAAATTTGATTTCTGTACTGATATTAAGCTTGAAATGGACGGGCAACATTGGAATTGTCTTGTTTATGACATGATGTTGGAGAAGCCCGCTAAGTCATAAAGATTTAAGTGTGGGCAATTTGCTAAATACTGTAAAATAATTATTATCAGATGGCGACAGTAAGCATATGAAGGTGAAAATGTGTACCGGTATTATAATACATATAAACTAGAGAAATTGAAACGTAGTATAGGACTAACGTTGTAGTAGAGGGATGTTATGTTAAAATGTGAAACACCAAGTTTGAAAAAGTATGGTTTACAAAACAGACATTTTGTTTACAGGAGAATAGGACTACCCATTTCTGTTAGGTGTTTTTTTTGTATGCCACAGGTACCGTCATATATTTTTTCCAATGTTCATTCTGTCTATTTCAGAAACTTTTCACACTTGGCTGCGTGAAGATAGACGATTCTCCGAATACGATGTCCAAATGGAGCTCCGCCAACATAGTTCCTACACTACATCACGAATTCAAGACTAACAGCAAAGACAAAAACGACCGACTTCATCATTCCAGCGCCCTTCAATATCTTAACGCCGAAAAAACTACACAGCAATACCAGCAGCAACAACATCAGCACAAACCGGACGGAATTATGATTCATAAAAGTGACATGTGTGCATAGGAGGCAGGAGACTGTATGACAGGTAGAGTGCGCTGTGAGCGATGACGTTCAGTTTACCTATTAACTTCAGTTATGCGCTCCAAATCGTATAAGCCAGTATACACAGACAGTAATTTGGATTATAAATATACTTCAGCACTTAAAACTTAATTATTAATGTGTTAGGTAATTAATATAACAATCAGCTGAAGAATAATAAAAAAAAACAAGTGAAACCTAGTACAATGGTTGATGGAATAACACAGTCTACCACACTCCTTGCGTGCAAGTAAGGTTAAGCCGTCCCACAGCCATCTTTATTTCACCGAAGGAGCCCAAAGGCAACCTTTCTTCCGCCGAGTGTTGCACGGGAATGCCTTGGAAGGAACGACGGTGTGTTGGTTGTTTTTGCCTCTCCCCGAATGCTACATCGTTTGGAGGAAGCAACAGACATACACTTGGATCATAGCATAGCACTTTATTCAACGATTTAGTCCAAACGAGTGCGAACCGCCGGTTTAGTCGTTTTATGTAGAGCGATTGACCTTGTTGCAATGACAGAGTATGTCATTTACCTTGTTATCAGATAGAGTAATAGTATTTCACGTATACAATTCATTGCTATTACTCCCTTCAGCATGGAGGGTCTTATGTAGAAAGTATGTATTCCAACATTTAAGCGATAATCCTTGTTGCAATGACACTGTATGTCATGAACCTTGCTAGCAGGTAGAGTAATAGTATTTCGTGTCCCTCGTCCAATATTATAACTCCCTTCAGCATGGAGGGTTTCATGAGGAAAGTATTTATTCCTACATTTTCGCGATAATCCTCGTTGCAATGACACTGTATGTCATTTACCTTGTTAGCAGGTAGAGTAATACTATTTCGTGTCTCTCACTCAATATTATTACTCCCTTCAGCATGGAGGGTCTCATGTAGAAAGAATTTATTCCTACATTATCGCGATAATCCTTGTTGCAATGACAGGTTATCTCATTTACCTTGTTAGCAGGTAGAGTAATACTATTTCGTGTCCCTCACTCAATATTATTACTCCCTTCAGCATGGAGGGTTTCATGTAGAAAGTATGTATTCCTACATTTCAGCGATAATCCTTGTTGCAATGACAGGTTATCTCATTTACCTTGTTTGCAGGTAGAGTAATAGTATTTCGTGTCCCTCACTCAATATTATTACTCCCTTTAGCATGGAAGGTCTTATGTAGAACGTATTTATTCCTACATTATCGCGATAATCCTTGTTGCAATGACAGGTTATCTCATTTACCTTGTTAGCAGGTAGAGTAATACTATTTCGTGTCTCTCACTCAATATTATTACTCTCTTCAGCATGGAGGGTTTCATGTAGAAAGTATGTATTCCTACATTTCAGCGATAATCCTTGTTGCAATGACAGGTTATCTCATTTACCTTGCTAGCAGGTAGAGTAATAGTATTTCGTGTCCCTCACTCAATATTATTACTCCCTTCAGCATGGAGGGTTTCATGTAGAAAGTATGTATTCCTACATTACAGCGATAATCCTTGTTGCAATGACTGGTTATCTCATTTACCTTGCTAGCAGGTAAAGTAATAGTATTTCTTGTCCCTCACTCAATATTATTACTCCCTTTAGCATGGAGGTTCTCATGTAGAAAGTATTTATTCCTACATTATCGCGATAATCCTTGTTGCAATGACAGGTTATCTCATTTACCTTGTTAGCAGGTAGAGTAATACTATTTCGTGTCTCTCACTCAATATTATTACTCCCTTCAGCATGGAGGGTTTTATGTAGAAAGTATGTATTCATACATTTCAGCGATAATCCTTGTTGCAATGACAGGTTATCTTATTTACCTTGCTAGCAGGTAGAGTAATAGTATTTCGTGTCGTTAATTCAATATTATTACCCCCGTCAGCATGGAGGGTTTCATGTAGAACGTATGTATTCCTACATTTCAGCGATAATCCTTGTTGCAATGACAGGTTATCTCATTTACCTTGCTAGCAGGTAGAGTAATAGAATTTCGTGTCCTTCATTCAATATTATTACCCCCTTCAGCATGGAGGGTTTCATTGATTGATTGATTAATGGGGCTTAACGTCTCATATTTTTGCAACAAAGGCTAATCGAGACGATGGGCGGGTGATAATGAAGATGAGATGGATGATGATGAAGAATAAAGCCATATCCAAATCAGATCCATTGTACGTCGCGTGGGTCGTCATACGGGAGTCCAGCAAGGGAGGGTAGGGCCAAGTGGGAGGAGAAATATTCAGTGGGACAGTGGGGGGAAAGGGACAAGGTCTCCTTTTGTCGCCTCTTACGACTAGCAGAGTAGCTCTGGGCCTATTCTACCCCGGGCCGAGACGGATCCCAAGTGGGAGGAGAAATATTCAATGGGACAGTGGGGGGAAAGGGGATTGGGGTGTGGACTGCACTTCGTCTGACTTCTCCTCCTCGACCAGTCCGGCTTGGGTGGCCCTGAGGGTTTCATGTAGAAAGTATGTATTCCTACATTTCAGCGATAATCCTTGTTGCAATGACAGGTTATCTCATTTACCTTGCTATACAGGTAGAGTAATAGTATTTCGTGTCCCTCATTCAATATTATTACCCCCTTCAGCATGGAGGGTTTCATGTAGAAAGTATGTATTCCTACATTTCAGCGATAATCCTTGTTGCAATGACAGGTTATCTCATTTACCTTGTTAGCAGGTAGAGTAATAGTATTTCGTGTCCCTCATTCAATATTACTACTCCCTTAAAGTCGATCGATGATAACTGCACATGTAATATTTATCCTTCAAATTGTATGTACAGAAAGATGAGATTGAGCTTGTGAATATTGTTGAAAAAATATGCACTTAACGGTATTAGTTTTTTTATTTATTGAGTGTTGAAATGCGTTGGAATTCCCTATCTTCATTGTAGCTGAACAAAAACCTTCACTTTCAATCGTATAAATTTGCGTAGCACCTTCAAAAAGTAATGTATTTAAAAACATTATCTCCTAAATGTAGATAACTTCATGACTAACATGAATACGTGAAAACAGATGGTCGAACGGGATCCGTTTTCGAGATATTTGCGCTAGTGTGTCTATTGTACGTCAAATCTACTAAAATTAGAAACTATAAATATACTTTATTAAAAAAAAAATATATATATAATTTCAAGAAGTTTAGTATTAAATGCTACTCATATGTAATAACTCTTGAAATTCATAATTTAGAATAAAAAAAGTATTTTTTATGTCCATTTAATTTGAATAGTTTAGTTGTTGTATTGAATGGGTAGAGTACTTCATCGATCGACTTTAAACATTTTAGCGTTAATCCTTGTTGCAATAACACTGTATGTCATCTTCTTTGTTAGCAGGTGAGTAATAGTATTTCGTGTCCCTCATTCAATATTATTACTCCCTTTAGCAGGGAGGGTATCATGTAGAAAGTATTTATTCCCACATTATCGCGATAAAGCGGCTGTTACACGGAGAAGTTAAAAAAGAGGAAAGAAAAAAGTAAAGAGAAAAGTTACTCTTTCACTTGTAGAGATAGCTTGTAGCTTATGGGACTTTTCGCGTTGCTGTCACACTAGGAAGTGACAAAAGAGAAAAGTGAAAAGTTCTCCAAAAAGTTGAACACTGCTCGACAAGTAAAGAGTGAAAAGAAAAACGACCTTGAAGAGTTGAAGCTGATTGGTCGATTGACACGGCCATTGAGTACGACTCGGGAGAGTTGTGACGTCCAGACGATGCTATTCTAACCTACGAACCTTGTCACTTTGACAGCTTGTAGCCTTCTAGTTAAAACCGCATATGCCGATGGGGGATGTCGGAGGAATAGGCTGCAATTGCTGTAAATATTAATGTAATTATCGCCATTGTAAGAAGACGGCGACGAAGAAGAAGAAACAGTGATTTGTTTACATGCATCGACGATCCAGTTTCGTAGAAACCGACTACAGTCTTCTAGTTGCCACCATTTGCCGCAAGAGTTTTGTAGAAATACCGATAGGTTACGCCACACGCGCGCTCTTCTCTTTCAACTTGTGTAATCCCGTGTGACGGCTAGAAAAAGAACTTTTCTCTTTACTTTTTTCTTTTCGCTTTTTTAACTTCTCCGTGTAACAGCCACTTTATCCTTGTAGCAATGACACTCTTTGTCATTTACCTTGTTAGCAGGTAGAGTAATAGTATTTCGTGTCCCTCATTCAATATTATTACTCCCTTCAGCAGGGAGGGTCTCATGTAGAAAGTATTTATTCCTACATTATCGCGATGTTGCAATGACACAATATGTAATTTACCTTGCTAGCAGGTAGAGAAATAGTATTTCGTGTCCCTCATTCAACATTATTACTCCCTTCATAATGGAGAGTCTCATGTAGAAAGTATCTATTCCTACATTTTCGCGATAATGCTTGTTGCAATGACACTGTATGTCATTTACCTTGCTAGCAGGTAGAGTAGTAGTATTTCGTGTCCCTTATTCAATATTATTACTTCCTTCATAATGGAGGGTCTCATGTAGAAAGTATCTATTCCTACATTTTCGCGATAAACCTTGTTGCAATGACACGGTATGTAATTTACCTTATTAGCAGGTAGAGTAATAGTATTTCCTGTCCCTCATTCAATATTATTACTCCCTTCAGCATGGAGGGTCTGATGTAGAAATTATCTATTTCTACATTATCGCGATGAACCTTGTTGCAATTCACGGTATGTAATTTACCTTGTTAGCAGGTATAGTAATAGTATTGCACTTGTTAAATTCAATATTTTTACTCCCCTTTAGTTGTGTAAGAATATTTTAATCATGTGCATGTAATACTTATACTCCCTCACGTCTTTGTTGGTATTTTCTTGTGTTAATAGGGTGAGTTTTAATATTTCAGCTAGAGTACTCTTATTTCGATATATTTTTACTGGGTGAGTAATCATGTTTTAATATACTACTGCGAGTACTCTTGTATCGGAGTAATAGTGTATCGTTACACCGGGCCGTAGCTACTTGAATGTGTATAAATATTCGAAAAATTCGCATATACCTCTGTATTGACTATCATAATTATTATTATTATCATCATACAAATATTATGAATGAACATGTAATTTCACTTGTACACTAACGCAGGCCTACGTTGACTTGGCCTGCGCTACACTTTATAATTGTTGTGCAGTTTGTCGCCCGAGATGTTATGCCGTATGTAGCGATAGTTGCAAGACGTAATTCTACTCTAAAATGCTATGCATAGTCATGTGTTAAAGATTGCCCTGTCGTTTGCAGTATCCAATCAACACAATAGGCGTAGGCCTGAAACATGAATTCAGAATGGCTGGGTGGACTAGGCCTACGCTACACTTCATTATTGTTGTACAGTTTGTAGCCTAGATGTAGTGTCGTGGGTAGTGTTTGTTGTAGGACACAATTGTATTGTCAGTAGTATGTTAAAGATGGTATTGTTTTTTGCAGCGGAGGTAACGCAATTGGAGGTGCCGCAGCCGCCGCATCCCCCACGTGGTGACGTGCCGGTTGCGGGGCCCTCCGGGTCGGCGCCGCAACCCCCACGTCTAACGGCCGACGCCGCCGAGGTGCCGCAAGGTATGTAAACAATTACTTAATGAAAATGTGTTTCTATTAGACAACATCATTTGCCCTTAACTAATTGGTTTAATTTGGATTCATTGTCAATTACTACCATAGCCTAGTACATTAATGTGTGTATTCTGATATGTTGTATCTACCTGAAAATGTATCTATTTTAAGGTGGTATGTCAGACTAGGGCTTGGTTAACATTTGTCACGAGCATAATTGAAGACACAATCAATGTGGCACAAAGTGATACGTTTGTGACTTTCCCACAGGCACGAAGAAGCGCGAGAAGCGCGGTGCCCGGCGGCGCCGTTTAAGACGTCAAGGGCGTGGGGCCTGGCGTGGTGGTGGCGGCGCCGTCTAAGACGTCAAGGGCGTGGGGCCTGGCGTGGTGGTGGCGGCGCCGTCTAAGACGTCAAGGGCGTGGGGCCTGGCGTGGTGGTGGCGGCGCCGTCTAAGACGGCAAGGGCGTGGGGCCTGGCGTGGTGGTGGCGGCGCCGTCTAAGACGTCAAGGGCGTGGGGCCTGGCGTGGTGGTGGCGGCGCCGTCTAACACGTCAAGGGCGTGGGGCCTGGCGTGGTGGTGGCGGCGCCGTCTAAGACGTCAAGGGCGTGGGGCCTGGCGTGGTGGTGGCGGCGCCGTCTAAGACGTCAAGGGCGTGGGGCCTGGCGTGGTGGTGGCGGCGCCGTCTAAGACGTCAAGGGCGTGGGGCCTGGCGTGGTGGTGGCGGCGCCGTCTAAGACGGCAAGGGCGTGGGGCCTGGCGTGGTGGTGGCGGCGCCGTCTAAGACGTCAAGGGCGTGGGGCCTGGCGTGGTGGTGGCGGCGCCGTCTAAGACGTCAAGGGCGTGGGGCCTGGCGTGGTGGTGGCGGCGCCGTCTAAGACGTCAAGGGCGTGGGGCCTGGCGTGGTGGTGGCGGCGCCGTCTAACACGTCAAGGGCGTGGGGCCTGGCGTGGTGGTGGCGGCGCCGTCTAACACGTCAAGGGCGTGGGGCCTGGCGTGGTGGTGGCGGCGCCGTCTAACACGTCAAGGGCGTGGGGCCTGGCGTGGTGGTGGCGGCGCCGTCTAAGACGTCAAGGGCGTGGGGCCTGGCGTGGTGGTGGCGGCGCCGTCTAAGACGTCAAGGGCGTGGGGCCTGGCGTGGTGGTGGCGGCGCCGTCTAAGACGTCAAGGGCGTGGGGCCTGGCGTGGTGGTGGCGGCGCCGTTTAAGACGTCAAGGGCGTGGGGCCTGGCGTGGTGGTGGCGGCGCCGTCTAACACGTCAAGGGCGTGGGGCCTGGCGTGGTGGTGGCGGCGCCGTCTAAGACGTCAAGGGCGTGGGGCCTGGCGTGGTGGTGGCTGCGCCGTCTAAGACGTCAAGGGCGTGGGGCCTGGCGTGGTGGTGGCGGCGCCGTCTAACACGTCAAGGGCGTGGGGCCTTGCGTGGTGGTGGCGGCGCCGTCTAACACGTCAAGGGCGTGGGGCCTGGCGTGGTGGTGGCGGCGCCGTCTAACACGTCAAGGGCGTGGGGCCTGGCGTGGTGGTGGCGGCGCCGTCTAAGACGTCAAGGGCGTGGGGCCTGGCGTGGTGGTGGCTGCGCCGTCTAAGACGTCAAGGGCGTGGGGCCTGGCGTGGTGGTGGCGGCGCCGTTTAAGACGTCAAGGGCGTGGGGCCTGGCGTGGTGGTGGCGGCGCCGTCTAACACGTCAAGGGCGTGGGGCCTGGCGTGGTGGTGGCGGCGCCGTCTAACACGTCAAGGGCGTGGGGCCTGGCGTGGTGGTGGCGGCGCCGTCTAACACGTCAAGGGCGTGGGGCCTGGCGTGGTGGTGGCGGCGCCGTCTAACACGTCAAGGGCGTGGGGCCTGGCGGCGCCGTCTAAGACGTCAAGGGCGTGGGGCCTGGCGTGGTGGTGGCGGCGCCGTCTAAGACGTCAAGGGCGTGGGGCCTGGCGTGGTGGTGGCGGCGCCGTCTAAGACGTCAAGGGCGTGGGGCCTGGCGTGGTGGTGGCGGCGCCGTCTAACACGTCAAGGGCATGGGGCCTGGCGTGGTGGTGGCGGCGCCGTCTAACACGTCAAGGGCGTGGGGCCTGGCGTGGTGGTGGCGGCGCCGTTTAAGACGTCAAGGGCGTGGGGCCTGGCGTGGTGGTGGCGGCGCCGTCTAACACGTCAAGGGCGTGGGGCCTGGCGTGGTGGTGGCGGCGCCGTCTAACACGTCAAGGGCGTGGGGCCTGGCGTGGTGGTGGCGGCGCCGTCTAACACGTCAAGGGCGTGGGGCCTGGCGTGGTGGTGGCGGCGCCGTCTAACACGTCAAGGGCGTGGGGCCTGGCGTGGTGGTGGCGGCGCCGTCTAACACGTCAAGGGCGTGGGGCCTGGCGTGGTGGTGGCGGCGCCGTCTAACACGTCAAGGGCGTGGGGCCTGGCGTGGTGGTGGCGGCGCCGTCTAACACGTCAAGGGCGTGGGGCCTGGCGTGGTGGTGGCGGCGCCGTCTAACACGTCAAGGGCGTGGGGCCTGGCGTGGTGGTGGCGGCGCCGTCTAAGACGTCAAGGGCGTGGGGCCTGGCGTGGTGGTGGCGGCGCCGTCTAAGACGTCAAGGGCGTGGGGCCTGGCGGCGCCGTCTAAGACGTCAAGGGCGTGGGGCCTGGCGTGGTGGTGGCGGCGCCGTCTAACACGTCAAGGGCGTGGGGCCTGGCGTGGTGGTGGCGGCGCCGTCTAACACGTCAAGGGCGTGGGGCCTGGCGTGGTGGTGGCGGCGCCGTCTAACACGTCAAGGGCGTGGGGCCTGGCGTGGTGGTGGCGGCGCCGTCTAAGACGTCAAGGGCGTGGGGCCTGGCGTGGTGGTGGCGGCGCCGTCTAAGACGTCAAGGGCGTGGGGCCTGGCGTGGTGGTGGCGGCGCCGTCTAACACGTCAAGGGCGTGGGGCCTGGCGTGGTGGTGGCGGCGCCGTCTAACACGTCAAGGGCGTGGGGCCTGGCGTGGTGGTGGCGGCGCCGTCTAAGACGTCAAGGGCGTGGGGCCTGGCGTGGTGGTGGCGGCGCCGTCTAAGACGTCAAGGGCGTGGGGCCTGGCGGCGCCGTCTAAGACGTCAAGGGCGTGGGGCCTGGCGTGGTGGTGGCGGCGCCGTCTAACACGTCAAGGGCGTGGGGCCTGGCGTGGTGGTGGCGGCGCCGTCTAAGACGGCAAGGGCGTGGGGGCTGGCGTGGTGGTGGCGGCGCCGTCTACGCCGGCAAGGGCGTGGGGCCTGGCGTGGTGGTGGCGGCGCCGTCTAAGACGGCAGGGGCGTGGGACCTGGATGGTGGTAGTGGCGGTGGTGGGTGAACTACCACCATGTCTGCCATGTTCAGATAGTAAATTTCAATATGAATATTGGTACGGGGCCCGTGGAGTTGCCACGGCCCCCGACCCCAAACTTTTCGAAGTTTAATCAATAAAGTTTATCACAACAATTAAAGTTAGTTATTTGCCATATCTTCCTGTCCCCATGACAATAATATATATTTTTTTTTAAATAGTATTTATAAATTGGTTAGGGAACCAACTGTAAAATGCGCACAACCAGGCAACATTGGTCAAGTTTCCGTGGGTAAATAATATTTGACCTAACTACATGTTAATCAACTATTAATTTACATCACTAGCATGATTGACTTTTGTAATCAATTGGCAATAAACTCGTGATATCGGTAATTGCGGATCATCTGCAGTAGGCCTAATGTACAACAATGAATTGGTAAATTGTATACATTTGTATGTTTTATAATTAAAAAAACAGATAACAAAAATTACATGGAATGTGACGTGTGTAACAATGATAATATTTGTGTCGTATGTATTTGTGTATATACATTTATTGAACACAATTTGAAATAGTTGATCAAATAATGTCGACATGTCCGTCGGTTGTACAAAAATCGCATCAAACTCTTAACTAGATTGAAACGGAACACAGGTGGCATCCGATCTTTAGTAGAAGATAGATAAACGGCTAATAGGCCTACATCGCGTAATTTAAAAAGTAGTGATGCAATATTCTCTCAAATGTGTTAACACTTGGGTCAAAGCGATAATTTTAACAATAAATATCGTTTTTACGTCAAGTGGATTCGTGGATACCCTGCTATCGTACCTCTCGTGGAAATGTTAATGAACAATGAACCCCAGGTCCCTCTACTTGCAGCTCTAGCTCTCGCAGCGCGATTGAAAAGCTTCGAAAGTCATGTGAATCGGAGCGCATTAGGCCTAATGCACTTTCCGAAGTAATTTCTATTGCTAGTGAATCGGAATACTCACTGTCGTGGTCTGTGCGGTCCAAAAGGACGTCCGCGCGCGCGGACAGCGAGAACAGTTGTAACTCCACTCGAAATAGTTACTATACGAATTCATTAATTCGATACGTTTATTAGCTTCGACTCCCGTAACTCCGCGTGAGCCAAAAGCCTCTTTAACTGAAAATAAGTCAACGAGACCTGTCACATCACCTGATATGTTTGCAAGCGCCGAGTTACAGAACATCAACGGAACACCAGCCGGGAGGCAAAATATCGACAAAATCCGACCCTAGAAATCCCCACCGGACTGGAAGAGAAGCATATAGCTACCGAAAGCCGGAGTTCAGAGACAATCGAGTTCCGAAAGTCTCAAGATGAGCTACCGCTACATGAGTGGACTCGTGAACTGGCCAAAGATATGGAGTAGGTCAACTACGAGAACGCTCAGGATCCGCAGAGCGCGGCTACTTTTGTACGGGCCCAAAACAGGGTCAACATGGTTCCTGTCATGTCAAAGTGGTCCATGCATGACCTGGCGCCCGTCCCAGACCCGGATGAAACGGACTGGCTGCTCAGTGAAAACAATCGACCTCTTGAGGCACACGAGATACTCCAAGAATTAGATGACCTGACACTGGCTGAATATCGCGAGCTGCTGGACGCCGTTGAGGAATTCCTAGTCTTTCCGCCGGCAGCATCCCTTCAAGAAATCGTTGAAACTACAACCGACTTCACCCCATACTCAATACGAGAAGGAGACCGAACATATTATGTGGACATCCCGGAACCGACCCCCGGCATACGCCGTGTAGAACGGATGAGATCTGGGTGGGACCAGATGGGGGACGAGCAGGAAGAAGCCGGGGACCCGCCCTCTGATGACGAAGGGCGAGAGGATCGACCAGACGACCCGGACCCGCCAGACGAGTCGGAAGATGACGAACCTCCTAGTGGTTTTGTACTCACAAAACAACAACACGGTATGCTGGACCTTTTAATACGTGACTATGTACCTCTCACCGACCTTCAATTCACGTCCGTAGCAGTGCCCGCCTTTCGACCTTTAAATCTTGGTGTTTCTGACAATCAAAAGTGGTTCTTTCGTGTGACTAGTGATGGCATTGATCTTCCTCGCCCCGCCAATGCCCCTAATATATTCCATCGGACCCCGGTGTCACCGGCCATAGACCTCTTTGTTAACGACTTTCTGCGAACGGGCATCTTGATTCCGGGCAAGTGCGTATGTGCGCCCAAGTGGATTATCGTCCCAAAGGCCTCGGGCAGCATGCGCCTGATTCAAGATTATAGCGAGTGGACCGACTTCGTCATGCTCCGAAATTCAGTTTACTTGGCGCCGGGCGGGCGCTTCAAGCCCTTCGCCCACACTGGCACGCTATAAAAATTGACCTTAAAAGTGGCTTCTACCACCTGCGCATAAGTGAAAGAACTCAACACTTCCACGGACTTTTCTATCGGGGTGAGTACTACAAATTCACAAGACTACCTATGGGCCACTCGCTAGCTCCTTATCTTATGCAAAGGGCCGGCCAAACCCTGGTCGACACCATTTGCGAACGGCTAAACATTTTTGGAGTAGTTTACCTTGACGACTGGTTACTTGCAAGCCAAGACAAGGATCGTCTGGAACGAGCTATACAATGGCTCAGGCTCATGGGCTGCGTTATTAATGAAAAAAGCATATTAACTCCGTCAACTGTCCTACCATACCTAGGCTTGCGTATTGACATCCCGGCCGGGACCCTCCAAGCTACGCTAGGTAGCCTCACCAAGCTCAGGGAATGGACCAAACTTGTACCCCAGGCGTCACCGAAAGACATGGACCGCATTGTAGGATACGTGCAGTGGCTCGCATATAGCTTACGCTGGCCCATGTTCCTGGCCAACGCCCTCAGGACTATAAACGTCGACTACCTTCTGGAGTTTCTTCAAAACGCGTCTCCCGACGCGCCCCGTCCGATGCGTCTCCCGCTCAGAAAATACTTGGTCTACGCCGACGCAACCCCGCACAGCATAGCGGCCGTGGACATGGCCACCCAAGACGCCTACGCCCAAGTATTTTCTGAGCCATCAGAAATCAATCGGGCGGAGGGGATCGCTGGCCTGCTCGCTATACAATGGATGCTCCAACGCCATGGCAGCCCGGCCCACGTGGACCTGCGCATGGATAACATCGCAGCAGTATTCAGCCTGAGAAAGGGTACGGGGCGAATATTCCAGGACGTCACGGCCCGGAGACTATACTGGTCCCTATTCCGCGAGTTCCCGGACTCGCTCTGGACTACTCAGTGGACACCGACATCGGTTAATCCGGCAGATGGACCCAGCCGCCAAGTGTTCTCCGACATACACAGCGCCGCTGCAATCCCGGACAACGAAGAAGCTGTGATTAGATACTAATTCATACTCTGTAAACCTGCTAATTTTGAAATAAAGACATTTGCCCGGCTCTCCTATCTCGGCCGGAGCCTCCGGCTGTACACGGGACCACCCCGCCGAGCTATATAGCCGGGCGACTCGGGGGACCCGTGGACAGTCAAATTTGAGAGTAATATGCTTCTCATATGTAGGCCCACTCTAAATTGGCAAATAAGGTAGTTTTCCCACAATATGTTTGGTTGATTGCTGATGTAACAACCCATTCCCTCCCCCCATAAATGTGCGAAACTTTAAGCTCATTTGTTATGAATGCAAATTCGTTCTTAGTGATCGAAATGAAACATTTTTGTGTTCAAAAAACTGACTGACGCGAATATAGTAAAATAATATTTTTTTTAACATGATTTTTAACTGTCTTATTAAACAGCGAAAAATGTACACGAACACCAACCAAATCTCTTAGTTTTATTTATCAGGTACAATCTAGCATAATACTTTATACTTACTAGTGTGTTGTAATACTGAAACAGTAATGATGACTTAAGAATGTTATAAATAATGATTACACGAATTATTTCCATTGTTTTCAAACTAGACGAAGTTCCAGAGGAAGATCTGACAAATGTACCTGAGTGGGACCATTGCACTTTCTGCTTAAGTAGAAGACGCAGATATACTTTCCTGATGTGTGGCCACTTCTTCCTGTGCACTCCTTGTGCATCAACCTACAACGAAGGGGATGCCTGCCCCTTTTGTAATGGAAGAATTACATCTAAAATGTACGTGCAAGACGACAGTGCAAACTAATATGACTAAAAGTGCGAATGAGTGTACATCCCTTGACCCTACATATTATCGGCATCGTAATTGTAGAAAAATAGCAAGTCTACAACAACTGTTACCAATCACGACCTACTGTATGTAGGCCTACTGAGAGAGGTATGAGAGGTATTCTTATTAAAAGGTCACTACTTGCAATCGCATGACTTTTAATTAATTTATAGACACTATAATTATATAGACGGCTTTGAAATGCATAACTTGCTCTGCGTCCATTGATGTCGGGTCATCGGTATCGCTGACGCAGAAATATTTGAACTCCCACACCATTTCTTGGGCAGATGATTCTCATGCGATCGGTTTTAAAACAAATTTTTGAGCTACCTGGTGCTCCTAACGAAGGGTTTCAATAAACGACAATCCCTTAACATACCTTATAATCTGGTTATACTTGTTTCAGATTCCTACTGAAAATCGATGAAATGGCTATAAAGTGAAAAGGATAAAAGGAGCACCACCAGTAATCAATCCGAGAGTATTGACTCTTACGTCAAAATGAAATAAATCTAAGGCATGCCGAAAAATGAAGAGCCACGTAGTAGTTTTTTTTTTTTTTCTGCTGCCTTTTCAAAGTGGATCTTGCCAGTCATTTTTTGGTGAAGACGGTTGGCGCCATGATTTAAAGAACGAGATAAATTTAAAGTATAAAGTTGTAATAAGTAATTTTGTAATAAGTATTTAAGGCAATTTTTAAAAGTATTAAGTTGTAATAAGTAATTTTGTAATAAGTAATAAGTACCATTTAAGGCAATTTTTAAGGTGTATTTGACTTGTACTGGCTATCACTATCAATAAACATGAAGAATTTGTGATGTTTTAACCTCAGCTATCTATAGTGCAGTCGCCAATATATCAATATAGCACGTAATAATTACATTTTAAAGGCAATAATAATGTTATGAAGTATCCCATCGATGAACCACCGTATGACGACAGAATTGATGCAGAGGTTTGAGATGATATGGAGATAGCTGAGGCAAGTGAGCATAACGTTCGTGGGGAAAATTGAAGTCACCACTTTGCGAATTGCCATCCTTTGATGTAGCTTGGGGCTTCTCCACATACTATATGCATGCTGTGTTGCAAGGGATAAAGAAACTAAAGAACAAACTAAAGAAGGAATAATGCCAGTTTAATTCATCACTGTTGTACAGTTGACGAGCACTTTACATTTAAATACTTGAAAGACAACTAAAAATAAAGACGTGGCGAAGGGTGGAATGCAGCCTGAAAGCCGGCCAGCAGCCCGCCGGCTGAGCTCTTTTAGATCACCACAGGTACACATGGTCCCAAACAAAGGTCCGTAGCTCGAGAAGGAGCAGTTCTACGTCACAGACACGCAAGACGATTGATTTATTGATAGGTGGTGTTTAACGACGTATTTGACAGCTTAGGTCATAAGACGTCATCCGAATCAGGTCCATCTTTATCGCGGGAGTCATCATAAAGGGAGACCAGCAAGGGTGAGCAGGGCCATGTGGGAGAAGAAATCATCAGTAGGACAGTGGGAGGGTAAGAGACAGGGTCTCATTTCATCGCCTCTTACGACTAGCAGAGTCACTCTAAGCCTATTCTACCCCACGATCCACCGGGCTGGGTTTGACCACGCCCAATCTGGCTGGGGGTCAGCCCAAGCCTAGACGGGTCTTCTTTTGTCGCCTTTCACGACTGGCCGAGTCACCCTGAGCCTATTCTTTCCCGGGACCAGACTTCAGTGGTCTAACTGATCTAAGTGATGATTTCACTCGCATTGTCACGATGCAATCAGATGTGCTGAAGACCCGAGTATCTATCTCGTAGGCATCTGCCCAAAATTGGTGAAACAATGGAAGAAATAATCGCATTGACCCAACCAGAGTGGTTCGATCACGCCTGCGTTAACCACCGACGGCAAGCCATGTATTTGTGTGCTGCACGGACAAGTAAGATTGATTGATTAATGGGGCTTAACGTCTCATATTTATGCAACGATGGCTAATCGAGACGATGAGCGGGTGATGGCGGTATAATTTACATTCGCCGCCACCGGCGACACCGGTGCCCCAAGAGCGCACCAGCACCACCACCACCACCACTAGTTGCCAATCATCGACCCCAAACATACCTTCCGCTTCACCGTCTCCTGCCCCTCGCTACCTTTCGATGCCCACTAGTCCCAAATTACCTTCCTCTTCCCATCACCCCCGCCGTCCCCGTACATTTTTCCGTAGGGGGCCTCTTGTTTCCTATACCAAAACCTCTCCTGCTATTCCCATGCCACAACCATCCACTGTCGCCTCCTACACCAGCAATCCTCCCGTTAACAAATCACCCCAAAACCGTTCCCAAAACCTTCCTTTAGCCCCAGACTAATCCCAGCCGCACCCTCCTGCATCCCACCGACTGAACCCTCCCGCAACTTTAAACACCCCACAACCACCCCAGCCGCTCACTCCTGCACCCACCGACTGGTGGTGGTACTAGAACTGGCCCGGAATAACTATGTGGAAATTCACAGTGATTCTAAGGTGGTACTTAGAGAACCGAAAGACATAATGCAACCTTGTACCATCCATGCTAGCAGTATGGACAATGTACGAAACAGCATTTATGGCATATGCCATGTTGTTCAGGTACGTGAAGGAGGTGGCCTATTAAATTGATTTAAATCGAGTCATTGTGCGACGACGCAAGGGCTCCAAAATGCTCTTGCAAAGGCATTTTTTACAGCCCGGATAGGCTAAGTGGCTGTTTTTTTTTACTAGGCGCAGGTAATTTATGTAGCGTTATATATATTATTGGATACATCATATCTGCTTTTTATGACGCCTTCATGATGTATGCAGCAGCTACTCAAGGCGTCCCACGCGCTACCCCAGATGCTGCTCAAAGCAACCCACGCGCCACCGACAGCTGCTCAAGGCATCCCACGCGCCACCCCAGCAGCCGCCGTCATACTTGGTTAAGATACTTTTTAGTTGCCTTTGTTTCAAAGAAAAAAACTATCGTATCAAAGATTTATTTCTGAGAGCAATACGTCAAGTGGGCCATGATTGATTGATTGATTGATTGATTAATGGGGCTTAGCGTCTTATATTTTTGGAACAACAGGCAATCGAGACGATGAGCGGGTGATAAAGAAGATGAGAAAGATGACGATGAAGAATAGAGCCACATCCGAATCAGATCCATTGTACGTCGCGTGGGTCATCATATGGGAGTCCAGCAAGGGAGGGCAAGGCCAAGTGGGAGGAGAAATATTCAATGGAACAGTGAGGGGGGGGAAAGGGACAGGGTCTCCTTTTGTCGCCTCTTACGACTAGCAGAGTCACTCTGGGCCTGTTCTTTCCTGGGTCCAAGTAGGCAAGCGCAAAAAAAGAATCGGATCAATCGGATAAACTCAGGCGATAAAATCAACATTGCGGATTTCATCGAAGTCACCTAGTGATTTAGATAGGAAACTTTCTTGAAGATTTGCTTTATACATGATCATTTGAACATGTACGGCTGCAATCGCCGCCGAATACCAGCGTCGAATGAAAAACAAAATGGAGACTACGATAATTTGCAATACCTACCAAAAATCGTTGACAGTATTGTAAAGTTAGCAAAGCTTTTACCCTTCTGGTCGGCTTTAATGGTCCCCATTGTTGGACGTGGAAGTCTCACAGCAAGCAGTGCAAGTGTAGAGAGTTGTTTCAATGACACACAGCACAAGGTTGTCAGACTTAAAAAATTTGCTACTTGGGACGGATATATTTTTAGAAATTATTTTTTCCTCATCGGAAGACCATATGAAACTACCTGCTGTGCCTATGGAACGGCACCCAGTTGCTCAATTCAGTGAGCCTGACAATACTCAGCAAATCTCAACAAAGTCAGCAATCTCAACAGTCAGCAATCTAACTGTCCTGTATTTGCTGGTGGCATGGTGGTCATAAATGTCCTGGCGTGTGTAGCCAATGCCATAACAGTACAAAATGTTCTGATGGCGTTCCTCTTGTAAAATGCAATATATGTCTTCGTAAATTCAAGGGAAACGAATGCTATTCGTGCGTGGAGTTTTCGGTGACGAAAATAAAGGCACTACCGTTGTATTTTGCAACGTGGAGATGGTTAACTGTCCCGGAATAACTGTTTGGAAATTCACGGAAATTACGCGGAAGAATATATAAAATTTAAGAAAAATTTATTTAAAAATAATGGTGAGTACAGTTTTTTTTTAGAAGTTCTGCCAGAATCAACATTATTAATCATAATTACAAAAATATACCTTGTAAAACCAATTTTTGACTGACGATTGGAAGGTACAACACCTAGCAATTCGTCATTGCCATGTCTCACACCTACGACAACCACTTCGGTGACCTGGAGCGCCGTGTTAGAGCCGAAAACAGGCTGGTTCCGGACGTGGCAGTGCCTGATGTGCCAGCACAACCCGCAGCAGGACAACACGCAGCAGGACAACACGCAGCAGGACCACACGCAGCAGGACAACACGCAACAGGACAACACGCAGCAGGACAACACGCAGCAGGACAAGCCGCAGCAGGACAACACGCAGCAGGACAACCCGCAGCAAGACAGCCCGCAGCAAGACAGCCCGCAGCAGGACAACACGCAGCAGGACAACACGCAGCAGGACCACACGCAGCAGGACAACACGCAGCAGGACAACCCGCAGCAAGACAGCCCGCAGCAAGACAGCCCGCAGCAGGACAACCCGCAGCAGGACAACACGCAGCAGGACAACCCGCAGCAAAACAGCCCGCAGCAGGACAACCCGCAGCAGGACAACACGCAGCAGGACAACCCGCAGCAAGACAGCCCGCAGCAAGACAGCCCGCAGCAGGACAACCCGCAGCAGGACAACCCGCAGCAAGACAGCCCGCAGCAGGACAACCCGCAGCAGGACAACACGCAGCAGGACAACACGCAGCAGGACAACACGCAGCAGGACAACCCGCAGCAGGACAACACGCAGCAGGACAACACGCAGCAGGACAACCCGCAGCAGGACAACACGCAGCAGGACAACACGCAGCAGGACAACACGCACTAGGACAACACGCAGCAGGACAACCCGCAGCAGGACCACCCGCGGCATTTGAAGAATGTCATGCCACAGCAGAGTCCTGTTGCAAGTTTGTTAGCTTTTTGATTTACTAAATTTTAACAATCGGCTGGCAAAGGACTTTAAGTCTGTTATGCGTGAGTCGAATAATACCAGTGGGAGCCTTTCCTAAATAAAATTGAAAACTACTTAAAGGGGCTAAAAAATGCATTTGGAAAACCGATGATTGACACACCTAAGAAGACACCAATCCTTGGATTCTTGTGTCTTTGTAAAAGCATATGAGTAAAGCATATAACTCGCTATTGTGTTACTGTATTGTGTTCTAGTTAAATCCATAAGCCTTCACACAATCAAATAGTAACACATGGTTCATTCTTTAAAATTAATAATTTTGTTAAATTGGCATATTTTGAAGCATGTACAAATTATTAAGGTTTAAAATATGTACAATAAAAACTTATGTGTTCCTGAACATTTTCAGCTTATTAAGGATTGTGAACGTATCTATGGGATTAATATAACTAAAAACGAACAGCTTTTTTCACTCCAGCTTTTGTCAATGAGACAATTAACCGGGCACTACAATTAAAGTGCCAATGGACAAAGGATCTCTTAGAATTTGTTGAGATGGATAGCATGCACAATATTTCTAGTGAGTTCAAATTTGAGATAAAAAATTAGGTTTCTGTACAAATGCACTTACACAAAAGATTGGGAACTTGACCAGGGATTACAGGTAAGCTATGTGAAGTAATAATAGTTATTATAGTCAAATAATTAAGGAGGCTTCAACACACTTACGTACCTAAACAGTTTCATCGATGTAATATCGCTTATACGACTTTCGACTCGATACTGGCAGCATTCTAGGCGAAAAGCATAAATAAATCAGACATCAAGCACGAGTTGTAATGTAAAATCAATAACAACAAGCTGCCATATTAGGAAACCTAATATGGCAGCTTAGCATTTTCCAGGTGCACCAACAGAAGATACGTTGTATGGCCTAAACAAAATTGGGCAGCCTATAAGATGGTACATCAAAATTAATCTCAAGTTCTATATTATTAAGTTCTCACAGATTTATGATAATTAATTTAACTTTTAGGGTACTTTAAAACTGCGTCTCAGCTACTACCTACGCAACCAGCGCACAGCACACAACAAATCTAAATGTAAAGAACTATCCAGTGCCGGTATGTCTTCTGCTCGTAAAACAATCTACGACAATGTTTTGCCCAGTTCTGTGTTAGTAATGGAAAACATCCTCTATCACTCAATGAAACTCGACAAAGTGCCCGTGACATCTTGGAGGAAGGGTGACATCCAGAAATGGCTATCTGACAAAGGACTCACATACACCGACGACATGATCAAAGCTGAGTTACTTCACATCGCAGGTGAAGTGAAACATCTCTACAACAAATACGTAATCGACGAATTAGTGTCTAAATCCGGGCGTGTGTGTGGATATACGAGGCCAGAGAAATAGCTGGTCAGTGATAAGTGGTGGCTACAAATACACAGTTCAATAAATAGGAGCCTCCCGGCTTAGCAAATCTGCTATGTAGCGATACTAGATGTGGGGCGCGCGCGAATATGCGTGATGACAATGTGCGGGTAACAAGAGACCACGATTGCCAGATGAATGTCGACATTCGTCTTAAAGACGAAATCCTTAACACCATGAAGAGGAGGTGTCGGGATTCTTAAATGTTTGCAAATGCATATCCAACTCTTAAGATTGGTCGGCCGTCCAGGAAAAGTTAATGGAATTGGGAGTCGAGGAGAAATACCACTTGGAATTGTGTGACTTTACAGTAACCTTTTTTCACTCACAACGAAACCTCCTACAAATATGTTTATAAGGGTACAAAAACTACATAAAACACATTTTCTGTTAAGAGAAAGTTTTCAATATTGGGGCTCCTTTTTTCTATAGATAAATAGAAAGGCCTCTTCACTTCTTCTATTGGAATTTTCATTGTTAAATTTCAATTTTCCGTCCAAGTATTGTTTTCGAATATGCCCCTGTGGTTTATGTAATCTGACCAATCCGATGTCCTCAATTCCTTCCTTTTCAAAAATAAGTTGCGGGAGGGGTCAGTTAACTGTCGAATCTCATGGGCTGAACATCACCATTTATAAAATGCGGGAGATACTGGGAACGCGTGTAGGCACCGTTTTTTTTTTTTATGAAAACAATCAACTGTACAAGTGCAATAGATCTAGTGCAACGGTGAAATACCTAATGTGCCGCATAGAAACGTGTCCGGCGCGCGGGCGATACAGTGACGGCGTGTTTACGTTATCTCAAAAACATACTAACCACTCATCAGAGAAGAAAGTCAAGAAGACATAGGTGCTAAAGGATGACATGGGAATTATGTACTGAGAAAAACCTGAAAAGCAGATAGTCAAGTTCATAAACATAGGATTCGCGTGGTCAATTGTACGTGGCATCGTTTTCGCCAATCAGGCACTAGAGCGATTGAGCATCGAAGAAAGATACACCTCTCTGTGTTCGTCAACTGCAGAGAGATACCATCAACGGTCCGAGCCATGTCTTTGGTGATCACTCCCACTGCGCCGAGAGAGAAAGATACACTGTATGCCTGTATTGATTGTATTAATTTTAGTGTAATAGGTTTTGTTAGATTAGTTTTATCTGTGTTAACATGCCTGTATTGATTGTATTAATTTTAGTGTCATATGCTTTGTAGTTTACTTTTATCTGTGTTAACATGACTGTATTGATTGTATTAATTTTAGTGTCTTGATTGGTGGCAGCACATCTGCTGTTCGTTTGGGTTTTGGGGGGAGATGTCACCTTTAAGGCATTGATAAATTATAGCATTGCATTTTATTCAACGATTCAGTCCAAACGAGTGCGAACCGAAGTAAGGTGGGGATCCTGTGTATGCCAAACATTACGCACGACCATGTAAGCCTGTTTTCAAATCTAATAATACGTCGACACATGTAGGCGGAATTTGCAGTTACATATTGTGCCTGTAAAGTGGGCAACTATAGGTGCATGATGATTGCTAAGTAAGCGTTAACACAATGGCTTAAGGATAAGTATAGTGACTAAGAACCAAGGAATGAGCCGTCTTGAATCAGCGCTGAATTAAAACAATCAGCTATGATATACGCCAAGCCGATTACTTGATAATAGTGGAAGAACGGGACAACTTACGATTTGAGACTGAAGGCCCTGGTGGCGTAGGCCTCATGGGCGTTGGTTGTGCCGTAGCTGTGAACGCTATTATTCGAATGTTCTTCAACGAAGTTCCTAGCCTAACAGAGGTGAAAGAGTGTTCTTCTCCATGCTGTCCGCAAAACAGGATTGAAAGATATTTTCCTGTTGCACAAATTCAAAATGATATACTGCAAAATAATGGCGTGGCTCGACTTGAAGAAGCGCTAAAAGTTGGTCATAACACCGACACCAGTAAAATGTGTTTTCAAATTATTCGTACACCAACACCACAAAAAAAAACATACCTACTTAGAGATGATGTAATGTCCCCTTTTCCATTTTGCGCAGGGCAGACGGTATATTTGCGCCGTTCTGGAATCCACTTAATGATCGATATTTCTGGAGAACATCAAAATCAGCATTTCGTTGGCACAGATTTCGGAATAGAAAATCCTATAACTACAAACCTACAAGACATTCCTCTGTCGTTTAAGTACTTCAATAGACGGTACACTCTCCGTGGAATCATAGCATTTCGTCCACCAGCCAGTGATGTAGGACTTTGACATTATCTTGCATACTGTCGCAGAAACAATGGTGTGTGGGATGTTTGTGATGACCCGCAACGTAGGGTAAGTGTTGGCCATCAATTTAAGCCTGCATGTGTCTTCCAGAAATATGAGTTTTTTACCCTTTACTGTGGGCATTCCTGTTTCGTGTTGTGAACTACTTAACCACAATATATTACATATATTTGTATACATTATACAATGTGTTCATAATTTATTCAAGAAATTAAATATTCACACTCCTTATTTAAAATCCAACATTTTTTCCTTTCATACTTATTGTTTCTGCGTAATGATTATCATTACAATTACTACCTTTGATACAGTTGACGAGCACTTTACATTTAAATACTTGAAAGATAACTAATAATAAAGACGTGGCGAAGGGTGGCATGCAGCCTGAAAGCCGGCCAGCAGCCCGCCGGCTGAGCTCTTTTAGATCACCACAGGTACACATGGTCTCAAACGAAGGCCCGTAGCTCGAGAAGGAGCAGTTCTACGTCACAGAAACGCAAGACGGTTGATTTATTGATAGGTGGTGTTTAACGACGTATTTGACAGCTTAGGTCATATGACGTCATCCGAATCAGGTCCATCTTTATCGCGGGAATCATCATAAAGGGAGACCAGCAAGGGGGGGCAGGGCCATGTGGGAGAAAAAATTTTCAGTAGGACAGTGGGAGGGTAAGGGACAGGGTCTCCTTTCGTCGCCTCTTACGACTAGCAGAGTCACTCTGGGCCTATTCTGCCCCACGCTCCGCCGGGCTGGGTTTGACCACGCCCAATCTGGCTGGAGGTCAACCCAAGCCCAGACGGGTCTTCTTTTGTCGCCTTCCACGACTGGCCGAGTCACCCTGGGCCCATTCTTTCCCGGGACCAGACGGGGGCAGACTCCAGTGGTCTTATTGCGCCAATTGATGATTTCACTCGCATTTTCACGATGCAATCAGATGTGTTCAAGACCGAGTATCTATCTCGTAGGCATCTGCCCAAAATTGGTGAAACAATGGAAGAAATAATCGCATCGACGTCGAGACATCACCGGGAAAGTGGGTCTCGGGCATGAGAGGGGGTTGATGTCTCAGAAGACACTCAAGGCCACGCGGTGGTATGGTATGCTCGCTCGAAGGTATAACATAGGTGACAGATACCCGGAAGTGAGACGGTATAGTGCGTTCGCCCTGAGAGTCTATTATCAACCACCATTATTGAATGTGTCATGGGTAAAAGTAGGTGAATGTTTGGTAAATTTTATAAATTGTAGCTAGTTACTGTAAATGGTTCAAGGACGTAGGGTCGTGGTTGAACTATGAGTGAAATAAGTTTAAGTTGGGCGAGACACTACCGACTTAAATGTAGGATATTTGGAAATGCACTACCCGGAAATGATTTTGAAAAAAAATACTGAACTTTTTTTCCTGGGGAAACACTGAGTAAGACCACGACTGGCCACCGTAAACGGGTAGCAAGTGTGTCAGTCGAACACGCAGTCAAAGGCACGGGGGCAATCTCCTCTCATGACTACAGGGTAATCCAAACAAGGAGCTGGTTAAATATGTGTCTGGAGGTGGCTTAATAGCCATAGATAAACAAGTGTCAAATAGTCGTTCAAATATAAAATTAATTGTTTCAATTTAGGTGTGGAATGTAAATCGTCGTATAAAATAAAGTGTGTAAAACCGCCTACAGGAAATATCGAAACGTAGTATAAAGTAACAAGTGTGAAAGCAAATGTCAATATCATCGTATCAACAACAGTTTCAATAAATGTAAAAGTACCGTAACACGCAACAAGTAAGTTAGCTATAATCATTCCATCATCAGTTCATCACCATCTACTAGATCTACAATCTGTCAATAATCAAGCAGCAAATGGATAAAATAATACGAAACATGTACCGTTATTAGCTATAAGAAATAAGAAATCATATTTATTTTTTGGCGATTGTGTTTGAAGTAGTGAAATGTAAATCACTTCAAGCCCGAGTAGGGAGGTATAGGTGCTGTTGATTTTATGTGCTGGCAATACAGTTACTGGAAACCATTTTTAATGCCTAATTGTAGCTGCCTATGGATATTCAGTCGTCTCCCATAATTTTGTGTTGTGTGATGGCGGTGTGAGATAAAAATACTAAGTCCTCCTACACTTTCGGGCAATTTTGGGGTTTCGAATGTGACTACATTTCATTTACGGCATTAGTGATGAAATTCATGATTTATTTAGTGATATCAATGAAATATATCGATGCAACCCAAAGTGAGAGACAACATGCTGTGAGCTGTCAATTATCGAGATTGTATCCCCTAGGATTTGGAAATGGTACATAGATTGTCATTAGCATAGTAACAAAAGAGCGAGCAACCATTGGTATCCACGAAACTAACAATAAGCTTGTGGTTTATGCCTATTTTCCATTTCAACTTACACAGTTGTAAAATCAAACCTCAAAAGGAGTCGTTGGTGTTATTAGATACCATAAATGTCAATCATGCCTTTCTTCCGCAAAGTTCTCACCATCCCTTGTAGTACAGGCAGCTCCGAGCTTTATTGACCTCCAACGAAAGCGCAAAAAATACCTTACTTCCCCCACTGTATCAACAATTAAACACAATTATTAGTTTTAATTATTAACTTTAGCGATCCTCGAGTTCGGTACGTGATGTTAGCTTAGATTTTAGGTTATTTATTTCGAAGACAAAATAATCGGAGGTTTACTTGATTTTGGAAGCTACGCATCTACCCTTCTTGCTGGTCGGAGAAACTGTCAACGTGATTGAAGTTTACAACCTCGTACAAAGAGAGCAATAAACCAGCCGCGATTGAACCCAACATTTGCCGCTGTGCTAGTTGATATGAAAAATACAGTAAGTTGTAATTTATTTAATTTCAGAGTGTAGCGAATGGGAAACAAGTTTGGCTGGGATTGAAGTAGTAGAATATCTAGCACCCAGCTCTACGATCAAGGTTAGCCAGAGCTCTGGCCAACAAGACGTCCCCTCCGAGGATGAACCCACCAGCCACAGCTCTGGCCAACAAGACGTCCCCTCCGGGGATGAACCCACCAGCCAGAGCTCTGGCCAACAAGACGTCCCCTCCGGGGATGAACCCACCAGCCAGAGCTCTGGCCAACAAGACTTCCCCTCCGAGGATGAACCCACCAGCCAGAGCTCTGGCCAACAAGACGTCCCCTCCGGTGATGAACCCACCAGCCAGAGCTCTGGCCAACAAGACGTCCCCTCCGGGGATGAACCCACCAGCCAGAGCTCTGGCCAACAAGACGTCCCCTCCGGGGATGAACCCACCAGCCAGAGCTCTGGCCAACAAGACGTCCCCTCCGGGGATGAACCCACCAGCCAGAGCTCTGGCCAACAAGACGTCCCCTCCGGGGATGAACCCACCAGCCAGAGCTCTGGCCAACAAGACGTCCCCTCCGGGGATGAACCCACTAGCCAGAGCTCTGGCCAACAAGACGTCCCCTCCGGGGATGAACCCACTAGCCAGAGCTCTGGCCAACAAGACGTCCCCTCCGGGGATGAACCCACCAGCCAGAGCTCTGGCCAACAAGACGTCCCCTCCGGGGATGAACCCACTAGCCAGAGCTCTGGCCAACAAGACGTCCCCTCCGGGGATGAACCCACCAGCCAGAGCTCTGGCCAACAAGACATCCCCTCCGGAGATGAACCCACCAGCCAGAGCTCTGGCCAACAAGACATCCCCTCCGGAGATGAACCCACCAGCCAGAGACCTTGTGGGTGCAGTCCCAAAAAAATAACGTGAGTAACGAATCAACACATTCACAATCATTTTTCACATTCATTCTGTTTTCAACTACATTCATTTGAAACACATTCATTTTCCAAACATGTACTAGTGTGAACAATACAATTTTTAACTGTCGTTGTTGCAACATGGGGTGGCTACAGTTCTTGTGTTCGTATTTGTGTTTGTGGAGTCAGAACTCGGGGTTATCATTATTATTATTATCATGTTTAAAGCATTTATTGAACGGCAGGTTCGGTGACTTGCAACTGTAAAGAGTAGCATAACATTTATCATAGTTTTATTTTACGTTTGGTTGGATGTATCCAGGATATGAAACAAAAGGGCTAATAGGAAGGTTGTGTCACATTAATTTCTTTTTTTATATTGCAGTAATAATAAAGTGCTCCTTTCATTTGGCTAAATTCTCACTTCTCAGCCATATTTCTTAGAGTTATATAAAATATCGGCTAATTAATTGGCTACGTCGAGTACGTTTTATATATAATATTATACATTTACTGTTGTGGAATTAACTTTCTGTTGAAAATATAGTCATAATTGACATTAAAATAGTAGTAATTTATTAAATACTTGTAGAAAAATTAATAATGAATAGATTCAGAGGACTATACTTTTTGCTTTAGTATTTTTTTTAGGTAAGATGTTGTTTATAAGTAAAGCGCTTCACTATTCTAGGTCTTTGGGATGCATTAATTTATTATTAATCTGCGAGTCAATTTTGAGTACGGCCATGTTTCTTTGGCAGTTTTGAGTAATTGGAAAGTTAATTCAACCACCAAAACTAATGTTTTACTAAAGGTTAAAACACGCTATTTACTGAAACGCTGTGATTGCTATTTGTTGCAGAACGGAGGTGGGAGGTGTGAGAGTGACAATCGAATTTTGAAAGGATGGATTTGATGGCAAATTTGTATGTAAACTTTTAATTTTTTATTATTATGTCATTACAGTATGCCACTCACATTTATTTGATATTATATTTTACAATAAAGTTGTTTTAAACATAACACATTCAAGTTACTTTTTATTTTAAATTTCGATTACCTTCCACATCCCTCTGGTACAGCACCCGCCAAACAGGAGAAGTGCTATCAAGGATATTCTCACATCCCCAACCCTAACAGGTTCGTAGAACTGGTTCGATCTATAAATTGTTAATGTTATTGTTATTATTGTTGTTATGATTAATTATTTAAGAAATAGTGGTCCCTAATTTATGTTTATTATGTGTGCATTTTAAATTGGTCGCGCCCTACAGTAAATGGCATAAGTCCATTTACAAATAAAATCATAATTCTAATGATGTCGATATATACCTCAATAGCATAGCAAGGATTTTCAGCCAGATACTCCACCTTTTGATACAAGCATGAAATTTTGCTCAGAGCTAGATCTACCTAAGATATGCATTTTAAGATTTGAAGGCCAAAAAAAATCCTCCGCGGACAGGAGTTATGACGTCATCAAGATGGCCGTCGCATTGAAACGCTTTTATCAGTGTATCTCGAGAACCACTCGCTCGATTCTTAATTTCTTTTTTTTAAATTAACCGTCATTAAATTTGCGTTTAATATTGTTATCTACACAAATACTCATTTGTTGATAATAACTTAGTTATTTTTAAAAAAAAATGATAATGACCAGTGATAATGTTTGTCTATTTCCACCATAACAATTTAAGCATAGGTCTAATTAAAAAATTCATCAAGAAAAAAAAATAAGTACAATTATGAACCTGCAATGTATCTGTGATTATTATGAATGCCGGCAACGGCGCAACGCAATAGTGAGCGCCGTGATGATGGTCTATGCCCGCTACCTCCTAGTGTTCAATTAATTATTATGGCCTAACGGCATGGTCATGTGAACATATATTAGGTCATGTTTTATAGGTAATTAAATACGAAACAATGTTTACAAGACACATTTTTTAATTCAACCCATTTTTAAAAAGTTTTGGCGGAAATAGACATACATTATCACTTGTCATTATCATGTTTGTTGATTGATTAATGAGGGGGGCTTAACGTCTCATATTTATGCAACGATGGCTAATCGAGACGATGAGCGGGTGATAATGAAGATGAGAAGGATGATAATGAAGAATAAAGCCACATCCGAATCAGATCCATTGTACGTCGCGTGAGTCGTCATACGGGAGTCCAGCAAGGGAGGGCAGGGCCAAGTGGGAGGAAGAAATATTCAATGGGACAGTGGGGGGGAAAGGGGATTGGGGTGTGGACTGCACTTCGTCTGACTTCTCCTCCTCGACCTGTCCGGCTAGGGTGGCCCTACCAGAAGCATACGCTTCCGCCGGCATAGCTCCAGGAATCATTAAAGCACGCAAACCTGCCCACCACGATAAGGTAGCAGTCCATGGGCAGGACAGGTATGTGCAAATCTGACATAATTTGTAATTAGCCAATATTAAATATTGGTCTAGACCAGGGTTTTCCAAACTTTTAAATAGGCGACCCAGTTGTGTGGCACTAAAAATTTGACCAAACATGGACTTTTGGCCAGGTATGCTTTTTGGCACTAAATGCTAAAAAAAAGGTTTTGGCATTCAAGTCTTTGGCCTTACGGGATGTAATCTCTTTACGACAGTTGCTATTAAACCAAACGTTATATTTTTATAGTTTTATCCTAAATGGATTTTCATGCATCTATACATTAATTTGAGAGTAATATGCTTCTCATATGTAGGCCCACTCTAAATTGGCGAAAAAGGTAGTTTTCCCACAATATGTTTGGTTGATTGCTGATGTAACAACCCATTCCCTCCCCCCATAAATGTGCGAAACTTTTAGCTCATTTGTTATGAATGCAAATTCGTTCTTAGTGATCGAAATGAAACGTTTTTGTGTTCAAACAACTGACTGACGCGAATATAGTAGAATAACATTTTTTTTAAAACATGATTTTCAACTGTCTCATTTAACAGCGAAAAATGTACACGAACACCAACAAAATCTCTTAGTTTTATTTATTACGTACAATCTAGCATAATACTTTATACTTACTAGTGTGTTGCAATACTGAAACAGTAATGATGACTTGATGAATGATGAATGACGGATAGTGGAAACAGATTATTTTTTGAAGGAATCGCAGTAGTTGGTCTCATATTCTCTTATCGGATGCACTTTTAAAGATATGAAAGTCGTTGAGACTAGAAGATGATTTAACTTAATTTTTATTCAAGTGTGCAATGCATAATTTGAGGAAAACCGTTCACACTAACAATCCGTGTGCATCCGATGCAATAGATGTTTACACTTCCGCTGTCGCTGGGGCCATGGTCGTTGGCTGGGGGCACTCCCAGTTGCAAGTGCTAACTTCCGCAATGGATATTCTAGCAATTTGATGTGACACGTACGCAAAATGCCACAGCAAGGTGTCACATGGAATGCAATTGACTGCCTTACAGGAGATGCGAGAAGCAAAGAAGGAACAGGTGCGTCTGGCAAAAGAGCGAGGGGGCGTCGATGTCGATGGAATACCGATACTAACAGTTGTATGTGACGGATGGTGGTCGAAGAGGTCCTCCAGAAAGAATTATAACGCGTTTTCTGGAGTGGTAAGTTAATACGACTACACATTTTAGCAAGGGTGGGTAGGGCCAAGTGTGAGGGGAAATATTCAGTGGGACAATGGGAGGGAAGGAAAAGGGTCTCTTTTTGTCGCCTCTTACAACTAGCAGAGTCACGCTGGGCCTATTGTACCCCGGGCCGAGACGGGTCTTCTTTTGTCGCCTCTTAGAGTCACTCTGGGCCTATTCTTCCCCGTGCCCAGATGGGCACACATCTGATTGGAATGATGTTTTGTTCATCACTTGTACAGGGCGTATTGTCGATCCTCACGTTACTCTAAAATTAGTATAGATGCAACTGGAGGTGTTGTCTGGCGTCTTAAGAATCAAGCGACTGGTAAAACTTAAGGAAACATTTTCCTATACGAAATTACAGTCATGACAAAGCATCACGACAGCAATATTCCGCTTGTAGAAACGCAAGAGTCGCGGCTTGCAACGTTGGGCGGAATATTAGAGACCGGCCTAAAAGCCAGTATATTGCTCAAGGCGATGCCATCGCTGCGGCAAACCAACTCCTAAACTCGGGAAATTTGACGCCTTACGAGTTTTTGGTCAGGTTATCCCACGCATACGACAGGGGTTTTGGGGAACTCGAAAGAAATTACCTTGCGGGGAATAGAGGCTTGGATGCAGACCCCTTAGTCGCGACGGAAGTACCCTCAACGCCTTTCGTACAGTAGTGTTCCGCGGGAGTTTACACCAAGCTTTCAGGTAATTTTCTTGGTACACCCCTAGAGCAAAGTCCAGTCGAGCAATTATCTCCATTCAAACTCGAGCAAAGGACGAGGAATTCAGATGACTGAATATGATAATGTGTTACTTGTTCCTCTCCATTAGACAGGTATTTGGTAATTATCAGGTATTATATACTTGTTTACTGCAGTTTTTTTACTTTGAGATATACTCAATAATTAGAGTTTAATTCGCTTTAGTTGAAATTTGCACATATTTCTCATACAGATTACTTTTTTGATTTCGTGTCTACGACAAAAATTGACAATTTACGCCGTGGAATGAAACGATTAAATACATTAGTTAGAGCATACCTATGGTCTGGGTTCGAGTCCTAGCTAAGTATATTTTCTCAATATTTATTTATTATAACATTGTATTGTCATAGCAAAAATGTATCTACGCACGAAACTCGTTCATATATGATAGTTAATTGTGTTAATTTAGTTCAAAATCACATTTGGTTCGTGACTTTGTACTACTGGAAAATGAAAATGTTATTTTACATCCTTATTCAAATTCTAATACATTGCTTATTGGTGACCCACGAATTGCATTGAACAGTGTTTCCAAAAATACCACACGCCTATTCGATATCCAAGGGGACAAAACAAACCTGGGTTTAACCAATAAACGAGATGCTGACTGGAAGCGAATAACACAAATATTCAATTGATTGTTGTAAAATCACCAATAAGCATTATATTAATCTTCCAGTTTGATCCACATATCATTTTATGTGTGTGAATGTGTGTGCATTTTTCAATTAAATTATAATATGGTACAGGTATAGCCTATTTGACATTTTGTTATCACAAACCGAATGTTTCTATCGTTAAATAGTAAAATTGTTATAATCGAAATAGGCTAATTAAAATTATTATGAACTTTAATAATCAAAACTCAACTCGCTCTCACTTTGTTAATTATAATAACAAAACTTTATGCTGCTCGTAAATTGCGTTGTTTTTGTCCTACAGACGAAAATAAAAAACATTTTTCATCAAAATTAAAACTAGTCAACAATTTCGCAACATTTGCAGTAAAAAACATAATTTTGCTACTATTCATAAATGTACTCGGCAAAAAGAACGCAATTATTTTAATAGCTAAAGCCATGTCCTGTTTTCATTCAATGTGCATGAATGCCTCACATTCTTCAAGGCGATGAGGTCCGATCGTTCTTGGAAAACAAGAATTCCCGGGGTAGCTTATCTTTCAACGTATCTAGGGGTATCCAAAACGGCGGGAAAATGGTGTGGCCATGGTGTAAACTCCCGCGGAACACTACTGTAGGTATGTGACAACCGTTGGACGCGCCTGCCCCTGCCGCAGCTGCAGTGGTCCCTGTAGCTGCCGTACGCGCAGCTGCAGTTTATTGGGTTTAAGGGCGCTTCAACCAGTTAGGTCATTTTGCTACGCGCAGCTGCAGAAGCATTCACTATTCATAGGCAAAACAGGAAACAACTCAGAGAGAAGTTAAATTTACTTAACAATATTTGGATTCCAAAACAGACTTAAAACTTCCAGTATACAAGTGATGGCCATGACCTAGCTCCGCACTTATCATTGACAATGCTCCTTATCATTCAGTTAAGTCGTAGAAGCTTCCAAACATATCCTGGAGAAAGGAGAAGATTCAAGACTGACTTCAATGCTCCGGGAGTAGATTGGCCAGCTTTGAGTCAGGCTGACGGAGACAGTAGTGTTTACTCTGAAATTTTGGAAGTAAGGCCTTACATTGACATAACCGTCGAAAAGATCTAATGTAGAAATCATCTACCTCGAAACTTTCGCCACAAACTTCGCGGCATCGCAATGGACTCGTCCCTAAAAAATACCTTTCTTCGATGATTGATTGATTAATGGGGCTTAACGTCTCATATTTATGCAACGATGGCTAATCGAGACGATGAGCGGGTCGACAAGCCCTTCAGGCTAAAGTGTTAAAATTGCGCAGAGCCGTCACAAGCGCAGTCAAACATTATAACAGTCGCGATGAACTCACAATTAGTAATAAAATAAAAGAGATTAGGAAGGACATTGCCAAAAGCCCGTTTCATGTGTTCGGAGATCATGAAAAATGTTCAGACTACTTTAGTACTGACCCGAAAGAAGACGAGATAAACAGAATTCCGGCTTTACGTCGCTGCAGTTTAATGGATAAGATCATAACAGTGACTCACCGACTTGTTGATAACGCAGAGAGCTTGTTGAAAGACGTCGACAATAATCCCGGTGAACATTTCCATTCAGCGGTGTCCAAAAAAGTGGGTAACAAAAGGGTAAATTTTAGCCTGAAAGGAGGCTACTCGGCAAGAAGCTACGCTTCCGTTGTCTCTCACAACACGCATACTCCTTCATCATCCTTCATTGATTGATTGATTAATGGGGCTTAACGTCTCATATTTATGCAACGATGGCTAATCGAGACGATGACCGGGTGATAATGAAGATGAGAGAGATGACAATGAAGAATAAAGCCACATCCGAATCAGATCCATTGTACGTCGCGTGAGTCGTCATACGGGAGTCCAGCAAGGGAGGGCAGGGCCAAGTGGGAGGAGAAATATTCAATGGGACAGTGGGGGGGGGGGGGGGGGGAGGGGATTGGGATGTGGACTGCACTTTGTCTGACTTCTCCTCCTCGACCAGTCCGGCTTGGGTGGCCCTACCAGAAGCATACGCTTCCGCCGGCATAGCTCTCGGGATCAACTAAGTTGTGAAATTGTAAACATGCTGTCAATTCATAATGTAGAAAAGGCTGATATTGATAGCATCAAAGTAATGTTTGCTCAGTTGTCTACTCCCTTTCAAAATCTAGATACCGAACACAAACGCTTCACTTAGTTTACATCTTCAGGATGCTACATTCCCCCAGTTTCATCTTATTGGTTCAAGGACTCAGGATAAAAAAGATAGAGAGGGTAATGTATCTTTGGAAACATATGATGTACAAATCCAGATGGTGACTTTAAGGCTAGTTCTAAAAAAATTTCTTGAAATGGAGAATGTGCTTGATAAACTTATCGACAATTCCGCCAAAGAGGACAACAGTTCCTCCACAGACAACAGTGGCAGTTCCTCCACAAAGGACAGCTCCGAGGACGAAAGTAACTCGGAAGAAACTACATCAATAAACAATCTGGACGAAAGCGGGAGACCAACTGACTCTGAGGAAGCAAAACTGGAACAACCCAATACAGTCAATGAAGAAGATCCCCTATTGCTTCTCGAGCCAATTGTGTATATCGAGAGGCTAAACACGCCATAAACGTGAGAACGATGTATTTACTTACTCATATCTATATTTCTAGTCATGCCCAAATTAAGCACAATACCTGCTTTCCTAATACCTGGTATTCAGGTGCTTGCTTTTGGTTATATCCGTAAATATTATGTATTTATATTTTTTATATTTATATATAATCGGCAATAAAGCTGTTTTATTTCTGTTGACAGAAGGCAGTGCAACAGAATGATCCTCAAAGAAGTTATCAAGTAAAAGAATATTTCCAATCAATGAAGATTGTCGCTAGCTTATTCAATTCGCGTGGTTGAAGGAAGTGACCGATTAGATTAGATTAATGGGGCTTAACGTCTCATATTTATGCAACGATGGCTAATCGAGACGATGAGCGGGTGATAATAAAGATGAGAAAGATGATAATAAAGAATAAAGCCACATCCGAATCAGATCCATTGTACGTCGCGTGAGTCGTCATACGGGAGTCCAGCAAGGGAGGGCAGGGCCAAGTGGGAGGAGAAATATTCAATGGGACAGTGGGGGAAAAGGGGATTGGGGTGTGGACTGCACTTCGTCTGACGAAGTGACCGAATCTTACAACATCATATAAAATAAAATATATCATACTCACTTTTTGTTATACTCGTAATTAGAGACTGTAAATACTATTAACATAAAAGTAATAACTAGTGATTAATACGCACATCAAACAACTGATCACCTTTCTTGATTTTTTATTATTGTGATTTTAAATATTAATATTATAAATGCTAAAAAAATGATTATTTTTTTGGATGATTTATGTAATTCTATTTTCTATAATCTTACCTATGGCAAAACTATTTTGTATGATATTAATAAATTTATTTTTGTTATACAACGACTGAATATCTAATTACCTCCTCCTGAAATTCTTCCCCTCCTTAAATCGCGATTTGTTCTGTGCTGAACGATTCACACACACTCAAGGCAGAAACACTAAGCGCGGAAGCATTCAGGGCCTAGAAGTGTAGAAGAGCGCTTCCAGAAGCTCTAGGCCCTGAACGCTTCTTCGTCAAAAAACCATAGACCTAGGCCTACCACCTGGTTAAATTTGGCGGCAAGGCGCGGCCTTCTAAAATTTCCACAGCCTTGTTGGTAACGTTACGCTGTGCTTGCGCTATGCCAATCGTGTACACGATCTGTTCTTGTGTTGCGCTTGCGTTGTGTTAATGCTTGCGCTGTGCCAATTGTGCGCTAGGCTTTAGAGTCGGTCATTTCTTCATAGATTTCTTTCCCAATCATTTCTGCTGTGTCGTCATCGACACAAGTTACAGCTGCCAAGCCAACCCACAGGACATGCTGTGGTCAGCGCTTCCGTATACGTCAGAAGGATTAATATTTTCTAAGAACGTAATCATCAATTTGGTATCTTCTGAGTCTCTCATAGTCCTAGTCTTTGACGTGTCTACGTGTTGGTCACTAGTTTTGTAGTCCACACCTGTTACTTCCATCGTAGCTGCATTTGGAGGAAAGGGTAAAGGGGCTTGGGGTGTGGACTGCACTTCGTCTGACTCCTCCTCCTCGACCAGTCCGGCTAGGGTGACCCTACCAGAAGCATACGCTTCCGCCGGCATAGCTCTCGGGATCATCAAAGCACACAAACCTGCCCACCACGATAAGGTAGCAGTCCATGGGCAGGCTAAAGCTAAGTGTTGTCTAAGAACATTAATGGAAAGGAAAAAATAACTACTTCCTAATAGTTAGTAGGCCTACGTAGCGTTAATAATAGTACTTTTAATGAAAATTGAGGATAGTAGGCGTAGGCCTTGGCCGTTAGCCTACCTAGGCCTGAAACATGAATTCTGACTAGCTAGGTGGACTAGGCCTACACTAGAATTTAATATTTTGGTGCAGTTCGTAGCCTAGATGTAATGTCGTAGGCAGTGAGTGTAGCAACATTATTTAGCAGAAAAGCAGCAATAGGCAATTGTACAATGTTACGCACAATCATGCGTGTCACGATTCACGCGTTACTTATATACGTACTGTCATGCATCCTCACGGCACGTGTACGTGGTATGCACGATCACGCACAATCACGGTAAAAGTCGTGAGTCACGCGTGAATCACGTCACGCGACCACCTCTAACTTGGATGTACATATTCCTTACAGAACATCTAATTACGTTCGAGGCCACTAGGAGCAAAGATCTAATGCGCCTAGAACGCAACATTGCTGGACGGCTGGGTGGGCCTAAGAACCCAACGATTTGCAGGCAGGACCGTAAAATTATGGAAGCCAACCAGTTGCTGTTGAGTGGCCGTTACTCAATCCGGGAATTTTTACACCGAATCCAGCACTGTGTTGGCGGATACCTAAACCAGCGGCTTCGTTTGGGGGACGAGTATGCTCAAGACAGGGGAAAATATATCCCTGTGGTGATTGCGCCGCGTGTTCAACCAGATCACAACAATCGTTGGGAAATATTGGCTAGTTTCCACACGATTTACGATTTAAATTAAGTTCTTCATGATTACGAAGACGAAAATCTTAGGAAGAGCATTATACTGTATTCTTAGGTTGCACATACGTCACATCTGTGCGCGTGGCGGCCACATTTCTGACCAAACTTTGACGTTGTCATGGAGAAACAATTGAAGGTTGTTGATATTTGGGATTTTACAACCCATATTTTTGCAACGAGGCTAATCGAGACGATAAGTGGTAGTAGAACACATAAATTCTTATTTATTTCAAATAAAGCCTGTTTATGAAACAGTCCCGGAAAATCCGGGACGTATGGTAACCTTGACAATAGCTTGCTATTAGTAGTTCATTTAAAGTAGTATAATGTATAAAATAGCCTAAATTATTAGCCTAAATTATTAGCCTACATTTGTAAATTGTAATAATCGTTTCTTGTATTCTTCAAGGAAGAGTATTGTATTGTTCCGTTTACTCGGATAGTCTTGAATACTACTATTATGATTAGATAGATTATGAAACTAATAAGTATTAATGATTGGTCAACAGTTGTTCCTGATGCGGATGAAGCTCCCGTTAATGATGCCCCAGTTGTTGTACAGCCAGCAGTTGCTCAAGACCGTAAGTAGACCTAATAATCAAGGCGTAGCATTTTTTTCTAAATCTTAAAATTATCGGTATTGTGTAACCAAGTTGGCTCTATAGAATCATAACAATAACACTGCCCTTACAACTGTTATACTTTAAAAACACAATAACGTATTGCACGGCCTTACTATTAATGTTTGTTCAAACGTCTTGAATTAAGGGGAGTATAGAGTTCGGTGTAGTACAGCAATAATTTTGGTACCATGTGGGCAAACGAGTTGAGAAGAGGGGGGATGAGAGGGTCTACCCGAATGTACTTTTCTAAATTTGTTTCCATTCTTAACAATTTTAAATAGATTTAATCGACTTGATAATATGTCCACCTAATTTAATTATACTTATAACAATGCATTTAATTTCAGAAGTAGATGATGCCATAGTCCCCGCGCCAGCTGCCGTGAACCTATCTTACGATGATATCATTGGGATCGAAATGGAGAGAAGGGCCAAAAATGATACCGGTATGTTATTATTACGGTTTTTTATGTGTTTATACTATGGTCATTGATTACTGTCGTATCTAATTCTTTAAACATATATCTACACTGTAAACATTTATTGTAATATTATTATATCTTTAATATTACGAGCACACACGACTGATATTAAAATAAACCACTCCTTTTATTAACTCAATGGTACAGCTATATTTACACCGACATTTGACTTGTAATTTTAGCAGTACTGTTTGCTAAATAAAGATACCAACTTTAATATTACGAGCACACACGACTGATAAATTGAGTTTTATGATTTTTGTCATTTTCAGAGCGAGGCCCATCAAGCTCTCCGACACCACGGGCAAACAGTTTTGACGTGTTTAACATCCGATATGAGCAATTTCCTAATGAATTGCTAAAGTGCATGGACGAGAACCGGCAATGTAGTGGCACGTTGCAAAATGAGATGGTACGGAGAGTATGTGACGACATTTACGCCGTAACTAAGTACCCGAGTGACAAAGTCTACACGTCAATAGCTAGTAAAATAGTGTTTCGGTATCCTGCCACATTCAAAGATGAAATTGGATGTGGCTGGAGCACATTGAAACGGCAGATGGAACTGCGAATCGCATACCGTACTTAAATAGAACGAAAAATGCTATTAAAAAGAGACGTCTCTCAAATATTTTTCAAGGTGACGATGAGAAGGAAAGGCAAAAAAAACGGAGGTCATCAAAAAAGGACAAATATGGATGTGTCCTCTGGCAACCTGACACCGTGCCAGATGGTGAAAGTGGATTGAGTGATTAATGGGGCTTAACGTATCATATTTTTGCAACAATGGCTAATCGAGACGATGAGCGGGTGATAAAGAAGACAAGAAAGATGATGATGAGAAGGATGATATAAAGCCACATCCGAGTCAGATCCATTGTACGTCGCGAGGGTCGTCATACGGGAGTCCAGCAAAAGAGGGCAGGGTCACGTGGGAGGAGAAATATTAAGTGGGATAGGGGGGGGGGGGGGGGGAGGTAAAAAGATACACGAGTTTTTAGGGAAAACTCAATCCCAACTATAGCTTTAGTTTCAAATGCGATAAATTATGACCCAGATCTGCCAAATATGTCGCAATCAACTTCCTTTCGACCATCTATCACAAAATAAGTAGCTGCAGGGTTATTTCCCCACAGTTCACTTTGGGTCGCTAAGATGGCACAACATATTCGGGTCCAGCCAATCGTTCTGGCGGCCGAGTACTTTTCTACGACGGATATTATTATGTACTCAAAAGTAGTCGTGGGAAAAAAAATATTTTCAGGGTCATGATCAAAGTGAATATAATTGTAAGGCACGGGCGAGTCTGAAGAAAATAAGCCAAAGCGGCCTCTCCCCAAATGCTACATCGTTTAGAGCAGGGATGGCGAACCTTTGGCACGCGTGCCCGAAGTGGCACGCAGAACGTTTCAGTGGGCACGATTTGAAATTTGAAAACAGAAATTACAAAATGTGTACATCTGAACATCTGGTTTTCCTCAACCGTGTTCACAAATTTGTACAAGATTTAATTTGTGTCTTTACAAAAGCAAGTCAGAACGTGCCATCCGCACCCCCGTCGTGCTTGCAACCCTCTTCTCGGAACGAAGGTTCTGTTTGTATGGAAAATGGGTTGTCTTGGCGCCTGGGAGGGCCATTTAGCGACATTGTGTACAAATTGTCTGTTAAAGGCCAATTTTCACATACAAGTAAGTATTTTTTATTATTGTGTGTATGCTGGTATGTTGTGTCTACCTGAAAATGTATCTATTTTAAGATGGTATGTCAGACGAGGGCTTGGTTAACATTTGTCACGAGCATAATTGAAGACACAATCAATGTAGCACAAAGTGATACGTTTGTGACTTTCCCACAGGCACGAAGGAGCGCGAGAAGCGCGGTGCCCGGCGGCGCCGTTTAAGACGGCAATGGCGTGGGGCCTGGCGTGGTGGAAGGGTGAACCACCACCACGTCGGCCACGTGCAGGTTGTAAACTTCAACATTAACATGGGTACGGGGATCGTGGATTTGCAACGGCGCCCGACCCCAAACTTCTGTAAGTTCAACAATTAAAGTTTGCATGCAGTAAAAATGTGTTATTAAGTTATTTGCCATATTTTCCTGTCCTGGATGGGAATAAATTATGAGAATAGCGATATTTCGGTGACAATAGTGGAGATCTTTGCGGAAGCATTGTTCCCTCCTCAGGGCAAGCCTCTGGTACCACGGATAGAGTTGACTTTAGCTGGCTTTTTTCATATCTTAGTCACCGTTCAACTTCTTTGAGCCATCTACTCACTTTCTTGCGAAATCCAGAACAGATTGATAACACATTTAACGTGTTTTTCCCTTTTTTTTAAAGCCAAGACGCAAAAGAAAGGGGTGCGGGGCTGCCAACGATGGCGGCGCGGGCCTTCCTGTCTTCTATTTGGTTACAAATATTTCTGTTGCTCACCATGGTGTATGAATTGTTATTGTACGGTTTATGCCACGTACATTGTTTTAATTATTTATCGTTTCAAGTCTACGTTCTGTGGAGGGTTGTACATCTCTTGGAAAAAAGTTTATGTTTTCACCACACAACGTATAGAGTTAAAAATAATAAAACTAGAAGTAGAAGTTTATTCATTCAAGACCAATCTATTGTACAAGTTTTGACCCTCTTGAGATAGAGGGAGTAAATTCATTCTTATTAACTAAACATTAACTTGAGATAATGCATCGCCTAAAGTAGTATGTACTTAAAAAATAAAACTACAGTATATTATCACACAGTATTAATTTAATCTAGCCATTATCTTATTCATGAAGAAATTCCTCTAGGGAATAGTAACTTTTGCTTAGAACTAGAAAGAATAATCATGAACTAAAAATACCATCATCTACAAATTGGACAGTGATTCGTTACGCGTGACATCCGTGTGCTAACTCGCATCATCATGGACTAATATTTAATCGTCTACTATCTACAAGATCTTCAATCCGCTCAACCATCATCACATTCACCAGGGATTAATTTCATCACCCATCAACAGTTGACAACGCAACCACCACATCAGATACTCTACCGTTAACAAAATTAAGTATCAACAGTGAGTAGCCCATTGCAGTGGAGCGTGGCTTCATTTGAAGAGGGTGAGGCCATCGAAATGGAAACCAAGAAATTATGGCTACAAGAGGAGTATAAAAAGAAAGATGGAGATAATGCGTTGATAAGCAAATATATGCTAGACACTTATGCTATGCAGCGTGCCATGATTAACGGCCAACCAGCTATAAAGACAGTAAAAGAAAATGGCCGTTTCTTTTTGAGGTACGTAACCTCAACGAACATTTTTTTAAAATTCAAGTTCTCTAAAGTGAGAAGAGTGGGCAAAGGTGATTCCAAACTGCTAAGCGTGGAATGTCTGGAAAACGATGCTAGAACCCATGACAGGTATATTCATTCGATTGTCAACATCAAACACAATAGATTAAGAGGATTTTGAGAAACTACAGCTCTTCACTGTACTTATGTATGATATGACAAGCCAAACGGAAGCGGTGAATGAGTGCTGACGAATTCTCTCGTTAACACCTGAAGCGAGCAAAAAAAAACTGTAGCTGAACTTAGGGAGGCGGAAAAGCAAGCTGTTAGCTCTGAAAGATAGATAGATAGATAGATAGATGGTCTTTATTGAAGGCGGGATTAAGGCCAGTTGGGCCTTCTCTTACATCCAACCTACTTATACACTAACAAAAATCAACGTCTCATTCATCCATCCCATTTACTCTATTTATTTTCCATTGACATTATTAAGGGAAGCATGGTCACATTACAACTACCAACGAGTACATTCTGCCATAATTGGTATTTAAAATAAGTGTTAATTTTTATTAAAATAGTGATTGTGAGTTTTTAATCGAAATAACCCTAAATTGTCATGATAAACATAAGATAAGAGAAGGAAAACAGGGACTGAGCGGTCACCGCTCAATACCAACAGTATAGCCACGGAGATGTACGTTAGTGGAAAATTACACAACGAAGGCATCTCATTAAACAACTCGGACAAGGGTATGCACCCAGCCGAATTTATAAAAAATCTTGGAGAGTCGTTGTACAGTGTAGAGGTACAGTCCCGTTTAGCTTTGGCCCTACAGTGTTGCACTGGCACAGTGCGCGCCTAGCTGCGGGAGCAAGAGTTCGGAGACCATGACGGGCTTAAAGCCTCTTTCCTCAACAAGTACTGGGACCACCACGAACAGGCGCGATTATTGCGTCAAGTAACAGCGGTCGGTATATCCACGACAAGGGTATCGTTAGTGAAAAAAGAAGATATAATTTTTTTTTTTTTTACCATGCCAATAGAACCAAGAAACAAATGCCAGCTACAATTCACAATAAGAGTACACCACTTTTAGGCCAACTATCTAAATTGAAACTCTTATGGCAGATGCCTACATAAAAACTCGTCTAACAACAACTTAAAACCAGACGCTTAATAAATCTTAAATAGCTGTTTAAGAAAGTTACGGTGTAGCGGGGGGATTTTTATTATTTTCGGACCTTATTATTTGGGACTCTAATGTAGGGGCTTTAGGTCTATCGTGCTGCCGGGTGAGGTTAGAACAAAGTTTCATGAAATACCGCAATCCAGCTCGTCAAAATTCCTGTTCACGTTCTAAATTGTTTCCCTAAGCGCACCACCCTATCAATTATTAATATGTTTTAATCTCTTAGCAGGAGATAGGGATTTTGTTTCTCCCTGTATCAAAAAGATCGAAGCGAAGCAATCAAGGGATCTGTTCCTCCCTGTTCTGGCCACGCTAGAAGAAGCGGAGCAAACCACAGCAGTTTGAGGTTTTGTAAATTTCAAGGATGTCCACGTTTCAATGATTCCAGCATAATACTTAGATTATTAGAAATGTAATCAACAATATCGATATAATTGAATAAATGTAGATTAGACATTGTTAATCGATATCTGCGTGGATGAGCCTATGCGGACGAGCGGATTAGATTAATCATAGTAATTAATTAAAATTTAGGTCGTTAAGATTTGATAAATCAAGCATAATTAGTTTTATGTTTTCTGTTAGTTTTATGTTTTTGCGAACGAATTGTATGAAGAAAGGAAAATTGATTTTTTGATTTTGTCGACCCCCAAGACGATGACGACCACATCAACGACCCTCAAGACGATGACGACCACAACAACGACCCCCAAGACGATGACGACCACATCAACGACCCCCAAGACGATGACGACCACAACAACGACCCCCAAAACGATGACGAACACATCAACGATCCCCAAGATGATAACGACCACAACAATGACCCACAAAACGATGGGCGTACTAAACCAAAGTACCTCTTGGTGGACCGCGCCATTCGGGAGGCGCACGCGAGACTGACAGCTGGTAGGTATAACGCCTACCAATTCGTCAACGCCATGCTCACACATACGACAACCACTTGGGTGACCTGGAGCGCTGGTTTAGAGCTGAAAACAGGCTAGTTCTGGACGTGGTTATTTTAGATAAAGTCGCAATGGAAGTAGATAATGGTGGCAACAAGTCATGCGGGGAATCCCACTACTTCTATTACTTGACGATGTAGCCGAACCTGATAATAATTGTTCTAGACAAACAGACGTAGTTGTATGTGATATTATTTGTAATATTATAATGTGATATTTATGTATTATTAATTGTCAGGCTTTGTTGTGATCTACTTGCTGAGAAAAAGATGTTCCATTATGTTGTTGAAACCACTTTAAAAACTGGCCTAGGAGGCTAGGCCCCTAGCAGCTCGTGAAAGCATGGCTAGGCTAGGCCTAGGCCTCTATCCCGAGACAGAACTTTGGTTAGGGCCCAGGCATGTAGATTAAAGCCAAGGATTAAAGCCTATATATATATATATATATATATATATATATGTAATACAAACACAATAGCTCTGCACATAGGCCTAGGTTTCTCACTGGGAAGATTCTGGGCAAAGAGCCAGCTTCCAAAAATTAAAATCATATTTATGCATATTGTTAGGCTATGGTGCTCGTAAGTGTATTGAAGCTTTTCCATTGACACCCGATTATCTATAATGATTATGTGATTTTTTAAACTTCAATAGGCCTATTGCTTTATAATACGCCAAGTTTCCCGTTCTCGAAGCTCCTTGCCGGGCGTATTGTGCATCGGCCTTAAATGGCGTTTTACAATGGCCGAGTGGTATGGTAAGGTCTGTGAAACTTCCAGGAAAAACATTGATATCAGCCTGAAAAGCGATGTTCCAGCACGACATTCTACGACCGCCAAACCTAGCGCAGCCGTAGGAGACCAAACGAGTGTTTCTCAGGCACAATACAATACAGATGAACGTGAGGTTCAACCCGTACAAGGGGAACAAATAGAGCCAAAGATAAACCTCAGCGACCATCGTACGGACATACCCACGCCCAGTGCTTAATTTGTAATGGAGCGCGGGTATACTCAGTATACCCACCTATTTTCGTGGGTATACGCAGTATACCCACCTTTTTTCATGAATTATTAGGTACGCAACACTCAAATTTTGGCTAACATATACAAAACACAAAAATAGTTTGTATTAGGTATTTTACCCTCACATGCACATATTTCAAATTTACTTGAATATATCTTTAACTCTAAATAAAACTCTTATCTCTTGGTTTTACGTTTTTCCCAAACCAACCTCCGTACTTTATAAATAGAATCATCTCCTATAGTTATTGGCTGCAGGTTCCTCGTCAACCAGCTAGTAAGGGTTAGCAACGCGAAGACTTGGGGATTGTAGTTAATTTATATTCCTCACTAGTGTCTTTCCTAAACGATATACGTAATGACTTTGATTCGGTGGAAGATGCCTCAATAAGTCAGTGTGGTATCAAGTCATATAAATATGAAAGTCGAAGAACGTCAACTAAAAATGGCGATTTGGAACTATTGGGAAGAGAAGAGTGGAAACGAAACACTTTTTTGGTCATAATCGACAGACTGATTAGTGAACTGTTAAGAAGAAGAAAAGCGTATGAAAATATTCATGACAAATTTGGCTTTCTTGAAAGTCTTGTAGAATTAGAACAGGATGTCGTTAGAACTAAATCAAATCTAAATCACGTGTTAAACGTTCTCGACAAGTTCACAACAGTATAGCAAAACTCTGCAACGGCAGGTGCTGATGACTTATTCACTACGGAATTGGGTTTCAGGCTGCGCACGAGGCACATTCGGCCCAGCCTTTCGCTATATCACAATTATTTTTAAAATTATGTTAAGATAAAATAGTTCAATAGGGACATAATAGTTTTTTATGTATGCACATTATTTTTTACAGATGAAGAAATAGATGGACACGCATTTGTTGCTTTAACCGAACAAGATATAAGAAATGACATGAAAATAAAAATTGGACCCACAAAAAAAATACTCACTATAATAAGTGAGATGAAAGGAAATGTATCCCTTCCTAATAATGAATCGGCCGACAAAACGAAGGTTTGTACAAACTGAATTGAGCTGAATAGGGTAAGACTAGGGGAGAGTGGGGTAAGTTGTTACAGGGGCACGTTGTTACAATTCGAATTAAAAATCAACCATTTGAATGAGAGCGCTCAAATATGTTTCGGAAGAATCCTTATAGAGAGCAGCACTATACGGCCGAGTTTGAACCTTCTATCTGCACGGCTGTGGATTCTACAAACAATCGGCGATAATCCTGGAGTAAAGTGAGTATTTGACACATGTCTTATTTCTTTCCTAACGTGGTATTAAATCAACGTAACTACTTGAAACAAAGTTAACGATGAATCAACATGATTTCTTAACACAAATGGTGAAGAATATATCATGTATAGTTGAGCCTTTAAGTCAGAACTAGCCTAAACGTGTAAGCCTCCGTGTTGGGGTATGTTGTTACAGCATGAAACTTTACACACGTTATGTTTAAGGTTATGTTTTAAAGTGTGTTTTAGTATGGGAATTAAGGCAACCTCATAAGAAGTTAGATTAAATGTAATTAAGGGTATGCTAGGGCCTAGGTTTTAATTTTAGTAAAAATTATATGTGGAGGCTTAGGCCTAGCCCAATCCATGGGTTGGAGAATGTCAAAAGTCACTAGGCCTAGACCTTTGTATACACACCACAAGGTAGGCCTAGCCTACATTACTCTAGGCATACAGTTTTTGGTATTAGCCTAGGCTTATGTCACGGCCTATGCCTCAGGCTGGGCCTAGGCCCTTTTTATAAGCCTTATAATGTCATTATAGCATAATAGAAAAGTGAGGTTATGTTTTTGTTGTGCTTCAATTTTGGACATATATTGTAGCAGAGATTAAAGCAAATAAATATGACATAACGTTAACCTTAATTCTAATTTATTAATTAATATATTTAGGCCTATATCTAATTGTGCATTTGTTTTTTCCACAGTAGCAAGATGCGTAATAACAAACGGAAGACGGAACGAGGGACTACGGATGTGTCGGTTTTTAAGGATGCTGCGCAACTTGTGACGTCAGGGCAATCATCGATAAGAGAAACAGCCAACAGCTTTGGAGTAAATTTCATGACACTTCACAGGTACATAAAGAAGTTAAAAAATGCATCAGAAGGTGAGTCTGAACCTAGCGTTGGATATAAGATGCCACGCAAAATCTTTACGGATAACCAGGAATCGGAGATTGCGAAGTACGTCGAAGATTCGTCGAAACTCAACTTCGGCTTAACAACCAAAGATACAAGGAAATTGGCCTACGATTACGCAGTTGCCAACGATATAAAGGTACCGTTGAATTGGTCCGAGAAAGCTTCGGCCTCAGCGGATTGGCTTTCTTGTTTCATGATACGCCATCCCATCTTATCGATACGAACACCCGAAGCAACTAGTCTCAGCCGTGCTACTAGTTTTAATAGGCACAATGTGAAAAACTTTTTCACAAATTTAGAGACGGTTCTACGCCGCGAGAACTTTCAGGCTAGTGACATTTTTAATGTCGATGAGACTGCCGTTACCACCGTCCAGAAGCCATCAAAAGTCTTAGCTAGGAAAGGATCGATTGATTAATGGGGCGTAACGTCTCATATTTTCGCAACTATGGCCAATCGAGACGATGAGCGGGTGATAATGAAGATGAGAAAGATGATGATGAAGAATAAAGCCACATCCGAATCAGATCCATTGTACGTCGCGTGGGTCGTCATACGGGAGTCCAGCAAGGGTGGGCTGGGCCATGTGGGAGGAGAAATCTTCAGAGGGGCAGTGGGAGGGAGGGGCAGGGTCTCCTTTTGTCGCCTCTTACGACTAGCAGAGTCACTCTGGGCCTATTCTACCCCGGGCCGAGACGGGTCTCCTTTTGTCGCCTCTTACGACTAGCAGGATCGAAACAAGTAGGTTCCGTTACTTCTGCTGAGAGGGGTACACTTGTTACCATGGTGTTGGCAGTATCTGCTAGTGGGAATTCTACACCGCCAATGTTTATTTTTCCTCGCAAGAATTTGCGCAAGAACCCTCAACAACCCCCCAACAAATCCAGAAAAAGGTATCAAAACAGTGTTTTGTCTTTACCTGGTTTTAGGAGCGGTATCAAGACGGCTTTGCGCCAGGAGATTGGTGATTTACTTCTTTCCTGCAGCCGCTCCAACCTTGGTCTTCTTCGTTCCGCGAACCTTCTTCATCCTGTTCTTGCGTTCCTTACGCTGCTTGCGGGTTGCCTTCTTCTTCTCATAGAGTCCGTGCCTCTGAAGCCTGTATTTGGGCTCAAACTTCTTGGCGAAGTCCATGGTATCGTAGATCAGACCAAACCCTGTTGACTTGCCACCGCCAAAGGCAGTTTTGAAGCCGAATACGAAGATTGTGTCCGGAGTAGCTTTGTACATCTTTGCAAGCTTCTCTCGGATTTCTGTTTTCTTAACTGATGGTTGACCAGGATGAAGAACATCTACGACCATTTGCTTCCGGCATAGTAGCCGGTTGGTCATAAACTTCCTCGTCCGGATAGTTGCTGTGCCTTCGCTAGTTTGGCCAGATCTACAACACACGACTTGCCTTTCTGGATGTTCAGTGCGTGTCAAAGGATTTGAATTAGGTGTAGGGCTTGCAGGTTGTGGGGAATAGTACTTCCGTACGTGGCTCACGTTCCCACGGTACTGTGCTCCAGCTGGCGAGCGGATCGTTACGGCGTTGCCATCCCGCTCTGTAACCTCAAACGGTACTGTGTGATACGGTGTCGAGAACTTGTTCCGTTTTTTCCTGACGCGCCAACACGTCGTCTCCAGCGGACATGTCGCTGTTTCTGGCCCCTCTTCTTTGATCTATGTATGTATGTTCGAGGTCTTGAAGTCGAGAATTCAGGAACGTCGAGAAGTCAAGACCGTCGAGAATTCGAGAAGTCAAGAACGTCGAGAATTCGAGACGCACTGTAGTCTAGTTCCCCAGGCGTCACGACGCTTGTCCCTTGTCAGTAGCCACCTCCCGCTCATTCAACCTTTTCCTCCCCCGCGAGCCCGGTCTTCGTACGAGGGCGCTCGCAACATCTGGCGACCGTGACACTGAAATCTTTTGTTTTGATAATGGACATCCTACAAAGGCAGAGAACGCCCTTGAAGGCATCTTTTACAAGGTTGTGCCAACAAATAATTTCAGAGTTCGATGATATTTCCGTTTCGGAGAGGTTTAATGAGCTAGGCACGACCGGCTAGAAACCATTGACGCACAAATTCTTACAGCTTTAACTACGTAATAAAACTGAATATCGATGACGAGATGATGAGTAGGGTACATGACGTGGATTGCCTGGAGTGCACTTAGACTGTCGGAGCATATCATATAGCCTCCAATGTCGCGTCGCATGACATACTTGAGAGCTTCCCGTATGGCATATAACTCAGCAGTAAACACAGAGCACATAGCGTGAAGACGGAAACCGGCACGTGTATCACCACAGTAATAGGCACAACCAACCTTCGTCCCTGTTTTAGAGCCATCCGTAAAAATGAAGCTAAAATTTCGGTGGTCATGGCAAAGAGCCCCAAAACTGGCTCGGAAAACAGCATCGGAGGTATTGTTTTTATTGGATCGGCATAGGTCAAGCAGGAGGATAGGTTCCGGGATCAACCAAGGAGGAGTACGGCTTGGAGCAAGGCCCAAATGGTAAGGAACGTCAAAATCGAGGAGGCGGGAGAAATTGCTGAAACGAAGTCCAGTCGGTAAAGTAGCGAGGGTTGTGTTGTTGAAATGATTTACGAATCGCCGATCAAACAAAGCTTTGTGAGAGGGATTTGACCGGAAGGTTGTTGCCGAGCCACTCTCTATCCTTGATGGATACCGTATGATGTTTGTCAGCTATTTTGTCTTTGGACTCAGCTATCTATCGGCATGTGCAGTAACATAAGCGTTCATTCAAAGGTGAGTTAACAAAAACCTTTTATTTGTTAAATTGAATTTTTCAATGAAGATGTTTGATATCAATAAATAAAAACTAAATTTGTGTTTGGAGTCTACCCTCTCAGCATTAATATTAATATTATAGTTATATTATAACTGATTTTCAGTGGGGGACTTGAAAAAGTCTAGAGCAGTGCTTCCCAAACTTTTCAGAATTACAACCATTTCTTAGAAGCCAAACGTTTGCGACCCACATAGCTATAATTTTATGTAGGCTAGGTAAAAGATGTGGATTTGGAAGATTTTTAGCATTGACTTTTTTTAGTAACTCAAATTTTTTATTTCTATTTCATATAATTTTACATAGGGCTATACTTCTTACCTATCTATTAATCATAAAGATTGATTGATTGATTAATGGGGCTTAACGTCTCATATTTATGCAACGATGGCTAATCGAGACGATGAGCGGGTGATAATGAAGATGAGAAAGATGATAATGAAGAATAAAGCCACATCCGAATCAGATCCATTGTACGTCGCGTGAGTTGTCATACGGGAGTCCAGCAAGGGAGAGCAGGGCCAAGTGGGAGGAGAAATATTTAATGGGACAGTGGGGGGGAAAGGGGATTGGGGTGTGGACTGCACTTCGTCTGACTTCTCCTCCTCGACCAATCCGGCTAGGGTGGCCCTACCAGAAGCATACGCTTCCGCCGGCATAGCTCTCGGGATCAACAAAGCACGCAAACCTGCCCACCACGATAAGGTGGCAGTCCCTGGGCAGGAAAGAATGTGGGGATGGTGCACGAGTTTTTGAGTTCTGTTTATGAAATTATGACAGCATTTACATCCAAGCCGTTTTGAGTTATTTTCAGGCACAAAAAGTTCTACAAATTGGAGTTTTTGTTTTGCAATTTAGTTTTTATTCCTTCCATAGACAAAAATTCAACTTCACAATAATTGTAAGATGCGAAAAATAGCAGCACCTTCCCAGTATTTTTCTTCCCTTATTGGGTCATTCATTATGTTAAAACTTAAAATGCTTGCATTTATATTACCAAATATTATGTTTTTACTTTTTATCATATTGACCCCATTTCCAAGATTAAATCGGGTTGGGGGGAGCAGTATCACACTACTCCATTTCTTGGGCTAACATCTTTGTTGTCAAATATAAAAAACAAATCCTGTACCTTATATGCATTACCATGTATCCTATTACCATGTATAGGCATACTTTTATTTAAAACAATATTTTTTTGAAAATTGGCACATCTTATAATAAATTATTAATCAGTCACACACAATCATCCACATATTATCAAAAAATAATTATGAGGGCCTAGGCCTACAATTAAAATAAATTACCATGACCCCAAATGACCAATGAAGGTTTTTGCTTTTTTTTTGGATTTTTAGTATTTTCAAAATACAATTATATTATTGTATTTCAAATACAAATTTGTCAATGTATCTTGTATTTGAAAATACTGACTTTTGAAGTATTTTGTATTTTAATTAGGGCTGTGCGAGTACTGGAATTTTCGAGTACGAGTCGACTTCACGGCGTGTTCGAACACATTCGAGTTCAATTAATTTTGAACTCAAGAGTTTTCGAGTTGTGGTAAAAAGACATCTCCATTTATTGACCCGTCAAAAGTCTTGTTATTCCTCCGTAAGATAAAGTTAGTTTCAGTTAAGAATTCCATTCCCGAGGGATCGCAGCACTGTCGACCTCGCACTGTGGCCATCGTTTGGGTAATAATCGATCCAACTATATTCGGCAATAATACTGCATCCGAAAATGAAAATAATTTATTTTAAGTATTTTCTGGGAGATTTTAAGAGCCGTGAGTGATTTGCGACACAGTACAAAAATGCTTGATCACCCAAACATTGACAGCAAGGTTGGCAGCTATAATGCGGTAAATTTGAAATAAAAAATACGAACAAGATAACGAAAAACAACTTTGTAAACTAATTTATTAACGACCACTTTTGGTTTACTCCGCCTGCATTAACATTACCAACAAAATATTTTGACCCATGGCCTAACTAGGCCTATGTCTTTGACCTAGACCCCTAGCTCAGACCTGGACTTAAGATTTAAAACTAAATAATATGTTTTACGCGACGAATGTGTCGCATTTGCAACAAGAAAAGGAACATTCAGGACAATTGTTCAGAGACCCGTCCCTACTTCCGCACGGATACAGAGAGCCTGCGGGAACAGGAACGGCGGGAAATCCAAGAGCTTCTTCCGCTTATCAAATCCCTATTTGATAAACGACCTAAAACTGGCACGAGCCTTGGCCAGCCTCCCACAGCGAGGCAATTGTATCAATTTTATCGTAGAAAGAGTCATGCCTACTACCTTCGTTATGGTATCTCAGAAGAGGCACGGGTGGCCAAGCCCGCACAAGAACAACAGCCCTCGACCCACGGTAGGCCACTGGCCCGCGGTACTGCACAGATTAATTGGTTCGCCAGAGTGGATTGACCGTTTTGGCGAAACCCTACAGCTAGGGTACTAAGCGCCAACATCTGAGCATGATGATCACCTCCCGGATGTCAGCGTTACCCCCCATACCTGCAATCCTGCTCCATTTATGGCAAGAGATTGGGAGGGACGAAAATGTCATATTTCGGTTCACCAAAAGTGCCCAAAGGTAACCTTTCTTCCGCCGAGTATTGCACGGGAATGCCTTGGAAGGAACGACGGTTGTTTTTGCCTCTCCCCCATCGTTTGGAGGAAGCAACAGACGTTCACTTGGAATTCACCTTTAAGGCATTGATTAATCATCGCTTAGTTTCCATTACATGTATTAGTTGGGTAAGATGGACTAACACAGACCACTCTCGGTGGCTTGTGCTTCGCGTTCTTATGTATACATAACATATTTGTCAACTTGCAAAACTGTGATAAAATAATTCCGGGTATTTTTTTTTAATTGCACCACCAGTCCGTCTGAATATCTTTGGACGCTCTGGGAACTAATTCAATCATAAGTGAGTGACGTAAGGGGTATCGCTTTAAATTTGTGAAACTACAAAATTCAAAGCTAATATCTACCAACATAATATAGAAATAGGTAATAAATTACACATTCACGTACCCAATTTTGAAGTGCTTGTTTTACTACACACGCGCATTTTCATATCTTCCATTTATTAACAGCTATCATTGAACGACATCCAAACGCCTGCGGCCCAAAACGCTTTAAACACGCTTTGTGCATATGAAAAAACATAATAATCTCTGATTATCTAGTTTCTCCAAAGTTGTAGGGTTATAAAAAAAAGTTATCAATAACTGATGTATTCTTATTTGGATTCCAGAAGTTATACAAAAAACAGAGGCAAATACACGACTCTTGTACCAGCGTCAAGTGGCTGGAGCGGAGCCGGTTCAACGTTGACGGCGCCATCAAGTGGCGCAAGACATCCCCATCAGAAATGCTGGTGTCAACCTCATGACTGGTATCTACACCGTAGGAGAGTTTCTACGAGCTACCAGTCATGCGGTAGAGAACCTCGCCCATGGGATACAGAGAATGGAGGATGCCCAGGCTTATCAGCCTGAGGCCGAGATGTTCCATCCCGGAATAAATATTGAACTAAATGTTAACGAGGATGCGACAGTTGGGGTGAACGAGGACGATGATGTGAATGTTGGGGTTCCGGCCTTTGATCGCAGCTGCACATTCTTCATTCCACCACGGGACAGGTTGGCGACGCTGTTTACCAGAGGTCGTAGGTATAGCAGCAGAAGCAGGCTTTAGTTAACACCCACATACGTCGTTTAAAAGCAGGTTTCGGTCATGACAACTAGTAAAATCTAATTTGAGTAAGCTGGACTGACTCAGTGCCTGATATAATCCCCAATCTGCTTGATGGAGTTTCCACTTCTGCCCTGGGTGGAATGCAAGTCGGTAACTATCGAAGCGCAGCTGAAGTGGGAAGTGATCGCTTCCGTGAAGATCGTCCAATACACTTAACTCCAAGTCAAGTGTCAAGATGGATGTACACATCACTAGGTCAATGGCTGCTAGTGTTCCGGTGTGGGGTGTGAAATGTGCAATGTGATCGGTATTCAGGAGTGACATGTCTGCGACAATTGACCGACATGCTGCGGACAGAATACAGAATCGAAGAAGGAGGCAACGTAACACTCACGTCAGGAGAACCGTAAGAATGGTAATGGCGCTACCGCTGCTACCAGAGAACAAAATCGCAGAAGCGCTGATATCCATTACCAACTACGCGCGTAGAGAGCGCGTATTGGATATTCAAATGGCGGCCCTTATTAACTATGCTCGCAACTATTGGATAAACACCGTAAGTACATTCTGAAATAATGTATGTAGTTTGGAAAACAGTGTAAAAACATTTCATCGGCATCACTGATAAGACTGGCAGTGGGAATTTATATATGTATATGTATGTAACCTTGATTCACAACACGGCGTAGGCCTACGCCTCACAAGTGGAATACAATAAAATACATAATGATAGAAACATTACAATTTACACTCACCTAATCACACACTACAATCACATGCATACTCTCGCACCCCCACAGATACCATCACTTATTGTGTTGTCTCGATAATGAGTTGCGTTATAATGAGACAACACAAACATAGTTTCTCCTCCTGATAATGTGCTGGAATGTTTGACACATGCTCCATTTAGATAATGAATTTCTCACATTTTGGTTGTGCATATTAATAATTTTATTATCCTTGGTTATCCTTTGCAGAGTTCGTTCGAAATTTGGTTAAGGTTAGAAATAAGGATTTAACACTAACTAAAAACCTGCCCATCCCAAACTTTCAGATCTTCAATTTTGTTGTTGTTATATCTGCAGTAAATTTTATAATTTTTATATGTACATCGGACATCCTGCTAACAACAAAAGAGAACAACCAATCTCTAGTTAGGAAAATGGGAATAACTGTAGACAAGCGATATTTCAATGTCGGGTCGCGTCAAGTATACATGATGTATGATGCGCCACATTTTTCAAAAGCATTAGGAACAACGTTTGTGTCTGTTCTGTGCGCCATCTCTGAACATGTAATTGTGTTTCTACCTTAATTCCCATCTGGACTTGTATTTGTATTTGTTTTACGTGAGTTTACCACGTAGCCACTACGGTGAGAAGGAGCCAAGACGCAAAAGAAAGCGGCGAGGGGGAGAGGGGAGAGCTCCAGGACCCAGGGTGATCCCAACTCTCTATCATTTAAGAAGGTCAGTTAGATCTCCGTTCTAGAAAGTGTGGTCAATGAGCATATTGTGGCCATGCCCACAGTGGCTCATTCAGCAGTTAAAACCCGAAATGTCTCATACATCACTTGCAAGATTTACGTGTCCAGATGACCCAGCTTATGTCAAGATTTTGTGCACCCAGCTGTTACACGCAGCTAGCTTGGAAACTCTTCCCTATGGAGGATGCTATAACCATCTACGCGAACTTCATCGAGCTCAACTTCAGCGGCATGTTCAGAACTGATTTTTGACAGGAAATCTCCAGTTTCACCATACAAGTATATTCCAAGTTACATAGGGTCTATAATATTTGCCATGAATGTATATACAGGAGATGTGAAGCCATTTAATATCAACGACGCACTATTAATACCATTTAATATCAATTTTGAGCATTGGGTATTGATTGTTGTACGCATGAGAGATCTAGAGTTGTTGTTGACGAGGAAGCATTAGATGCGGCCTTGACGGTAATGTAACGTCAGCTGGATGGAGAGGGGTACGAAACCCCCGACGCGCCCATTGATACGACGACAACAATCACCCCACCACCCCGATCACTCTGAAAGAATGTGCAGCTAGATACTTCTTGTTGATCGATGCCAATTCTGTAACTATGAGTACCAAGTAGAAACTGAGCAGCATCTGAAAGCTTTCTAGTGAGGGCCGGCCAGCTGTGTATTGTGACCCCTACCCCAAAATAGACACATTCTTCACCCAGTATTAGGTCGGCAGCGCGTTGGTCTGATAAACCATCATTCCAGGTTTTAATCTTGGCTTGGGTATGGATGAATGCTATGAATTATGGAATTTGTTTTTCGTCTGTATAAACATAAATCAGTATCACCCACGGTACACGTTTTGTTGCGAGAATTTCAGGTTTTCTATTTGTTAGGGTTGTGCAAACCTGGGATTTTGAAATTTCAAACCAAACATTGAACTTGCAAAAAATCATCATGAACCTCGAATAAAACCCTTTCCTATAAAGTAATACATGTAGTGTAAGTGCATAATAAATGTACTGTAATTGCATTTGGCGAGGCATGGGGCAGTTGATATCAGCTCGAGTAAAGCCGTGCAGTCCATTTCTGAAGTCGCGTTTGGGACGAACGTAGACGAACAGGGAAAATTAGATTTACAATTGTATACATATACAATAAAGCTATAACAATAAATACGTTCGTGAATGATGATTTATAATCCATGCATTTTTCACCAACTCGTAACGATGGACGGGTGGAAACCCGTGAGACGCTACTGGCAGCCAGGGGAGAGGAAAAAAGAGGGCGTACTAAACCAAAGTACCTGTTGGTGGACCGCGCCATTCGGGAGGCGAACGCGAGACTGACAATTGGTAGGTACAACACCTACCAATTCGTCAACGGCATGTCTCACACCTGAGACAACCACTTCGGTGACCTGGAGCGCTGGTTGAGAGCCGAAAACAGGCTGGTTTCGGACGTAGCAGTGCCTGATGTGCCAGGACAACCCGCAGCAGGACAACACGCACTAGGACAACACGCAGCAAGTCAACACGCACTAGGACAACACGCAGCAGGACAACACGCAGCAAGTCAACACGCAGCAAAACAACACGCAGCAGGACAACACGCACTAGGACAACACGCACTAGGACAACACGCAGCAGGACAACACGCAGCAAGTCAACACGCAGCAAAACAACACGCAGCAGGACAACACGCACTAGGACAACACGCACTAGGACAACACGCAGCAGGACAACCCGCAGCAGGACAACACTCATCGGCTTTAAACACGAAAAACATCTACGAGATATCGAAGTTGCTTGCCATTGGCAATGAGCACTGTGTCAATGTTTTCTGAACTTCAATTAGCAAAAACCCTAATGATTTGATTTGGATGAGAGCAATAATGTGAGATAATAAACAAATTAACTTTCTAGGTAGAAAGTGCTCCGAACGAAAATTCATAGCATGCACTAATATGTAGGGTGCAGCTGCTAGGCCTCAAAAGCAGCAGTTTGAGCCATGAAACTACGCACCCTGCATGAATTGATGCATGCTATGAATGACTTTATTATTTGTGTTTTATTTTGTATGATATTGTATATTTAATTGATATTGATATGTAATGTACTAAAATTCTAACACTTAACCTATGATAATAATGTAAATTAATTTATCTGATCTGCAAATCTCAATCACAGTGAAGTTTTAAATATATGCCTATTTTGTATTCTGAAATATAAAATATACAATCTTATAAGTATATGTAGTTGAGCTTGGAACTATCTATCGTTTGTATTTCACAGACAATTGGTGAGCCACAGGGAGTACTGGAAAGCCGAAGTAAGAAGCTTCAAGAGCTGAAACTCACTGCTCAACCACTCACCGTAGTTGTTGGTTTGACGCTAGGAAGCATTACTGCGGCATACGTGTGTGTGGACCAAGTTAGGTACAAGATCGAAACACCTTTAAAAGCAATTGATACATGCTTCAAGGCATTTCATGCGTTGCATGCCAACTATCCTGAGGAGGTGAAACAGGTGTGGTTGTTCATCCAAAAGTTTGTGTATGAAGTAACCACTCCATGGGATGGCAAGTATGTTGCTGTAAATACTCTCATTAACGACTTGAAAAATTATGAAGATTAATAACAAGGATGTGACCTTCGGCTTGTTTTACATAAGCACCATTTTCACAATACTTTTAATATAAATCTATATTTCTTTAACCAATCATAATGCTGCACTGCTTTGTTTGTAACGGGACATATTCCAATGTTAAAACATTGTGTTTTCATTTACGTTTGACCCATAGTGTATCGTAAGGATATTTATTTACTTTCGATTCGATTAATTGGATCACTGGAGGCGACTGGAAGTCGCCTGGGTTGAAGGCTGCTGCGATCTAAGTGAGGGCAGGCAGCGGCAGTCGGTGAGATGTTTGTTGTGTCCGGGTGATGCTCTACCTCAGATTGGGGAGCCACGGCGGTGCGTTGCACGCGTGGGTTCGGATCCCATCCTCGTCGCCAGATGTTTTATATCAAGTTTATTGATACATTTTGATACAAGACAATACAAAATACTAGCTAAGATTTTATACGATAATGTCTAGTACGGCGTGGTACAGCAACACATCTTGTAGGTTAAGGCCGACGTCGTCCAGACGCGTCCTCTAGCGACCGCCGCGCTCACTGGGCGCGCTCACGGCGCTGCACTGCTTGCTAAACTAAACTATTGAAATCGGCGGGCTTTTGAATACATAACAATAGCGTTACAGTGTGACGTTTCTCTGCGCGAATAAAGTAACAGAACAATATGGAGCCAGATGCCCCACCTTCTGACGAAGAAGTAATCACTCCAAGGAAGCTAAAGATGATGGCCAGGATTAGGTCTTGATCGACATCATGCCACCGAAAACGTAGTGCCATACACACTCTAAAGAACAAGGGACCCCAAGTAAACGTTTTAGACGCAGTCAACGTCCTCAGCCAAAATGCCGAAAGTGAGAGCGCCAAGGTGTTCCTAATGATGCAGGCTCGTCCCCCCCAACAGCGTAGCTGCCTGGACGAAGGAACAGCAAAACCTCGCCCTTTCGTTTTACAACAAGTCTCCATCATTGTATATGTTTATGAACAATGATGTCAAACTAAAGATGCCCTCAATTCATTCAACCCTAATTCGATGGATTAACATTGTTAATCTCAAAACAGGGTTTTGTACTGAGCTGTTTGAGAGACTTGCAGTAAAAGTCAATACAATGGCCGACAGTGAAAAAGACTGCGTACTTATGTTCGATGAGATGGCAATCAAGAAATGGCTTGAATATGATTCAAGACTCGATCTTGTAGACGGGTTTGAGGACTTGGGGCCTCTTGGAAGACGTCCCTTTGTCGCCACTCAGGCCTTAGTCTTCATGATTCGAGGTCTCAAGTTCAACTGGAAGCAACACGTTGCATATTTCTTGCCGTTCAATGGAGTAAAGTTCAGTGACCTTGCCATTCTCATCGACACATGTCTGGAAAAGCTCTTCGAGATCGGCATACGAGTACGAGTGTTGGTTTGTGACCAAGGATCGTGCAATAGAGCTGCGTATGAACTCCTTGGCGTAACACTTGAAACTCCTGCCTTTTTCTTCAGGGACAACAAAGTAATCGCCATCTTCGATGTTCCCCACCTACTGAAAAGTGTCCGAAATAACTTAATGAAGCGGAATTTTTTGGTAGAGAACGAAGACGTTTCATCCCAGGAGATATGGTTATGGCGCTGACGCGACCGGAGCCATCGGACATCCTGCTAACAACAAAAGAGAACAACCAATCTCTAGTTAGGAAAATGGGAATAACTGTAGACAAGCGATATTTCAATGTCGGGTCGCGTCAAGTATACATGATGTATGATGCGCCACATTTTTCAAAAGCATTAGGAACAACGTTTGTGTCTGTTCTGTGCGCCATCTCTGAACATGTAATTGTGTTTCTACCTTAATTCCCATCTGGACTTGTATTTGTATTTGTTTTACGTGAGTTTACCACGTAGCCACTACGGTGAGAAGGAGCCAAGACGCAAAAGAAAGCGGCGAGGGGGAGAGGGGAGAGCTCCAGGACCCAGGGTGATCCCAACTCTCTATCATTTAAGAAGGTCAGTTAGATCTCCGTTCTAGAAAGTGTGGTCAATGAGCATATTGTGGCCATGCCCACAGTGGCTCATTCAGCAGTTAAAACCCGAAATGTCTCATACATCACTTGCAAGATTTACGTGTCCAGATGACCCAGCTTATGTCAAGATTTTGTGCACCCAGCTGTTACACGCAGCTAGCTTGGAAACTCTTCCCTATGGAGGATGCTATAACCATCTACGCGAACTTCATCGAGCTCAACTTCAGCGGCATGTTCAGAACTGATTTTTGACAGGAAATCTCCAGTTTCACCATACAAGTATATTCCAAGTTACATAGGGTCTATAATATTTGCCATGAATGTATATACAGGAGATGTGAAGCCATTTAATATCAACGACGCACTATTAATACCATTTAATATCAATTTTGAGCATTGGGTATTGATTGTTGTACGCATGAGAGATCTAGAGTTGTTGTTGACGAGGAAGCATTAGATGCGGCCTTGACGGTAATGTAACGTCAGCTGGATGGAGAGGGGTACGAAACCCCCGACGCGCCCATTGATACGACGACAACAATCACCCCACCACCCCGATCACTCTGAAAGAATGTGCAGCTAGATACTTCTTGTTGATCGATGCCAATTCTGTAACTATGAGTACCAAGTAGAAACTGAGCAGCATCTGAAAGCTTTCTAGTGAGGGCCGGCCAGCTGTGTATTGTGACCCCTACCCCAAAATAGACACATTCTTCACCCAGTATTAGGTCGGCAGCGCGTTGGTCTGATAAACCATCATTCCAGGTTTTAATCTTGGCTTGGGTATGGATGAATGCTATGAATTATGGAATTTGTTTTTCGTCTGTATAAACATAAATCAGTATCACCCACGGTACACGTTTTGTTGCGAGAATTTCAGGTTTTCTATTTGTTAGGGTTGTGCAAACCTGGGATTTTGAAATTTCAAACCAAACATTGAACTTGCAAAAAATCATCATGAACCTCGAATAAAACCCTTTCCTATAAAGTAATACATGTAGTGTAAGTGCATAATAAATGTACTGTAATTGCATTTGGCGAGGCATGGGGCAGTTGATATCAGCTCGAGTAAAGCCGTGCAGTCCATTTCTGAAGTCGCGTTTGGGACGAACGTAGACGAACAGGGAAAATTAGATTTACAATTGTATACATATACAATAAAGCTATAACAATAAATACGTTCGTGAATGATGATTTATAATCCATGCATTTTTCACCAACTCGTAACGATGGACGGGTGGAAACCCGTGAGACGCTACTGGCAGCCAGGGGAGAGGAAAAAAGAGGGCGTACTAAACCAAAGTACCTGTTGGTGGACCGCGCCATTCGGGAGGCGAACGCGAGACTGACAATTGGTAGGTACAACACCTACCAATTCGTCAACGGCATGTCTCACACCTGAGACAACCACTTCGGTGACCTGGAGCGCTGGTTGAGAGCCGAAAACAGGCTGGTTTCGGACGTAGCAGTGCCTGATGTGCCAGGACAACCCGCAGCAGGACAACACGCACTAGGACAACACGCAGCAAGTCAACACGCACTAGGACAACACGCAGCAGGACAACACGCAGCAAGTCAACACGCAGCAAAACAACACGCAGCAGGACAACACGCACTAGGACAACACGCACTAGGACAACACGCAGCAGGACAACACGCAGCAAGTCAACACGCAGCAAAACAACACGCAGCAGGACAACACGCACTAGGACAACACGCACTAGGACAACACGCAGCAGGACAACCCGCAGCAGGACAACACTCATCGGCTTTAAACACGAAAAACATCTACGAGATATCGAAGTTGCTTGCCATTGGCAATGAGCACTGTGTCAATGTTTTCTGAACTTCAATTAGCAAAAACCCTAATGATTTGATTTGGATGAGAGCAATAATGTGAGATAATAAACAAATTAACTTTCTAGGTAGAAAGTGCTCCGAACGAAAATTCATAGCATGCACTAATATGTAGGGTGCAGCTGCTAGGCCTCAAAAGCAGCAGTTTGAGCCATGAAACTACGCACCCTGCATGAATTGATGCATGCTATGAATGACTTTATTATTTGTGTTTTATTTTGTATGATATTGTATATTTAATTGATATTGATATGTAATGTACTAAAATTCTAACACTTAACCTATGATAATAATGTAAATTAATTTATCTGATCTGCAAATCTCAATCACAGTGAAGTTTTAAATATATGCCTATTTTGTATTCTGAAATATAAAATATACAATCTTATAAGTATATGTAGTTGAGCTTGGAACTATCTATCGTTTGTATTTCACAGACAATTGGTGAGCCACAGGGAGTACTGGAAAGCCGAAGTAAGAAGCTTCAAGAGCTGAAACTCACTGCTCAACCACTCACCGTAGTTGTTGGTTTGACGCTAGGAAGCATTACTGCGGCATACGTGTGTGTGGACCAAGTTAGGTACAAGATCGAAACACCTTTAAAAGCAATTGATACATGCTTCAAGGCATTTCATGCGTTGCATGCCAACTATCCTGAGGAGGTGAAACAGGTGTGGTTGTTCATCCAAAAGTTTGTGTATGAAGTAACCACTCCATGGGATGGCAAGTATGTTGCTGTAAATACTCTCATTAACGACTTGAAAAATTATGAAGATTAATAACAAGGATGTGACCTTCGGCTTGTTTTACATAAGCACCATTTTCACAATACTTTTAATATAAATCTATATTTCTTTAACCAATCATAATGCTGCACTGCTTTGTTTGTAACGGGACATATTCCAATGTTAAAACATTGTGTTTTCATTTACGTTTGACCCATAGTGTATCGTAAGGATATTTATTTACTTTCGATTCGATTAATTGGATCACTGGAGGCGACTGGAAGTCGCCTGGGTTGAAGGCTGCTGCGATCTAAGTGAGGGCAGGCAGCGGCAGTCGGTGAGATGTTTGTTGTGTCCGGGTGATGCTCTACCTCAGATTGGGGAGCCACGGCGGTGCGTTGCACGCGTGGGTTCGGATCCCATCCTCGTCGCCAGATGTTTTATATCAAGTTTATTGATACATTTTGATACAAGACAATACAAAATACTAGCTAAGATTTTATACGATAATGTCTAGTACGGCGTGGTACAGCAACACATCTTGTAGGTTAAGGCCGACGTCGTCCAGACGCGTCCTCTAGCGACCGCCGCGCTCACTGGGCGCGCTCACGGCGCTGCACTGCTTGCTAAACTAAACTATTGAAATCGGCGGGCTTTTGAATACATAACAATAGCGTTACAGTGTGACGTTTCTCTGCGCGAATAAAGTAACAGAACAATATGGAGCCAGATGCCCCACCTTCTGACGAAGAAGTAATCACTCCAAGGAAGCTAAAGATGATGGCCAGGATTAGGTCTTGATCGACATCATGCCACCGAAAACGTAGTGCCATACACACTCTAAAGAACAAGGGACCCCAAGTAAACGTTTTAGACGCAGTCAACGTCCTCAGCCAAAATGCCGAAAGTGAGAGCGCCAAGGTGTTCCTAATGATGCAGGCTCGTCCCCCCCAACAGCGTAGCTGCCTGGACGAAGGAACAGCAAAACCTCGCCCTTTCGTTTTACAACAAGTCTCCATCATTGTATATGTTTATGAACAATGATGTCAAACTAAAGATGCCCTCAATTCATTCAACCCTAATTCGATGGATTAACATTGTTAATCTCAAAACAGGGTTTTGTACTGAGCTGTTTGAGAGACTTGCAGTAAAAGTCAATACAATGGCCGACAGTGAAAAAGACTGCGTACTTATGTTCGATGAGATGGCAATCAAGAAATGGCTTGAATATGATTCAAGACTCGATCTTGTAGACGGGTTTGAGGACTTGGGGCCTCTTGGAAGACGTCCCTTTGTCGCCACTCAGGCCTTAGTCTTCATGATTCGAGGTCTCAAGTTCAACTGGAAGCAACACGTTGCATATTTCTTGCCGTTCAATGGAGTAAAGTTCAGTGACCTTGCCATTCTCATCGACACATGTCTGGAAAAGCTCTTCGAGATCGGCATACGAGTACGAGTGTTGGTTTGTGACCAAGGATCGTGCAATAGAGCTGCGTATGAACTCCTTGGCGTAACACTTGAAACTCCTGCCTTTTTCTTCAGGGACAACAAAGTAATCGCCATCTTCGATGTTCCCCACCTACTGAAAAGTGTCCGAAATAACTTAATGAAGCGGAATTTTTTGGTAGAGAACGAAGACGTTTCATCCCAGGAGATATGGTTATGGCGCTGACGCGACCGGAGCCGGAACCTATACCAAACTTCAGGATTGGAATCCTGCCAAACTCAGCAATCACCGCTAATTTGGTAGGAAACACTGTTCCAATAGGTCCGAGACGTCCAGAAATTGGATAAAGGCTGAATGGATTCGGCATTACCACCGATCACTTTCAAGAGTACGTGGCAGGAACGCGTTTCAATCTAAAATACATCAAGTCACTTTCTGACATAGTAGGAAAGTTCGAAACTTTTAGAATTGAGAAAACGTGTTTCAAAGCTTTGACTCTGAGTGGAGGAGAGACACAGGTAACCATCTCAAGACCAAAAGAAACAGAAGAACCCGAGCTGTGGAATGCACGTAGTGTGCAGACTTCCTCAGCATCAACCAGCTCAACAGCTACAATGGGAGCAGCATTCTGCTTCGGCTTTCAAACCTTCAAGGAGGACGGATCCGGAGAGACACGGAATGTCACAACCCAAAATTGGAGTTGTATCACTGGAACGGGAGCAAATCCATGGCATATGTCTGACGATTGGTACGACAATCGAAACAACAGGCGAAATCTGCCATCGGGAGTTGGAACTGAGCGTTTTAGAGCTATCTCTATACGCCAAGACTACCAACTAGACAACACAGTTAGAAGAATGATCAAAACACCAAGATGATCACTTCTCTCAGTGACAGACAGTTAACTGGTCAAAGACAGACGCCCACTTTATTGTGGTTAAATCTGCGGGTTAACAAAGTCAAAACACATAAAACCGGAATACAAACTACCGTATTGGACCGGACCAAAACACACAACAAATTTACGTCATACATCTATCTAAATCTGGAACGACATCGTGAAATTGTACGACATAGACGAGGAGAAACGTACAACGGGGAGTAGGACTTGTCCGAAGCTAACGACGAAGCATCTGTTTCCGGGTTAATTTGCGAAAATAAATGTTAAGTTGGCAGCCATTCAGTTAAAGCAGGGATGTCAGCTGCACAGTGGACTGGTGAGCTGAGAACGCAGACTTGTAAAGCCACCATAAACTTTATCTCGCAAATGAACGACCTGTTCGATTCCTTGAACAGCCGCCACCCGTACGACTCGACACCACATCGGCGACCGATTGCACAGGACGCGTCAGCACTGGGGTTCCTGAGGAGGTCGGTGGCTTGGTTAAAGATATGGGAAGTTGTCGGTAAGAGATCAGTTCCGCCTTGTTTTCTTGGTCTAAGGATGACCGTCAACGGGGTACTTCAGTTATGGGAAGACCTTGCTGAAGAAGGTACAGTATACCTGTTGACGGTCCGATTGACTCAAGACCCCCTGGAAAATGGATTCGCCATTTTGTGCCAGGATGTGCCAGGTTATGGGTGTATAGTTTGGATGAGATATATATTTGTATTTGTCGACCGTATGATTGATTATTGGGGCTTAACGTCTCATATTTATGCAACGATGGCTAATCGAGACGATGAGCGGGTGATAATGAAGCCGTATGTTTATAGTCTCATTGGTTGATCAGTATGGAGATTTAGATTATAATATTGTAATTGTGAAGTGATCGTTTTTAAATGTCATGTTTGTGTTTATGTTTAAATTGAATTCTTCCCCATAAATGCTGGCCCCCTTTGTGATCCAAACGCCCTCTGCCGTGTTTGCCGTGCGGTGCGACCCGTGTCGGTGGAAAGGGGGATCCTGGCGGTTGAGGGAAGTGTGTCCTGCGGGGCACATGGACCAACACACCGCTTTGGCCCCTGCTTCACCTAGACGGGTGGTACAAGTTCAGCCCGACCTGTATCAATCGGTTCGTGATAACATGTTTTACACATTGGGCCAGCTTCACAGCTATACCCCCTGTGTATCCCTGGCGTCACATAGCCTACTGACGTCCCATTTGAGGCTCCGTGGAGGGTGGGGAGCACAGGGGGCAAAACAAACCCCATTTCTTGATAAGTCAAGATGGCGGCAGGTGCGGGTGTTGTGTACAGGTCGCTCCGTATTCTTTTCGTGTTTGCAGTACTCACCAAGTACAAAAGTAGTTCCGGAAGTCCGTGCAGTGATCACTTCTAAGTTGGCTAGTGGATCGCCAATGGAGAACGTGATGGTATCGTGTAAGTGTGATATTTCTGTATTTACTGTGTGCTGCAATTCGTTAGTGGAGAAGAACAGATCAGTGTTTTCAAACCTCGCCCTGCCGCGATCTCTGGGTCGGCAGAGGGTTCCTTCGCGCGCAGTGTCGGGTGTCAAGCGGCCAGTGTTGTTCTTCTGTTAATGGGAATGCGAACTGCCAAACTTGCTCACTAGAAGCGCTAGCGCATTAGATCCTCGAATCTAGCAGGGGGGTGTGGCAGGTTAGGATCGACACGCCGACTACGAAGACGCCATCATCACCTGGTGAGTTGTTGATACCTTGCTTGTACTATGTATACCTATCGATAAATGGCACAGAGTGCTATGCACCCGGTCCGCCTCGCCGGCGGGCTCCTCTACCACTGAATGAATGAAAAATGTTGATATCTATTTTAACTTCATTGTTGTGTTCAACGAATAGTTAACTTAATGTGTAAATACTTGTTTTAAGGCGTCTCCATTAATTTGGGAACGTGGACCACAAACTTCGTAAAATCCCACAATAAAGAGATCAAACGAGTCCTGAATGTAAACAAAACTAATTCAGAGGCTATTCGAGGTTTGCTGCGTTTAAACTAACGCATTTCTCAATAGAAATAATCAACACCTTAAGAATAGTGATCATGTAATTATTGATACAGGCTCTTGGTCGGTGGTAGATCCTTAAGAATACAGGAGACAAAATGATAGCTACAATTGCGGACTATGTTGTCAGCTATATTTGGAAGTTTTTGGGCTTAGAATTAAATGATAATTTCGATACAGATTGTTACAGATGACAGTTTCAAAGGTTTCTTTTAGAAAATGGTTCCGATGTTCTTAATACTTGCTACTTTTGGGGAGACAATAATGTTAACGTAGAAGCTGAATGAGTGTTACGGGATTATTGTCAACGGTGGATGCACATTCATTGCTTGCCTTCTAAAGCACAAGTTCGGTTCAAACAAATTGAGAACGTAGGTCTCACAAGTGTTTCTCACGATAAATCTTGGGTCGAACGTTACAATGAAAACTTATTATTTTGCTTTACACTTTGCTTGTAAGACGAGGATGAGTCATTGGAATTGAAAACAATAATCGCCAATTTTCAACACGAGCAACGAATAGTAAATAATGATAATACCTTTAATATTTAGCCAATGGCCTAATAAATGACACAAATTATTACACAAGTGTAAAAGATATTGATTATTGTCTTTTATTTTACGAATCAAAGGTATACAGAGATTGTTACACGTTATACTCATCGGATTTCGAAACAATGAAGTTAGGAAGTGACAAATGGCTAAATGGGACAATAGTAGACGTATGTTCAGAACTGATTTTTGACAGGAAATCTCCAATTTCAACATACAAGTATATTCCAAGTTACATAGGGTCTAAAATATTGTCCATGGATGTATATACAGGAGATGTGAATCCATTTAATATCAACGACGCACTATTAATACCTTTTAATATCAATTTTCAGCATTGGGTATTGGTTGTTGTACGCATGAGAGATCTAGAGTTGTTGTTGACGAGGAAGCATTAGATGCGGCCTTGACGGTAATGTTACTTCAGCTGGATGGAGAGGGGTACGAAATCCCCGACGCGCCTATTGATACGATGACAACAATCACCCCACCACCCCGATCACTCTGAAAGAATGTGCAGCTAGATACTTGGCCGGTTATGTGGCTCACGTTTTACAAAAACGGTTTTCTTGTGAGTCATGTAAGGCTGACATGATCAAGCCTAACCAGCAAATGGAAAACCACAAGGAGCTATTCATTTTCCACAAAGCATTCCAGAATAAAGCTGGCTATGACCTAGGAGCTTTGCTTGCGCCAACTGAGGATATGATTGGTCGTACTTGGTAATTTTCGTGGTCATATTGCCATATTTCATGAGCATCAGGTGTGAATTCAGGGAGGGGCGGTAGGGGCGATCGCCCCCCACCCGCTCGTAGATCCTTTAAAGTATTAATTGTAGGATTGATTAATGGGGCTTAACGTCTTATATTTATGCAACGATGGCTAATCGAGACGATGAGCAGGTGATAATGAAGGTGAGAAAGATGATCATGAAGAATAAAGCCACATCCGAATCAGACCCATTGTACGTCGCGTGGGTCGTCATACGGGAGTCCAGCAAGGGTGGGCAGGGCCAAGTTGGAGGAGAAATATTCAATGGGACAGTGGGGGGAAAGGGAATTGGGGTGTGGACTGCACTTTGTCTGACTTCTCCTCCTCGACCAGTCCGGGTTGGGTGGCCCTACCAGAAGCATACGCTTCCGCCGGCATAGCTCTCGAGATCAACAAAGCACGCAAACCTGCCAACCACGATAAGGTGGCAGTCCCTGGGCAGGTTTAATTGTAGGAAGATCTGAGTGTTGTACAACAGAAAAATCAAAATTTATCTTCGACAAAGAAGTATGTAACGGAGGTCTTACTGTTTTATCTCGATAATCGAACATGTTACGAACCGTACGTGATGATTTAAATTAAGAGTCTCATTTTTTTACCACTACGCAGAACGGAAAATGCCAGAAGCATTCGGTCAACCGGTGAAATCACAGCTTCTAAAGAGGTAGGCCTATCCATGACATTGCGTGCAGCTGCGTTGTTTTCCCGCAGCCTTCTTCAAGTCCGTGCGTTGTTCTGCCACCGATTCACCACCCAGCGGAAAACGCACTCGCGCCACCGCTTGCGAAATATTTATTTCCGGAAGTGGAACCCAGATAAGAAGGCCTTAGCTTCAGTTAAATACCTTCTTTGCAGTCTGCTGCTGCCGCTAACATTTCCATTTAACTTGACTGATGTTTGAAACATTTTCTTCCAGAGGGACAAGAAGGTATAATGTATATCCAACATGAGACGTTGGTTTCAATCGGATTGGTGGAAGACGAATCTCGCAACAGCTCTGGTGAGAACTGATAACGATATTCATTTTTTTTGATAACTAGTTGTACATAAGAAACAACTATATTCACAATAATGTGTATTTATTTCTGTTTTGTTGATTTAAGCACATATTTTGTTACAAATATGGTATTATTTTAGTTTCAGAAGAAAGTTCCAATCAACCGGTAGGCCTACTAGGCAAAGAAAACGAGGCAGGGTGTTCCCAACAGCAGGCACCAAATAATTGTGGTAAGAGTGGGTTATCTTCCTATATAGTGACTTAAATAAATATCCAAATCATTTAGGTCTGTACATATTTTGTGGTTTCTTTACCAGTAGGGTTACTGCTTAAATGTTACATGCATACATTAATTGAATATAGGCATCACTGACGATATTAATCCCTCCTACTTTGATTAACTAAACACATATATATCTTATTACACACATAGGCCTACATACATACATACATTTTGTTATCTTGCTTTTTTCAGATTCTGAATGGGGGAATCAGGATTGATTGATTGATTAATGGGGCTTAACGTCTCATATTTATGCAACGATGGCTAATCGAGACGATGAGCGGGTGATAATGAAAATGAGAAAGATGATAATGGAGAATAAAGCCACATCCGAAACAGATCCATTGTACGTCGCGTGAGTCGTTATACGGGAGTCCAGCAAGGGAGGGCAAGGCCAAGTGGGAGGAGAAATATTCAATGGGAAAGTGGGGGGGGAAGGGACAGGGTCTCCTTTTGTCGCCTCTTACGACTAGCAGAGTCACTCTGGGCCTATTCTACCCCGGGCCCAGACGGGTCGGGGGAATCCGGAAACCAAACTCCTCCTCGATAAGTACAACTTGTACATGGACCAAATTGGTCCACTAAAAAAATTCAAAAATAAAAAATGTATGTGGCTGAAAACTGCCACAGACATACTGGAAATTTTAAATGTGCCTCGCGCGTGGCAACAGTGTAAAAACCGGTCTAAAACGGTCTTGAAACGTAAAGTGAAGGCCAGGCTGCACAACCATACTTCAGGGGCTACGAGGGTTGATGTTGAGTTCAGTGAGGAACTCGACAAAATCAAAATGAGAGATGACAGCCTAGCCCCGAAGTAATGCGTGGTGTGGAGAAAGTAACATATAAGCGGCCACAATCCTCGTCTGCCTCGTCAGATACACCAACAAAACGAGAGGATTGTGACAAAACAAGCTAAGCCTACACTTGCAGAGACACACGCTAAATTGTTCGAAGAAATGGAAAGAAACAAAGAAAGACGCCACCAAGAATGCATGACGAGCCCCTACAAGAAAATAAAATCCAAACCAGAAAAATCTAGAGCTAGCCTGGTGAGCTCGATAAGTGTAAGCAACAGAACCTGCAACTTAAAATAGAAAATGACAGTGTGTGCGGGGGGGGGGGGGGTAAGGTCTCCTTCTGTCACCTCTTACGACTAGCAGAGCCACTCTGGGCCATTTTTCTCCGGGCCCAGACGGGCACGAGGCAGAAATGAAACTGTATGTGCTCATCAAGTTTAAGTTAGCAGCTCTATCTGAATACACTTATGTGTATGAAAAAACAGTTCCAAATGGCACAGTAAAAGTACTTAGCACCTATCTATACACCTAAAAAATGATTATGCTAATTCACAATATAACATGAACTAACGAACTGTAATTGTTTCAGGAGTTCTGCTATTTTTCGTCGAATTTGGAGTACGACACACTGAAGAGACCACAGTTACCCAACAATTGGCTTATTGGCCCGTCCCACCCGCTAAAGAGGTCCCACATTCAAGAATCGAAGAAATGTACTTGTCAACGCCAAAGAAATGTGAGAAACTAGAGAGCAGCCTCTCGGTACCCTCCAAGCGATTGACAGCTGTTCCAGAGCCAACTGACGAAAAAATTGATCAACTGAGTCGGAACATTTTTAAAACCGGTGTTAAGTCTGCATTCCTGTCTGTTAAAGCCGGATATGAAGAGTTTTTCAAACCCAAACCTACATTGATTTCCCCAACAATAGACCTCCGATCTCTACACAACACTGATTTATACGACCACACTCAGGAACAACTCATATCATTATCATTAAATACAGTCCTCACTACTTAATTCGTTAAAATATGTGCGTTTTTTTGAAACAAACCAAAACATGTATGTTTTATATTTCAGATGGACAAGATTATTGCCTTGTTGCAAACAGTTGTGCGTATTTCATTGTTGGTGATAACGTTTTCAAAACTTGGAATAATTACTAACAAATATAAAAAAAAAACTACTAATAGCTACTTTACACATCCATGGCATTAATGTTGAAAGTGTTCACTTGGCTATTGTTCTTGCATTTCAGATAACCTTTCTCAAGCAGCAGGGTGGGCACTCGCCTGGAGATGCCACAAGACGACTGCTGCGATTGACTTTTAGCGACAAGTTGGCCGCCATGCACACTTGGGGTGGCACAACAGGAAAGCCAAGAATGTGCCACTTGCACGTCATGCAAGCAATATTCAGTAAGTCTCTAAATTATTTGAAGGGTTGTCACAACTCCTCATAGCTTCAGTTTTGTAAAGGTCGTGTTTTTACATTTTTTATTCACAGCTGTTCACCTACTCATGACCTGGGACTATGTAACATCTTCAATTATTATTTATTGATTTATTGTCTATCCATTTCAGTTAGTTTTGAAATGTCGTGTTGTAGGCCTACAGTAGGACCTACAAGCAGAAATTCAAATGTTGTTTGGTAAATGCATAAAAGGTCAACAGCCACTTCATTATAATAAATTAATGAATGTGCAAAACAGATCATTCAATTTGCAAGAACCTCCACCGTACAATAATATATTACGAGCATATATCGCATGCGGCATAGGCATAGAGATTTGGTACCTGACATTTTCCCGACATCGTTACTATGCCCTAGGAGGCCTTCGAGCCTGAATGCCACTAAACAAATCCTTGATTAAAGAGTTCCATACTCTTATTGATGTTATTTATAATAAATTATAACTAGAAATGTGCGAGAAGTACTTTTTGGTTCGAGTCGAGTGTCGAGTCGAGTAGTAAAAAAAAGCAACAATCGGAAACCGCGTCATTAAAATCATAATTTAGGCCTAGGCCTAACCATTATGACAAAATAATTCTATTATCAAACTCGAGCACTCATCTGATGGCGGGTCATACTTGTGAATAATATCCATTATTTATTTAATTATTAGTGACAATAAATATTGTCAAACGCACGCTAGCAGATTCCAGCCGAAAAACTTCAAAACTTTCGTCAAATTGTCGTGATCTGCGCGTCATATACTTTCATATTCTTGCAATCCAGTCCAACCGCTTCACTGAAAGAACGACTAAAAGTGAGTTGATCATATATTTCATCTTACTACACCTTATAATTTGACATAATCGTAGGCTATTACGTAGGTACTTAAACGGAATATTAAAACTTCATGTTTTATTGCATTTTATTTCTTAAGTTTCAAGACGTCAACAAGTGGCCATTGTCGGCCATGTTGCCGAAATCGTACTCGAAATGCATTATGGGTCGCTCCCAGTAGTGACGTCATCAAATGACGTCACTATACCCTTCAGCGGAACTGATGTAGGAAACAGTAGTGTGCACCTTTCCCGCACGGGCGCTCAGTCGACTGGAGCTACCATCAGTATTCATTTCTCACATTCACAATTGTGACTCGCTATTGTGTTACAGGTTAAATTGGTGCCTGGCACTGGTGTCTTCATAGATAAGACCACCAAACGAGAAATATTTCTCAAACATATTGCAAACTCCAGTGCACTAACACGAGCACTGTACACTGCACTTATACTGGATTTCGACAGTGCTAACTTCCGCAGTCAAGAAAGGAACAAGATTGTTTAGGCTGTGGAGCGTTTACAGAACGATGCGCCTCAGAGGGACGCTGCGCTCGCCTTGTGTCGGCAGGCCGGCGTCGATCTACGACGGGGAGCCGAGTTACGCGAGGTACACTTGTTACAGGCACTGATGCAAGGCTAATCCATTACCGTGTTCACCCAGCGCGACGGTAGCAATGCAATGCACGTGGGGCCCGAATCCACTGTCGCCCACCCACGCCGACACATCGACCTGATTCTTATTGACGGTCACTTCGATGTGAGTGCAAAATTTATAGGGTGCTTTTGGTAAGGGATGTTACTGTCGCTCGTGTATGCAGTCAGCGAGCGAAGACCATAGGCACAGGTGCGTGGGTGCGTGCGAAGCATGCGACGTCGTCGGATGCCACAATACACCAGTTGACAATGCAGATGAGATTCACGAGCGGTGTGCCGACTGTAAGGTGATGTTTCACAGTCGTCAGTGTTACAACAATCACCGTGAACACAAATTTTCACGCAAACAAAAGTCCAAGTGTGACATTTCAAAATTTTGTGAATCTTGTGAAAAGTTTTACAAAACCACCAGCAGACATAAGCATGTATGTAACATGATCTACTGCAAGGTGTGCCAAGTGGACAGACCTACCAATCATTTGTGTTTCATGGCAGTCTCGCGTGCACCAATCTACCAAAAGGAACTGCTTTACATCTTCTTCCATCGAGAGTGTACGCAGATGCTCCCGTTTGATTGATTGATTGATTGATTAATGGGGCTTAACGTCTCATATTTATGCAACGAAGGCTAATCGAGACGATGAACGGGTGATAATGAAGATGAGAAAGATGATAATGAAGAATAAAGCCACATCCGAATCAGATCCATTGTACGTCGCGTGAGTCGTCATACGGGAGTCCAGCAAGGGAGGGCAGGGCCAAGTGGGAGAGGGCAGGGTGAATTGTATGGAACACGTACCCAATTTGTGCATTTCACAACAGGCGTGCGACACCTGTTACGATCGGGAAATCGCGAATTGTCCATCGTGTGGCATTCGGGAACGCGTATTCTCGGGTGATAACACGCTCGGGGATTTTGTCGACTATCTCACGATGCGTAGGCCTGGCTTCACCGAGGTACGCAGCGTCGCACACAATTTCAAAGGGTACGACGGCCAGTTTATCTTGAGGTATATGGTCGAGAGAAAACAGTGGAGGCCCGAACTGTTGATGAGACAAAGTCACGTATTGTGCATACGAATCGACGAGTATTGTTTCAAAGACTCATTGAATTTCTTTCAAATGGGTTTGTCGGAACTCCCCCGAATGTTAAGCTTGCCTCCCGAACTCGTGAAAGGTTACTTTCCGTATCTTATGAACCAACCCCAATACTACGACAATGACGGAGACATGACCGACATTGCGCTGTACGATCCCGATTCCATGCGCGTGGAAGATCGCGACTATACAATAAAGGCTAATTGGGACGATGAGCGGATGATTATGAAGATGAAAAAAGCCACGATTGATTGATTAATGGGGCTTAACGTCTCATATTTATGCAACGATGGCTAATCGAGACAATGAGCGGGTGATAATGAAGATGAGAAAGATGATAATGAAGAATAAAGCCACATCCGAATCAGATCCATTGAACGTCGCGTGAGTCGTCGTACGGGAGTCCAGCAAGGAGGGGCCGGGCCAAGTGGGGGTAGAAAATGTCGGTCCAACAGTTCGGGAGAATGGGACAGGGTCTCCATTAGTCAACTCTTACGACTAGCAGTCACTCTGGACCTATTCTTTTATGGTTCCACACTAGCAAGAGTTGGCAAAAAAATCGGATAAATCGGAAAAACTCAGGCGATAAGCTCAACATTGCGGATTTCATCGAAGTCGGACAGCGAGGACAGTTGTTTCTCCACTCAAAAGAATTGCTACGAATTCATTCATTCGATACGTTTATTACCTTCGACTCTGGTAACTCCGCGTGAGCCAAAAGCCTCCTTAACGGAAAATAAGTCAACGAGACCTGTCACATCTCCCGATATGTTTGCAAGCGCCGAAAGTTCTTTGAGTCTCGAGTCTGACGTATCTGTAATTGAGTCTAGCCTGGTTGCTAGCAACACCAACACTCTTGCACACCAACACTCACTTCGTAGCAGGAACGAACAAACGGATACAGTAGACTCCGCTAGCAAGTCACATCACGAAACGATGTTACCCATGAATGCAACGGGATCAGTTGACATCACAGGTACACACACTTCAAATGTGGGAAGTGATTTTAAATTCTCTGTTAGCTTAGACTTGCTATTTGATTCAAAAGATTTAATTTCATCATATTTAGACGTGATTCTCACCAAATTTGGAAGCTTTCAACTACAAGATTTATTCTTCACCAGATTGATTGATTAATGGGGCTTAACGTCTCATATTTTCGCAACTATGGCCAATCGAGACGATGAGCGGGTGATAATGAAGATGAGAAAGATGATGATGAAGAATAAAGCCACATCCGAATCACAAAATGAATTAAAATAAGTCCATATCTGTAAGGAGATGTGCGAAGGTTTGAAGGGACATACTTGAATTAATTATAATTGTTTTCTTAACAGACGATTGGCGAAATACAGCCAGCATTAGACACCCGTAAGAAGAAGAAGCTGCTGGATTAAAAGCTGACCGCCCAGCCTCTAACCGTCATTGTAGGGGTGACACTCGCCACCATCACGGCTTCGTATGTATGCATTGATGATGTGAAATACAAAGGAGAGTCACCCCTGAAGGCGGTTGATGCATGCTTCAAGGCATTCCATGCTTTCCATGCCACTAACCCAGCAGAAGCCAAGTTAGTGTGGCTCTTCCTCCAAAAACAAGTGTATGATATTACTACTGCTTGGGATGGCAAGTTTGCGGCACTCAATACTGTCATTAATGATTTAAAACGGTATTAACTCAAAGCCCATTCCTACACCCTCCAATACGACCTCGTCTCTCTAACCAACCTAGTATAACTACAATCTAACACAGGGGTCGGCAATCCTAGACACGCAAGGAATTCTCTGTGGCACGTGTCTCGGCCTAGATGTAACATTTAAAAATTGTGGGAACACTTTCTCTGTCTTACAAATCTCAATGTTGATTTGAACAAACTGTACCCAGCCGAAAACCTTTCTCACATCACCTAAATGGGTCAAAATGGGTCAAGTTCTATTTTTTAGCTCCATGCCTAGCCTACCCCCAAAACTATTTCGTGACAAGTGCCTCTGGGTTAGAGGAACAGTTATTCGCCCGTTTTCAAGACACAGCAACATGACCCCATGTTTCAGTTCCTTGTGAAGCCTGAGCTATTGCCACTGAAAGTAATCTGTCTGGAACTTAAATACTTTGAGTGGATGGACGTTGAAAACCTAGACATCTGGGTTGATAAAATTAAAAAATTGCGGCTGAATCTTGAAACCATGGGTCATAGGGACACTGATACCACACATAAGGAATTGTGCTGATACCATCACTGCCTGTGGGTCTCACAACCTTCGAAGTTTAGCTCAATGAAGAAAAATGCCTTAGATCTCCTGTCACCATTCGGCTTTAGCTACCCAATATGTGAGCAAGTTTTTATACAAACATAAAAATATTTTTAGGCCTGTAAGCAGCAGACTCACGGTAAACAATTCGGATGATTGTGTTAAGCTTAAAGTTAGTTACGGACTATACTCCAGAAATGCAAACAGTGCTAATAAAAAACACCACGGAAGTCACTGAGGCCTTCAATAATCGACAGTGGACGAGAACTACGCCAACGCTAGAATGATGACGATGATGATTGGTGGTGTTTAACGACGTACTCGACAGCTTAGGTCATATGACGTATTCCGAATCAGGTCCATCTATATCGCGTGAGTCGTCATAAGGGGAGCCCAGCAAGGGAGGGCAGGGCCGAATCAGGTCCATCTATATCGCGTGAGTCGTCATAAGGGGAGCCCAGCATGGGAGGGCAGGGCCAAGTGGGAGAAAAAATCTTCAGTGGGACAGGAAAGGGGGGGGAGGGGTACAGGGTTTCCTTTCGTCGCCTCTTACATTTCAATATTCATCTTGTTTCAGACATGGCGGTTCGAGATGTGTTGGAGGAAATAACAAGAGTACAAGCTGAAGGGGAGCCCCCAGTACTACGATTAGATACTGAACACCTCAGCTAGGTAGCTGGCAGGGTTCGAAACATGGGACCAGGAGTATGTTGTGTACCGAGCATTTAAAGGGGAAACAGTACTTGAGGTGCCAGAGGAGGTGGCCACAGGGGACACAAGCAGGAATTGCATGGTTAACAAACCAGCACGCATGGTGGATCCCTGTGGCAACGTATGCCTTTGTGTAGCCTGCGTTGAGTTCCTTGCAACCCATCGCAGGGTCATCGGAGATGACACAATCGCCAAGACCTGCCCTGTCTGTAAAGCGGACGTTGAACGCTATGTAAGAGTCTATGTGTAATTCTCTGAAAACGGGGTACTTTTGAAATATGATATACAGTAGTTTTATAAAGACAAAAACCGAGTTTTTCAGGTTATCTTGTATATATACATTGCATCAAATGACAATTTCGTCAGTAAATATATCAAGAGCGTTCGGCAGTACTCCTTTTACCACTAAAAACATGTGTCTAAACTCACACTTCCAGCGCCTAAACCAGTAATAGGATTTGTCTTATTTTTTATATCCGGATAGGCAAAGGATATATCGACATATGCCTCTAACTTCAATGTCCAGGAACAGTGTTAAGTAACTTTAACTGTCAGGTAAGCCAAGCTTGGTGTATTTTTGGCGGCCACAGTTGTGCTTCCAGCTTCATATGCGAATACAGACTATGTTTCACTACAAACATTCTGGCACACTTGGGACATTTGTGTGGTTCTTGGCGGCCACAATCGTGCTTCTTATGTGCATTTAGAGTTTGTT